>CM060948.1:74062572-74145072 GCA_030765055.1 Mantis religiosa
CACTTGGGGCTTAAGTAAAATAAACCTCAGGATTTGGTGCCGAATCCCCTCTGTAGTAAACCTACTTCTAATCCTAAGCTAAAATATGTTTCATATTCCACAGAAAATATTTTGTGATTTCAGTATTTAAGGAAATCCCGTAACAACAAAAGAGACCATTAAGGATTCCTGTTTTATGGATACTCGGTACTCAATGAGATACCTAGTACAAATGTCCTCAGATCTTGTTGAAACATTTATCAAAGAGCTTTTATTTTATTTTTAAAATTACTATAATTACACATTGATTTCAGGGGTATTAACTAACTGTCCAAGAAGCTAATTATTGTCCCCAAACGAACAAAATCGACGGTTAAGAGCTGAAAATTGATGAGAATATAAAATATTAAAAGTTTGAGGTTTGCATATATATCGATTGCTGATATTTACATTCAGGAATCAAGTTATGCGTAATATTAACAGTTTTCTGGAAAAATGATTACATATATGACATCAATTTCTGTAAACCAGTATTCCCTAAAATTGTTAAAGCCACAATCAAGAAAATGACAAGGAGTAAAAGCGAAGAGAGAATTAACACAAAATAAGATACAGAATCCACGAGAAATTTTGATGTGAGATGCATACGATTATACGCAACCCTAAGAATCAAATAACATCCAACTTTTTATCGTCTGTAAGGGTGTTAAATGCTTATATGCTGTTTACTCATCTCCTTTAGTGCGGCGAAGGATGAAGGGGAGTGTAGCTTCCCTGTTTTTAAAACATGTGGTTCCACCTTGCTTTCTGCTAATGTCTAAAATACATAAATCTTATTTCTCATAAATACGTATGTCTATGGAGCATACTTTCAAAAATGTAAGCAACTTTCTTACTCCTTTGTTATGGTATACCTTATTTCTTATTTAACCTCTGGCGCGACAGCCCTTAGAGGGCGAACGCCTACCAACCCGACTGCCGGCCTCACGCCTACTTACACACGGCAAAGGTGGACGTTCATCCAACCGATACGGGGAAGAGATGTGGTCAGCATCTCGGCATCCCCCAGCCGGAATGTTGGTTTCCGTGACCAGGGCCACTCACCTAACGTAAGCACCTCACTCTCCTCACGATGCTCAGCGGGCACCGGTCCTATGCCCGGAACCTAAAATCCGCACCACATGGGTGGGATCGAACTCGGGCCGCTATCCGTGGCCAGGGACCAAGGCATGCCTTAGCCCGCTACGCCACTGCACAGGACTGGTATACCTCATGGGAAACACAAAAGCCTGCTTTCCAATTATTCTTGGCACAGAAAAATATAAAAGAAAGAATAAATACCTATAGGAACCTATTTCATGGGAATGACGAAGAGAGGGAAAAGAGAAAGGAAGATTAGAAAGCAACGTATCTTGACTGGTACGAGCTAGAAACATAACATTATGGTACCAGCGGTTTGATCACTGAGCTAGAAAACGCTAATTTTTATTTAATTTATGTAATTTATATTTAAGGATAAATGCTAATATTTTACGTTTAGTTGCATTTCAGGTTTTTGCGGACAGATAGCGCAGATGCTTGCTCAAGAATTGTATTACCCGAGAGTTTCTTGATCTATAGGTTATCTAGGCAGCTACAGCAGTGACAGGGGTGTTCGAAACTGGAATTTAGAGGGCCTTCCGTGCTTTTGTGTGAGCATGACTGCATGTGGCCTATATCCTCCAGTAGTTCCTTCATTTCACCCATTTTTTCTAGAGGTGAGAGTTCAACAAGTTTACGTCGGTCACAGTACGTGAGATATTCTCCTTCATTTTGAACCTGCACTTTACCTGTAGATGAAAACTTCGTGATTGTTGCAAATAAACACGAACATTATTTGGTTGTTTAGAAAGCACAGAAAAGCACTGTCGAATTGAAACGGTTACGACTTTAAAGGAAATAAAATTTACCCATGGCGGTGAATTAAAATATCTCTTCCTTAGAAAACTGATTCAACTGACACATTTTAAATCTGCTAGTTCCCATTTAAATGCACCACAAAGAGAAATTTTTAACTCGATTCCGCTAAGCTGAAGTTACCCGTTGCATCGCTTGTGTGGTCCTGATCTAGCTGGATTGCGTAAAATTATAATGTAATCCAAAATTTGGTGGCAAAACACATGATAATATGACCCCATGTTTCCCACGATGATTGAAAGAAAAACGTGTTTTAAACTGTCTAAAGCTCAGCTATACTGTTCAAAAGATCGTGATTACATATGTGTTCAACATTTGCGTAATTATAACAAAATCGGATCTAAATTCCATAACGTATTGCCAAAGGTGTATTGTACATTCTCCAGTTAACTAAAATACGTTACTGCAATTGAGTAGATGGATTTTGTCGTCAGATGGCAGTTAATTTACTGACTTTTTAAAATAATTATTTTGCAGCTGGAAGCAAGTAATTTATAGAACTTATGCTTCCAACAATTAGAATTTACAGGTACTAGTTCATTAACTTACGAAGTTTAGGTAGTTATAGTATTATCTCTGCCTTAGTTATGATTATTAATATTTATATTACTATTGCAAGTATTTTTATTAAAGAATTAAGGTAAACTTAATATTAATATGTTTATAGCCAGAACATAAAGAGGCAGAATTATATATCTATATTTCAACACTTTAAGAACTATTACCATTTAAACATTTGTGTTTTTGGTTATCTGATTATTAATTCCAAATTCTTCGACATTAATTACAACATGATTATTCGGAACAACGGAAAGATTGTCACCAAAATAGGGGCAGCGCATCATAGGGCAAAAGCTTTTAAACACTTGAAGATACCACATACTAACTGAGGAAAGGAGCAGCACCATGAAATACAAGCCTCTTGTCAGTTTCAACCAGATTCGGAAGGTAATAATTGATTCGAGGGTATTATTGAATTTTTACAAGAATATTCTCTCATGTTGTTATCAGATTACTAACAAAGAAACAAGATATTGTCACCCGAACGTCGGAATTCTCGATAGAACCGGCCAGCAGCACGGCCAGACGGGAAGCATTCAGATCACGCCTACCCATTTATTTTGTGCCACTAACTGAAGGGATGGTTAGGAGAGCGGTACGAGCGCTGTACCGTCTCTTTCCCGTCCCACCGGACGTCTGGAAACCTCGGGATAATTTTGCGTGCCGCGAACCTTCCAGAAACGCGAACTTCCCTATATAAGGCCTGCAGTTGGCGAGTCGGTTCAGTTTTTGGCGAGCAGCCGTGAGGAGCGCCGATTCAGCGGACGGACTGGAAGACGGTGTACGTGTATCAGAGGAGTTGCATGTAACTGTCAGCGTGCAATGGACCTGTGACAGACGAACTGGTAAATTGTAATTGTGTGCGCTAAGTAATTCTATGTAATCGGCAAGTGTTTCAACTGTAATTTGGTGGAAATAAATAAGATTTTGAGTTTGTGCAATTGGACTTTTAATTTCACGAACCCATAAAGTCTCAACTGGCGTCAGGAAGTGGGATAACGGCCATGGAATCGGCATTGGAAAAGATTTTGGAGAAGATGATGGAAATGAAAGCCGAACTGATCTCGGAAATGAAGACGGTGAATGACAACCTCGCTGCAAAAACAGAAGCTCTAAATAACAACCTGGCCGCAGAGTTGAAACAAATGAAGATGGCCAACGACAACATCATCGAGAAGATGGAAGAAATAAAGACCGAATTGACCACGGAAATTAAAGCGGCGAACGAGGCTCTCGACGGCAAATTTGAAGAACGGTTGGCTGGCGTGAGGGATGACATGACGGAGCTGGGCAAGCGGATGGGCCAAGAGGACGAGTGCGTCGAGGACTTGGCGAACCACTTCAATGACCTAGAGGAAAAGGCCAATAGTAACGCCAAGTCCCTGAACGCCATGGTGGAAGACGTCGAAGACCTTGCCAACCGCGTAAACAACCTGGAAGGAAAGGCCAACAGCAGCGTCAAGTCCCTGAACGCCATGGTGGAGGACGTCGTCGGTAGGATTTAAAGGATTAAAGGATTTAAAGGTCGACGTGCCGAGACGCGACATAACATCTGCACGCGTCGAACCTCGTAAATACGACGGCGCGACAACTTTCGAAGTCTTCCGCCGCCAATTCGACGCAGTGGCCAAGCACAACAAATGGTCACCAGAGGAGGAGGCCACAAAGTTAATAGTCAGCCTCCAGGGACGGGCTGCGGAAGTCCTGAACGCCGTGCAGACAACGGCGGCGCCCAAGGACATCTGGGATGCCCTGGAGAATCGTTTTGGAAACCACCGCTTAGCCGCAGCGCACCACAGCCAGCTAAAGGCAAGGTCACAGCAGCCAGGGGAAACGCTGCAGGAGTTCGCCCTGGCAGTTGAACCTGGCTAGCAAGGCCCTAGTCGACCTCCCACCAGAGTTCGTATGCCGGGAAGCTGCCTACACATTCGCTGACGGAGTACGAGACACGGAGATTCGTCAGCGCCTAATGCTCGGAGACTACAAAATCATCCACGAGGCGCTAACGGCAGCATTAAGGATGGAGGCAGCCAAGGTAACAGCCATCCCAACTTCGAGAACAAGGAGCGTTCACTATACCGGAGACACAAGACCATCCGAGGGACCCCGGCGAAGACCTAGTGGCCTGTGTTGGTGGTGTGGACAGCCGGGACACCTGGAGAGAGACTGCCCACACCAGGAAGAGCAGCCGGAAGAACGAGTAAGGGCCGAAGCTCCAGCAGCTATGGCAAGGACCGTACCGGGTGGTGAAGAGGATTAGCGACGTGGTCTACCTTATCCAGAGGGAAGATGTTGGTGGTACACCTGGATCGCCTGGTACGCTACGATGGTGCTGTTCGGGACGACCAGCTTTGAGGAGGGAGCAGTGTCACCCGAACGTCGGAATTCCCGATAGAACCGGCAGTAGGGCCAGACGGGAAGCATTCAGATCACGCCTACCCATTTATCTCGTGTCACTAACTGAAGGGATGATTAGGAGAGCGGCACGAGCCCTGTTCCGTCTATTTCCCCTTCCATCAGACGTCTGGAAACCTCAGGATAAACGTGCACGCCGCGAACCTTCCAGAAACGGCGATCTTCCCTATATAAGGCCTGCAGTTGGCGAGTCGGTTCAGTTCTTGACGAGCAGCTGTGAGGAGTGCTAGCGGACGGACTGGAAGACGGTGTACGTGTATCGGAGGAGTTGTACGTAACTGTGAGCGTGCAATGGACCTGTGACAGACGAACTGGTGAATTGTTATTGTGTGCGCTTAGTAATTTTATGTCATCGGCAAGTGTTCCAACTGTAATTCGGTGGAAATAAAGAACATTTTGAGTTTGTGCAATTGGCCTTTTAATTTCACGATCCCACAAAGTCACAATATAGAGCAATTTAGGGCTGCAGACTCAACCTAAAACAGAGCAAGTTTGAACAAGATATGGTTATGTATGGTATAAAAGTTTAATTAAATAGCTTTAGAGGTTGGTTACGCAATTTAAAGCTGCTACATCTAAAGACATAGGTGGTTACACTCAGCCATATAAATAATAAAAATAAATAATAATATTTAATATCGCTTATGACGAAGGAACCAAAAGGAGTACAAAAAAACTAATGAAAACAAACCTTAACTGAAAGGCTTTTAGATTTTATCAAGTAAAACGCTTTTAACTGAAACGTTTGCTGTATCTTTTTAAAGTACACCTAAATTGCAAAATAAATACCATGAACGTTATAGGTTTTGGATAATATTAGTTACGATAGGTTGAGAATGTGCATTTAAATACGCTTGGGTTCAATTTGGCTATTCACTGTTGCAGCTTGTCTTCGTGTCTGAGAAAATAAAGGTGCTGTCGTCCCCGTTGCACTTCATAACTGCAAATAAAATCTTTAAGTAGGAAGAAATTTTTAATAACTGTAGAGTTTCTGAAGCGTCTTTTGCCATAGGCTAAGTTCTCAGGCAGAATATTTCACCAGTAGCAGCATTCAACTGCTGAAACTGTAAGCCATTTATATGCATGAAATAATGTTGTATCTGATTTGCAACAAAATTATAATATAGTTACAATTTACTTCAAATAAATTTATTGTTTCTGTTTAATACCAATAGGTTGTGCTTCGTTTCTTTGTTAGTATTTCCCCTTAATTTATGAATTGCCTCAACGAGTGTACAAATAAAACAAAAACAAAAATGACTACATATACAGTCAGAAAATTTAAAGATAAAATCAAACCCTTCAAAACATTAAACATAACCACAAGTAACATTTAAACAACATTTTTAGTTATTCCAGAAGTTAGATTTTAAGTCTTAAGTCTTTGAATTGAACTTATAATTGCAATGACATATAGACTGCGTTCCCTGAGGCTTCTTAAAACCAATCACATTATTAGTTGAATGTCCATAACCATACTACTTAGAACATGAGTTCTCTTACAGTTTTGTAAATAAATACGTCTTTGAGGTATGTTTTATGCAGCCATGTTCAAATATTAAAAAATAAATAATAGAAAGTATATTTTGAAACCTGAAAACGGCCATGCGTTTTCATTACCCATTTAAATTGCTCAAAATATGACATAGTATCACCGAAGGCACATTTTTAAAAAGTAATTATATTTAAAGGAGTGACAATTTTAAAAAAAGTCCTAAGAATAATAAGAATTACACCTAATATGTTTTGTATTTTTATGTGAATAATGTAGTACTATATAGCTTGAGTGTTACAATTTGTCCTTTGTGCAATACACTAGAATATCAAGAATAATTTTAATGATTTTATTTGTTTTAAAGAACTCTTAGATATATCTATGAGTAAACTTTATGAGTGAACTTTAAACCAAATAGGTACATGATGAAAACAGAGCAGAATACAGAATATGAGTTCGTATTCCAGGAATCTTTGGTTTTGGGCAAACAAATGCTTTAATCATAGTAGGAGGTATTTCCGCGTTTGAATTAGGGACCCCGAACGAAGAGAACTGTCGAGAAACTTCTATGGTGTGTATAGGCCACAAAATATGGTACCAAACAAAACTCCATTTGTTTTTAATGATGTTGGTCTGTTGCATTATATTATGAGGGGCTCTGCTGCGCTAACTTCAATAAACGACCACGCAAAGTTTGCTGTACTTATGGAATATTAATTTAAAAAATGCAATGCGTATTAAAATATTCAACACTAGTGACCAAATTTCCGCATACTATGTTAAAGTATTTCTACAACCTTTTATCATTCTTTTAGATACTTACAGCCGAAGGTATGTCTTGAATTCCACCAGTCCAAAATCCTAGTCTGATAATTTTATATCATTTCTGTGTTAAATACATTTTGTTAAGTTTAAAACATTTAGGTAAATTTTGTCTACAAAATAAATTAAACGAAGCAATTCAATTTAAATAGAAGTGAATTATTCGCATGGCGATGTGTAGCAAAGTGTATCCCAGTTTTCCTTTCCTTTCCTTTGCTCTTAACAGACCTTCATCCTTCATTCGTCTGTCCTTTTCTCTCTGGCTGCGACTGCCATTTCCCAGCGAATATTATTTCATTTGATAAGATTGATGGCTCAATTTTGCAAACCATTTATTTCCCAACCTACAGTTTCGGAATTTATTTTCCTAACATTCTGTGCGCCCGTTTTTACTGCTCTGTGTCCTAAAGCAAGAACCTCTCTCGTGGAAACCTACCGTTAAGCTGACTTTTCACTTTTCGTTCCATTATTCAACAACTCTGTTTCTCTGCATATGAATTTATTATGTTTGTTTCCTGAGGTTCACAAAATATTCTTAAATGAGCTTTGTGGCTTCTTAGCTAGAAGAATTATATTTGGGTTTTATATACTCCAAAACTTAGAAAATATAATACAGCATCTGCTTAGAAGTATTATTAGATGGGATAACATTAGATTATTACGACTTATAATGTTGTAAGTATTGATAAAACATAATTAAAACAGTTTCCTTTATGTTCAACATTGTTGAACATTCGTGTCACTAATCTTAGCAATATCAAAGCAAATAATGCTTTTCCCAGGTAAAAGAAGCGTCGTCCAATTTGACCAGCTACAAAGAATTCACCTTCTAATTGGACCATGAAAGTACATGCGGAGAAAATCCATATCACTCGTCTTTGACTGCTAGTACACTGCACTCTTCTTTTCTTTGTGAGAAGCTGTGTAAGAATCATGCATGTCACAACCTCGTCTTCTATTCACTTCAATCGTCGAACATAGGACTCTTCTCTCTCCAAATGCTTCGTAACGGTCATACATGGCACTTCTATTCTATCCTACGTCACTCGCTGTACGTCACAACAATAACAACCAATCTCGCAGATTAACTAAATGTCGCGGGTACACATTCCTATGTATAGCCGCAGGAGCTTTTAGAGTTTGAAGGAGCAAAGAGAATTAACCAGAAATATCTTCTTTGGTCTTGATAGCGCTTCGGGAAAGAGTGACCCTCTCTTTACCTCCAACCAATTGTGTTCCGAATAACGCTCACGGATGCACCCCGCTACTCAGACAGTGGAAGATTCAACTTTATTACAAGATATATAAAATAACACATTCCTACAACTATTACACACCATCTGGTTTTTAATACAGTTCAATTGGATAAGACTATATCACCTTATATGAATCAACTATTATCTATTTCCAATTATTTAGCACAACATTCAATTTTCAAATATATCGCAGTGGTTTTTATTAAATTCAGAGGGAAACAATTTACTATATAAAATAAAAGATGTAAGAAAGTACTATTTTATTTTAATTTCCGGGCGTGTTAACTTCTAAAGTATTCTGAAAAACAGTGCACTGGTTTTCTTTTGGCGCTGCTACTATTTATAAGCATTTGTATATTTATTGCGGAAGAAAACGTCCAATCGCTGTTTGGTTTAACTTCGTTTTCAATTAGAAATATTTATTAAATGGGCACTGAAAGCACATCTTCTTACGCTTACAATCTCTCTAGCGGATCTAACCTTACCCATCAAGTGTGGCTTTCCCACTCACCTTCAAGTGAGTGAAAGCGCACTGTTGACCAACGTCTCTACGGCTTCAAGATATTTGTGAGAGATAAAGCAAAAGTGTCGATAAACGTTTCCTCTGCGCTCATCAAGATGTGAAACTGGTTTAAAGGAGGACATCCATATACCTGCAATTGGGAATCACTGAAGCAACAGTCCAGGAACTCCAAAATTCCAGAGTTGTCTTTCGATTGTCTTGCCTTCTTCCACCATATCCTCAGAACATTGATACAAAAATGGATGGTAGCGTAGGGTATGAGAAAAGAGAGGTATTCTCAGAGTATGCGTGGATATGTATGGTCGTAAGGATGGTTCTAATGACACTGGAATGCCCGTTTCAAACTGGATTAATAATTCCTTCTTTTTATCATCACATCAATCTCGAAGTTGCCGACCAAGGTTATCAATATTTCACTGTTCAGAGTGAACGTATGTAGAATGCTTATTACTCGATAAAACTTAATTCGTTCTTCACGTACATATGAATCAACAAATATCTTCTTTCATCGCTTCTGGTCTCCTTTGACCAAGACGGAGGCCTGAATCGGCCTCCAGCTGCGGACTGCCTTCCCACACTATGCACAGTTGCGCGCGCGTGGGGGGGGGGGGTGGTTGTGTATGGCACTTTCACCTCTCGAAAACCCTCTTTATTCATCCAAAACTCTTTTGTGACTATTTTGTCCATTGTGATTATTAGTCTCTCTCATGCCATTATTAAGGGTCCGAATACATATTCAAACGGAGTCAAGTGCTATCCCTTTAGAATTCTTGCTAAGAAAATCGTGTTTCTTACGTTTCATTTGTTAAAACAACTATTGAACCCAATGCACCTGCCTGCACGTGTTGTAACAATGATACACAATTTCTTTGAAATCCATTACGATAGTTTACTTATTGCTTCCTTTAATTTCGGTATCAACATAAAGCAGATAATGTGCAAAAAATGTTAGCCGGTTACGTCAAACCAGTGTTAAAATATGAGATCATGACCTCATAATTAACAAATTTGTAATAAAGTAATATGAAGTTTCTTTAGGAACATACAGCAAATCGTGTCACTTCCAAATTTTTAATTCAAGCTTAGTATACAAACATAAAAGTTATGAGCTGGCACTTCTTAATTTTGGGTTTCAGATTAAATGCAGTTATATACACGTCAGTGAATGTTTCAATTTATCAATCTCAGTTATGGAAAGTAAATCATTTCAATAATACTACCTGATTATGGAGGACCAGGATTTTAAACAGATTATTCGTGAAGCTCCCATTAAAAATAAATTTATTAAATAATTAACTGAAGTAAATGGAATTCTCAAATATTCAAAAAATAAATGGAGAAAAATGGAGCTTATTTAGTCATATAATAGTACAAGACTAGTTAAATAGGCATTTATGGCTTTAGAATTGTTGTTCTTAAGAACAAAATATGAAATTTATATGATATAACAGAGTTCAGAAAGAAAGAAAACAAAAGCAAAGTAGAAAAAAAGATAACAAATCCAGAATATTTATATTTTCCCCCAAATTTCGCAGATATATTGCCTCAATGTATTTGCATTTTCCTGTTCGAAGTGACATAATTGTTTTCGGCTCTAGGAAACTGTTTATTTAGGTAAGGTTGCACATGTGGTTTGGGGATTGCTTTCATTTGTTTCTCACGTGTTTTTAGGTGCTTATTTGTTTCCATTTTATGTTGAATGAAGTGAAATATGAATGTGTGTATATGAGAACAAATACTGAATACAAAGTATTTAAAATATATCAATAAATTTGTAAAAATTCTTATTACTATTTTTATTATTACTGCTTCCATTGTTATTATTAGTAGCATTAATAGACTTTTGGTGGTAGTATAAAGAGAGGTCGTCAAATTCTGCTGGGATTGAAAGCTCGGTTGTTTTCTATCATTGCTTACGTCTAGTCCTCCGGATATGAACGAGAAAATAAAATAAAAATTGATGACTACTGTGAGTTATTTAACGTTTACCAAATTAAGTAGAAGCTTTATCAGTAATCACATATGAAAATATTAAGTAGTAAGTTCCGACCTATGCCTTACAGACTTTTCTAAAGTGAACATCAGAACTTCTGTGTTAGTAACCCTGGTGTCCCTCCTAGTTCAGTAATTCCGCTAATATTATATAATGCTATTTCTTGTTCAGACGCTGTTGTGGAACTACGGCACTGTACAAGTAAATGAATGTACGAGGGTGGTCTGAAAAGTTTCCTACCTCAACATGAAGATGGCAGCACTCGTAAATAAAAGCTAGTGAATTTCGCTGTTCATCTGTTGACAGTTACTCACCAAATTTTTAGCCATTATGGACGCTCAGTTGTTATTTAACAGTCGTCTGAGTGAGTTGACGTGAGTGTATTTGTGAAAATGGACAAAATAGGCATCGAGCTGTCATTAAATATTTGTTTTTGAAAGGCAATATGGCTACGCAAATCAACGATGAATTGCATTCTGTGTTCGGGGACTATGCACCATCATTTACCACAGTGAAATTTTGGGCAGCTGAATTTAAACGTGGCCGTAAGAGCTCGGGAGACGATGAACGTTTGAGACGTCCCAAAACTGCAACTACCAATAAAAACATAACCAAAGTTCACCAAATGGTGCTAGACGACCGCCGAATTAAAGTGAGAGTGATAGTAGAGGCTATGAACATGTCAAGAGAACCTGTTTGTCACATATTAAATCAACCGTTAGACATAAGGAAGCTGTCCGCGCGTTGGGTGCCGGGTTTGCTCACGTTAGACCAAAAAAGTGTTCGAATGATCATTTCCAACGGTCTGTTGGCGCTGTTTAGACGCAATAATTCTGAGTTTTGGCACCGATTAATTACTGCAGATGAAACTTGGATACAACATTATACTCCCAAAATAAAAATACAGTCCAAACAGTGGACTGTTAAGGGGGAACCGGCTCCAAAGAACGCAAAACTGCTTTTTTTTTGTTTTTCTTTTTTTGCGGCTTGGAAAGTGATGGCGACTGCTTTTTGGTATAGTCATGGAGTTATTTTAATCGATCATCTTCTATTACAGGAGCATACTACTAACCCCTTTATGGCACAGCATGCACGTTTATTGTATTTATTTTTCTTATTCTCTAAGACTTTGAAATTCATAATTTTGAAGCTATGTTTATTCGGTTGTAGGGGCATTACGTCTCTAATTAGAAGGATGTGCCATCATGCACAACGCGAGACATAAATTCAAACAATCGATACTAGCGTACCAAATCCTGTGATTCAATCAGAATTACGTTAAGCGCTTTGTTATACAACGGATTTGCTCTTAGTACAGTCACAACGGCTGATGATGCTTCGACAAAGGTTTGTAAAGCCTTCAGCAAGGAGCCAGTAATTCAGGAAAGATATTACAGCTCCGAGTGGCCATAGTCTTAGTGCTAGCTTAGGAGATTATATACACGAGCTTGCCAGCAACATTGTCTTAATTACTGCAACATATCTTTAAAAACAATAAAGATGTTTTAAAATATAATTCACAAAGAAAAGCATGTTAAAATAGTTGCATCTGAAATTAGTAAATTCAAACATTCAAACATTTTCAACATATCAGTACATTTTACTGTAGTATATAAATGATGTTTTATGAATCAATGGATACAAATGTCTCTAAATATAAAAGCGCGCTATTGCAGCGAAAAGTATCATTTAGGAGTTGCAGCAGGTACCACAGGTGTAAAATTAGAAGCTATTGTCAAAGTGAAGCTGCCTGGGAATATTGCTGCCTATTATAAATAATTAAGACACGGTCCAATCTTGGGAACTGATAACCTAACCTGTGACTACATTGTGGTACACTAAACTGGGAAATTCCTGCCTATTAGGCCTCATGCATAAGCTTTCCTCCCTCGCGGGAAGGTAAATCCACTCTATCTGTCCCTAATATTACAACGCTAGTTTTAAATACTTTTAATGCTATGCCACATTACACAGCAATAAAAAATTAGAATTTGAGAGTATGCCCTACATGAGCAATTTGCGCTGAAATAAAAGGATATACGGTTTAAACCGTTCCTGCACCTCTTTATATTGTATTTCTAATTAGTAGGAGCAGAATTGAAACTTTGCCTATTTAAACGTAACGTCACGAAACCCATGGTGTAATAGCCGAAAGTGAGCTTGAGCCTGCCACCCCGACTGCCGGCCTCATGCCCACATTCTCAAGGCAGAGGTGGGCGATCTTCCAACCGATAAGGGGAGGATATGTGGTCAGCATCTCGGCACCCCCAGCCGGAAAGTTGGCTGCCTAGACCAGGGTTCGCTACCTAGCGTAAGCTCTTCAATTTATTGTCCCTCTAACCTGCACTAATTAAAACATACTGTCGAAAGTCATGCTTTCTATTACTCCCTTGATAAATGTTTGAACGTTAAATATTCTATGGTTCTATTTTTACCCTAATAGATATATTACTCTCACTCCCCTGACGCACTCATATTTGTGCATAACAGACCATATGTAGTTATTACTAATACTGCCTTTTATGAAAGAAGAAAAAGAGTTGAGTGATCATATCCTTCTAACGTACATTATTAAGGCAATGACTTGGGATCAGTATAATATGTGTCATAAATATGCTCCTAAAATTGTAAAATGTGCTACAGGTATTTCCCCAAAAGTTTTTGTTATTTGATCCAAAGTCGGGAGACAATGTCATTTGGAATAAAACGTTAAAGATATTCACCGTATTCACAATGCTTCTCAAGTAAAGGTCTTACTGGTGAGTAGTTTTATAAACTTTACAAATAAAAAGATAACAGTTACACTCTTAAGTCCTCTTAAATATAATATTCTAAGTTTATGCTCAACTATTAGAAGCTAAAGCTACGAGGTAAAAAGCACTTTTGCAATGTAAGCTGAAGGGGAAAACACGGTTATCTGCAATTTAAACTAAGTAGGGTAGTTAGGTCGTAATTCCATTAAGTGCTTGCGGCTACGATAACATCGAGAAAGCTTGTTATATATCAGCCTCAAGAGTGGAACATTTTCCTTGACAACTTTAGTTCAGAATTGTTAGTTAGCTAACCAGTGCAGTCATTGGCTCTGATGAGAGTATTTTGAGCATGAAGTTGACGTTATTTAGAGTAAGTTTTATAAATTCCGGATATAACTAACAATCGTCGACCATTGATTGCTTCTCTAAGAGCACTTAATAGGTAAAATTTACTGGTATCTAAATACGTTAGACAATTTGGGTAAAATAGATGAGTATTTTAATTTTAATGTATTATGCCTATTTTAATTTTTCAATAATATTCCATCTAATGTGTTAGGAGAGGGAAAATCTAATGAAAGTAAAACGTACATTTCTACTACCTAAAAATGAAAGATTATTCTTTGGCACACATAGGAGCCAATTCTGTAGAAATCTGTTTAATTATCTGGTAAGATGAACACTTCCTTATGAATATACAGGATATTTCGAAACGATACTGGACGAATATATAGAAGTATCTGCTCAGCTTCTATGTGACACACACACATATAAATGATAAAAAGAACAGAGAACAATATCAAGAAAGCAAGAAAAATTAATATTACTCTAAGATAAAAATAAATCTAGCTGGATCAGTTTATGCAATATCTGATTATCAAGAAGGACTTTTTAATAAATAAATGTTAATTACATTTACAGGAATTCATCTAGAGAATGTTGATTTGTATATTGAGTGTGAAAGTAAGGGTGGTTTATGACTTTTACCTGATTCTGGTATGAAATTCTGTTCATTTGGTCAGAATTATATCACTCTTAAATTCTTGATTAATCTTTAGTGTTCTCTTCCTTAATATAACACAACTTATAAATACTTTAAGCCTCGTTGTTTACCACTTTAATAGCCTGTGGTTTCTGAGGCTGTGTGCTCAAATGCGGCAGATGATGAATTTGTGGAGTAAAATCCTTAGCATGACTTTCTTCGGAAGGGAAACAAAGCCAGTGGTCGTACATTTACGGCACGGAAAAGCCTCAAGCCTGACTAACAGGCCTTGGAGAGAAACTAAATGACCACTCATACCCAATATATAATGTGATACGAAGAACCACAACCGTCTAAAAGCATCCATGAATTAAACCTCATTTTCAGTTGCTAAATTTTAACACAATGTGAAACTGATTTAACAATTAAGTTGAAGGAAAGTCTTTGTGTTAACGTATTTGACATTTATTAGAAGTTGGTAACTAAGTTGTTAATACAAGTTTGCTGCATTTAGCATTTCAGAATGCCATTCCTAACGAAATAGAATTCGTGCGTCAATAATGAGAAAAACCTCAAAAGCAGGAACTTTTAAAGCAATACAGTCTGTCCGAAAGCATTATATGCTGGTTTTACGGGAAACAGGAGAGTTGAGTTCGGAATACCATTAATTGTAGCGATAATTCTGCCTTCCCGTTCTTGTATAAAACTGAACTACTATATATTGTGACTTTGTGGGTTCGTGAAATGAAAAGTCCAATTACACCATTTAAAAATGTTCTTTATTTCCACCGACTTACAGTTTAACACTTGCCAATTACACAGAATTACGTAATGCACACAATTACGATTCACCAGTTCGTCCGTTACAATTTCACTTGCACTAGTAATTACGGACAATACTCCGATACACATACACAGTTACGTACAGTCTTCCGTTGCACAATCTTCTCGTTCATTAACACGTCACTGACTAACTCTTACACCAAGAACTGCGACTGTCTCCTCACTCACACACTAAACTTCTGACTAGCTGCAGCCCTTTTTATAGGCATCTCGCCGTCTTCTCGGCTTTTCTTGTTCCCAGGCGAAGATTCCAGTAGATGAAAGATCCCGTAATTTCCAGAACAGGTGGAAGAGAAACAGACCGCACAATCATGTTTTTTCTCCCAGCCATCCCTGTCACCACTATAAGACGGACGAGGAGGAGGCGTGGCTAACACGGACCTCCCCTGTCTTCCGCTCTCAGCTGCTTCCATAGGGTGTTCCAACGCCCGGGTGACACTGCTCCCTCCTCAAAGCTGTTCGCCCCGAACAGCACCATCGTAGCGTGCCAGGCGGTCCAGGTGTACCACCAGCATCTGCCCGGAGTCTGAGCCAGAAGTAGCGCTGCCGTAGTTTGTGAATCATACGGTTCGCTCCCAGGTGTCCTCCTGAAGTGCCGGCGTGCACTTCCTCCAAGACTTCCGGGACCTTACTCCGGGGGAGTACCAACTGTTCTCTCTGCGCCTTCCCATCGGGTGACTCCCATACCCGGAACAGCACGCCCTCTCTGGTCTTCAACGAGTCCCATTGGGCCCAGTACGACTTGTAGGTGGCGCTCCTAGGTGCGATGTCCTCCCAGGTTGGTCTCATCCCTGCCTCCACTTCCCTCAAGAGTGGCCCCAAGTCTGCGTTCGCCAGCTGCTCCCTCCTCAGGCCTGCGCTATCCCAGCCTCCAGCAGGCACTGCCACAACTACTCGGACTGCTGCGGCACGCTCCTTCTCCTCCACTCTTGTGCACTGGCCGCACTCTTCCGGACAGGGTCTTCGGGACATGGCGTCTGCGTTACCGTGGCTCTTCCCTCTACGATGTTCCGAGGTGAAGTCGTACTCCTGCAGCCTCTGGAGCCAACGTGCCGTCTGGCCTTCCAGGTTCTTAAAGCTCAATAGCCAGGTTAGGGCGGAATGGTCAGTCCTCAGGTGGAATGGCTGACCGTACAGGTACTTGTGGAAGTGCTCCAAGGTCCTTACTACCGCCAATAATTCTCGTCGGGTGACGCAGTAGTTATTCTCTGCCTTGGATAGCGTCTTGCTGTAGTAGGCTATCACCCGCTCATGGCCGTCCTGGATCTGCGATAGGACACCTCCAATGTAATGGTCGCTAGCGTCGGTGTCCAGAATGAAGGCGCCACCCTGTTGTGGGAGACCCAAAATTGGAGCACTGCACAGGGTTTCCTTCAGGTGCTGGAAAGCGTCTTCGGCGTCCTCCGTCCACACATAAGGTCGGTGTTCCTCTGTCAGGCGGGTGAGGGGTTTGGCGATGCTGTCGGTCTTTTCCTCTAAATCATTAAGGCGGTCGTCTACTTGACCCATCCGCTTGCCCAGATTCGTGACGTCATCCCTCACGCCGGCCAATCGTTCCTCAAACTTGGCGGCGAGGACCTCGTTCGCCTCCCTCATCTCCGTTGTCAGTTCGGCCATCTTTGCGGTCATTGTCGTGGCCAAGTTGTTGTTTGCCGTTTCCATCTTCACTGTTAATTCGGCCTTCATTTCTTCCATCTTCCCGGTGATATTGCCGTTGGCCGTCTTCATTTGTTTCAGTTCCGCTAAAATCTTTTCTAATGCTGCCTCCATTGTGTTATGTCGCACTTCTGACACCAGTGTGACTTTGTGGGTTCGTGAAATGAAAAGTCCAATTACACCATTTAAAAATGTTCTTTATTTCCACCGACTTACAGTTTAACACTTGCCAATTACACAGAATTACGTAATGCACACAATTACGATTCACCAGTTCGTCCGTTACAATTTCACTTGCACTAGTAATTACGGACAATACTCCGATACACATACACAGTTACGTACAGTCTTCCGTTGCACAATCTTCTCATTCATTAACACGTCACTGACTAGCTCTTACACCAAGAACTGCGACTGTCTCCTCACTCACACACTAAACTTCTGACTAGCTGCAGCCCTTTTTATAGGCATCTCGCCGTCTTCTCGGCTTTTCTTGTTCCCAGGCGAAGATTCCAGTAGATGAAAGATCCCGTAATTTCCAGAACAGGTGGAAGAGAAACAGACCGCACAATCATGATTTTTTCCCCCAGCCATCCCGGTCACCACTATAAGACGGACGAGGGGGAGGCGTGGCTAACACGGACCTCCCCTGTCTTCCGCTCTCAGCTGCTTCCATAGGGTGTTCCAACGCCCGGGTGACAATATTATTAATTCAGGAGTTTAGTAGCAATTATGTATTATTCATAGAAAACATCTACGATTTTTATACTAGTATTTGATGAAAATATATCACGGGAAATCATTTCAAAATATGTATAAAATGGTATAAACTTTGGTACTTATTAGCTACCAATAAATATAGGCGTAGTTGTTATGGGGAGTCTGCTAGTTAACAGTATGAGTAACGGGATAACTTCCGCAACTCTGTTGCTACCCTTAGTGTGGGCCATAAAGGTTATTGGCCTCCACTTTGTGTAGTGCGAGTTTACCGTTACTCCGGGTTAGAACAGCCAGTGTAGGAGCAGAGACAGTCTGGCAAAGTCACGGGCAGAGGGAAATGCAGTCCCGCAGCAGCTTCAACCGACGTTAAGTACCTTTTGAGGTGTATCCGACAATATTAGGAATATTCTACTATTAAGTTGCACACACACGCGCGCGCAGATAACTTTATTTTACAACTCTGAGAAAAACCAAAATTCTCTTTCCAACCACCCCACCAACTCCACAGCAAATAACCGTGATACAGGTACTCGTCGAGGCGGTTCCGAGATCACAGTGCCTCCTCACCCACAGCATCGAAGAGTACGACGAGAGACAAGAGATCGTCACTTCGAAGCCTGACGGATCGAGGGACCTTCGAGAGAACGCCACACAATAGAAGAATTTATTTCTCCTCTCCAAGAGTCAATTACTTGGGGATTTTATGTTACCAGTAATTTTCATTTAATGTAAGGTTTCAAGCATTCTATATGCTCTTTGCAACTCACAATTTTAGTGCCGCATCGCATGTTAAAATAAAATTGCCGCATTTGCTTACTGGACCAGGAGAAACACGTAAAAGTCAATTAAATAACTAAGCAGCTTTTCTGTTAAGCTGCAACATAATCCTTTAATCTAATCTTTTCTGCACACGATTGTACCTCTATACGCAGTAACCAGTTCTATAATTAACACTTTTCGAACGGTGAAACATTTAGTTCCGCTGCCGCTAGGTTTTTCAGTTGACAGTGCAATTCTAACCTCAGCAACATCAAACGGCAATTAATTACCCATGAATAAAACTAGTTGTCTGCTACTGACACAAAGAGCGCTGTGTTACGCTAAAGTGCAATTGAGCGCGTTAAAAAGCCGTGTGGCATGGTCACCGCCTTCTCGAAAGCTATTGTTTGCATTTATGTTTGACATCAACAAAATGTTAGCTAACATTTTGCTGTAAAGGCTCCGTAAAATGCAACAGTTTTAATCTTGTGTTACATTTTTACCAGAATTTTAACAATCACTATGTTAGAGTATTTTTAAAATGGGTTAATGAAGCCGACCAATAACTTCGTATTTGTGTGTATGTCCTTGGTCCTTAGAGTAGTAATATGATTAACGGCATATTATCCTAATGTAAAGCTTTACTATTTATAACTACTCTTGCACTTCATATACAGGTGTTCCCAAAGTTTAGAGTCAAAATAATACAGATAATAGACGTGATTGTGTATTCAGTTGCCGCAATAGCCATAAGTATATTACAAGACGGCAAAGTGGCCTTCACATAGAGAGCACTATATTCGCTTGTTATATGTTATTCTGTTTACTAGAAGAGCGAAATATTGGTAATTTTGCATATAGTAAGTGACAAACCTTAAATACAGCAATTGGGAGCTCTGTGTGTGATATGACAGGTTAGCCAATTAATTAATATTAGCAAATGTAACTTAATATATCGTTTGGTCACTTGACATAAAGCGATTTTGATTCCCTCTTGTTTCTCCTTGTCAAAATATTCAACCATATTATATATGATTTCTGGCGCCTGCTGTGATGACCCGTTGCTGTGCAAAATACCTAATGGCTCTGAATAAAGTGTACATACACTGGCTCGCCGTTTGTGTGCGATAGACTCGTGTAAACAACTCCATCGCTTTACATATTTTCCGATGCGCATCCACGCTTTGCCATGTAGTTGTGACTAGAAGCAGCTTGCCCTCCGTAAGTCTGGTTGCCAGAAGAGATACTGATATATTAATATGTGAACTAGGATTACAGGATCACCTCATAGGACATCATCATCTACCATCCAGGTTGAATGGTCAACCGTACTTGGTGTTTCCATGAAATGTGTTACCACGAAGTAATTGAATACCATACCACTTCTCTACGGGAAAGATGTGGCTGCAACACAACGTGGCCTCCGTCCACATTCGCACGATAGCTTTCCTAATCACCAAATTGAACGGGGAGTCTGAAGAGATATTTAAAGACCCTCGAAGCCCGCTTTATCTGAAGCCTTTGTATTTACGAGAAGTTGTACTTTTGTATTCCTTTAATATGTTCGAATAATTAGAGAACTTTCCTTCAAGTAACAGAATTAAAGTAAATAAATCCATGTACAAGCAATATGTGAAAGTGCGTTGATTACTTCATACCATATAGCAAAATCACTACAGGTGATGTAATCAGTAAGAAAATGCATCGCATTTGTTGAAATTAATACATTCAATCTATTCGATGGGCTATTGAAAATAATTTCCGCCTCCGTATAAGGTGAAATTAATAAGCGCGCAGTGATTCACAATCCTTTCTGTGTATGCGCGTCCGGATATATTATTGGGATAATGGATGATTTCCCTCTGTATGTAGGGAAATGAGTGGAGCCAAGGTAATTAGAGTTGGCCCATTCAATTAGTTAATATGAACAGTGTGTTGCAGGTGCTGCATGAGAAATGGCCCTTCACAGTTTAACCTCAACTGATACCATAAAAAGCGATAACCGCCTACGCTAGAGGTTGAATTCAGCTGCTGTTGCATAAGAATTGTAAGCTGCTTTCGAGTTTCCCTTTATCGGCACCGATTGAATCCTCCTTCACAAGGGACATTCTTCCTTTTCTCCCCCTTTTCTACAATAGAATACCTTAGTACGCTTGCTCTGAACCCTTGTGTCATGGGTTTCATTCAAATAGAGAAATGGGAAGGCACCTGCTTAAAGAAAACCTTATCTGGCTGATCCTTTGTTACTTGACTTCTATCAGCCCATAACCATTTTTATTTTGAGCGGAAAAGCCTAGCGATTGTGTAAGAGAATTCTAAACGGCTAAAAATGAAAATTATGGAAGGTTGCAAAGCATATTCTCATCTTAATTTTAGAAAACTTTGGTAATAATTGTAACAATATCATTCAGAGGGCATCCATACTAGGAACCGTTATTACATTTTAATATTTAGCACAAATATAAAAGAAATGTCATGTTTTATCTGTTTACTTTATGGAGTATTCTTTCAGATAGCGAATGCGGCATACGTTTTTAATGTTTCAATATATGTATTCCTTATATGACTGGAGTTCATATTAAACTCAGATTATTTCCGAAAACTGTTTATATATGTGGGAGCTTTACTGGAATCCATAATTTCGCAAGCATCTTAAATTATGAACAGTTGGCTTATGCTGTAAAAGTGATAATTACACATTCCACCGCAATTCTTCAGAAATGAAAATGCATTTTGGGCATGTAGTGTAGCTTCTTCCGGCACACCACAGCAAAAAGCTAAAAATATTATTACGACATTCAGACGATTAGATAAGTCATCGCTTGCATATCTCCATAGCAAGTGTACCTTTAAGGCTTCTTGTGAATAAATAACTATGAAGCTCGTTTAAATAACTGAACGCAACTCAACAGGTGTCTTGCGATGCTGAATGACCTGTAGAGCAACAAATCCTTAAATACTTATCCTAGAATAAAAATATTATTGTTAATGAACTCTGGACCTCTCCCTGTGCTCTTGCAATAACCCCCACCTTACCCTCCTCCGCCCCATAAAAAAGAAAAACTGAAACAGCATGAAAGAAAGAGGACTAAGAACCTTTTTTTATTTCAATTATCCTTTAGACTTCAAATCAGTAAATTATGCTCTGGTGTGTGTGTGTGTGTATGTGTGTATGTTTGTGCAGTGATTAATGCCCGCTTTAATACATGTGGCACCGCAGGCGGTGACACTGACGATGCATGAAATGAAAATGGAGCACCGGTGAATAAGATGGCAGGAAAACCCACCCCTGCTCTGCTATGTCCACCACAAATCTCACATGCGGTCACCCGGGATCGAACCCGGACCGCTTTGATGATGGTGCGGCCATAAACTCTGCCCTGGCGTATATGGTCAGCATCCTTGAAGACACAGGTTCTATAAATTTAACTTTTGATTAAATTTTTAAGCCCTTATTTTTCTCATTTTGTGTGTATGTATTTTTATGATAAAGTCGAACATACAAGATCGGATTACTAATACTGGAATTTATATCTTGTGTGCATTACATGATTAAGTTTAATTTTTATCACCTTGTACATATTCTAAGACGTTGTCTTATATTGGTTCCAACTTAGAAAGCTGTAATTTATTAGCTCGTTAGACCTTTTTATATGAGAAGCCTAATGTATACAAGCACTGATTATATATACTCAACTCTATGGAAAGTACATAATAGTACAATGATATTTGCACATGCAGTTATTTCTGTATATCTATCGAACGTTGTAAAACATAAAAGTAATTGGCCCAGTAAGATTTCTTTTACATCTGAATTAAAGGTGCAAGAAAGAGAAAATCGGTTCACTTTGGTCCTTTCACTGTGCAGCACGTCTTCTGTCGGATGAAATAAGTATGATAGTGCCGAGTATCTTAATTTTGGTGTTTATTTGAATACAAGCATAAATTATTTCTAACCCTAATTTACCCTTCATATTAAAGGTATATTTTTAAAACCATTGCTGAGTCTTGGAACATCGACTACGAATGAATGTAGTTAAAAACAAAGGGAAGAAGGAAAATTTGAAAAGAATGTGACTAAAATGGAACACCTTCCGGTACCCGCATAGTTTGGAGACATTTATTAATTGGAAAGTGGAGAAACTTCGTCAAAGATGTAATTTACAAGCTCATATCCTTTTTTTTTTTTTTAGAAATACGTGTTACCGAACATCATAACATTAAAATTTCAGTATTTGGTCATGTGTCATTAAAGTGTGCGCGAAAACTGTAAATACGAATTTTACATTCGTGGATTAATAATAATTTTGTTAGAAATATGCGACGGTATATTTACTTACACTACTGCTCAAACTTTTTGAGCACCCTTGGTTTTCGAAAATAAGAGTTGTTATGGCACCACTCAAGGTCAATTTTAGATATTTAATAAAAGATCCCATATAAATATTAATCCACTACATTATACTACCTTCCTTTCCTGAAAGAAGTACATTTTGAAGTCAAAGCTTGATTTTCCTAATTGGGACATTTACCTAAGCTTTCTCTTTTGGAAATAGCATTCTTGTTTAATACACCGGATAAGCTCATGCAAGCTAGCCAATCCTCTGTAGCCAGTCAGAAACAGATAAGGGAGCCATAAGTGAGCACAATATTGACACAATGGTATGTGTAGTTTCAAAGCTGAAACTGGTAAAAGCACTGGTCTTTGAAAGAAAAGAGTGGTGCTATAGTTTAGGCAAAGCAGGCCATATCTTAGTGAAACTAGAACAAGTTTGCTTGGGAGGTGTTCACTATACTATGGCGAGGTATTTTCATACTAACAATAACAGGGATTATGATCGCAAGGGAAGGCCTAAGATCACTTCGAAATCTGTCCTGCTGGCAGCAAAAATCAACCAGTTGAAGAAAGAACTGTGAGTTTCTTGACAGTAAAAAGAAGATATCTGGGTACAGGCTTGAAGGAATGTATCGCGCTAAGGAAGCATTACCGAGGGTTCCCAATAAAACGAAGACACTATAGTGTGCAAGTAAAAGCGAAGTGAACTGCTGACCAGAGGCAGAATGTGTTGTTTACAGACCAATCAATGTTTGAACTCCTTGCTACAAAACGCTGTAGGCTTTTCAGACGTATGAGAAGAGAACGCATGACATCTTACTGCATATCATCTACAGTGAAGCATGAAGATCGTTTAGTGATGGGCTGCATTTGTTTTGGAGGCAATAATACACGTGACTTTAAAAATAAATAGAAAGAATGATAACAAAAGGGCAGTACCACAACATTCTCCAGCGCCACGAAAAAGATTCTAGGATACCTTTAATTGGCAAAGGTTTCGCACCACAACAAGATAATTATCCCAAATATTCATCGTTGCTACTCAGTAAGTACCTGAAACGATTAGAAAGGAGCGGAGAACAGAAGACCGTGATATGACCACCTAAAAATGCCCATTGTAATGCCATTCAACTTCTCTTGGATCATTTGAACAGAGAGGCTAGAAAGAAATCCTGAACAATTTAAATTAATTATGAAACTAGTTTAAAACTGGCATGAAAGGAAATGTTTAAAGAAACATTTATAGACTTGAGAGCAAGGATGCTCAGAATATGCGAAACTATGATCAAAGCATCAGGAGGTTAGCTTTAAGAAAGTAGATCTAGAATATAGTGAGTATTTCTGTTTGATGTCAATGAAATGTTATCCATAAAAGAGTTCTCTGTTATATTTTTTTCAATAAAATCCTTTGAGTGATAGAGTATATTTTCTTATCAATGATTCAGTCAACCTCTATTAAAATCCAAATCATGGTCTGTGCTAGTGGTTGGCATAATTTGTATATAATGTAGTAACCACATTTATAAATGATATGAAAACATCGATTTAACTTTTTCTGAATTTCTAATAATACATACGAAGTGTTAATAGGTTTCATTTGCCTATTTCTCCGACGAATGCCATGTTATCACTTAATAGCTCTGCTGTGATATGGAAGCGATGTGGAATTTTCCTAGCATTTATGTGAAGCAACTACTTTTACATCACCTGACTTACTTTCGCATTACAAGCTTTCCACCTTCTGCCCATTCCGTGATGTATTGATTCAAATGTATGCTTACTCACCCTAATCTTAGTTGTGGGTGTTTTCTTGAAGTGATTGTTGCTATATTATTTTATATAATGAATGTCGGGTAACTGCCAGCTACTTTGACTTCTTACTCATTACTCGATTCTCATCACTAAGGAATAGCTTTGTTCGATGAGATATTTTAATACATGTGTTAAACTTATAAAATATCACCTTATATGCACGGCAGACTGGTTGATCTTTGTTGCGAAATTGTTTAAATAAAAGTTGGCTTTTGAGCAGCCATATTTTAATATAAATTTTTATTGTATTACTTAGAAATGAAACTAATATACCTAAACAATTAGATACATGAGGCGTCCTTATTTTTGTCGAATTATTTAAACTATTAGAATAACAATAAGTGCACGAGTCACTGACCGTACTTACACATTTAAGATATCATTTAACAAGTACAAAACAGTAGATAACCTATAATTAAATGAACAAATTGTAAATCTAGGAGCAACATGTTTTATAAGAGAGGCCATTAGAAAACGGTTCAACATAAATTATTGCAAAACGTGGCTCACAAATTCAAGAAATAAATAGGTAAACCATTTATTAGGAACCATGCAAGAAAACGTGTGAAAAATTATATAGTGCAAATTATTTCATCTGATGACAACAATTGCTGCTTCTTCACAGGACATGATTCTGGGAAAGTTGTCTTAATATGCGGCATTACTTCAGAGAATTTTATTTGCAGTTTATGTAGGAAAGGAATTACAACAACCCAACACATTAAAGCATCTGAGATCATAGGTCTTACTCTACGTTTGGAAAACTATTTTAGAGTCAATGAAATTTGTAAATATTTGCTATAAGAGGGTAATCATAAGTAAAGAATTCAGCCATCATAAATTAAACTAACACTATACTGATAATACAAAAGTCTAAGATTGAAGTAATCCATAGTAAATGGCAGGAAAATGCATCGCAACAGACAGACAGGGCAGTTTAGAAATTAGCCACAAATGTTCTCGTGGTTATCCAGTTCCTCCAGTCAGCCAGTAGATCTCAATATGCCTACGTTCTTGCTCGAATTAAGAACCTCTTTGTAAACTTAACGCTTCACTGATTCTTCCCACTGTTCACATTCCGCCAAAATGTAGCATTCGTTATCCTCACCACCACTGCTCTGCTTAGATACTATTCAACACTCAAGACATTTTAGACTTCAAGAATATTTGTGAAGTAAACCTAAAATCCTGGCTAAAGTAACAAATGTGCTGCCAGTTTAAAAGAAAATCAATGTACTTGTATACTCGGAACGCATACCAAACAATAACCATGCTACTTGCTGTAATTGCTGCCAAACGCAAATAGAAACACCTTGCCACCCTGTAAGATCACTAGTGGACCACTAACATACCGAAATGTGTACCCGTGCTATGAATCAGTTAAATCGCGTTGTATGAGGAAACAGCCACTGAGTTGTACGAAATTTTGTGTGATTGTCTCAAGGAAATTATTTTCTATAAAGATTAGAGCATCTTCAATGAAAGTAAGTAACTCTCTGATTGAATATAAGTGACTACTTCCGCAACCTCAACATTCAACTTGTTGAGAAATGTGAAGTATATTATTCTGTTCTGCTTCGTTGAGCTTCAGAAATAAATGTGCGATTTTAGTCTCGGCCACATCACAGCTGCTGCTGATGCTGCAGTAAAGTAAAATATAGAAAAATAGAAAGCTAGACAGGAATAAATATGAAAGTATGCTTAAGGGAATCTCATTCCCAATAAAAGAAAATCCCTAACAGTATACTTATATTACTATATTTTGAACCTTAATCCGAAATAGGATGAAGGACCAAGAATATTGATTTATACTTCAGTGGCCAGCTGTTAATTATGGTTTGATTTGTTTGTTTAGGTGTATGAGGAATTATGTGTTTCGAAATTGTGGTGAACGTATGCCAGACTCCTAGAAACAGATGCTTCTAAATGTAGAAAGGAATGAGATTAAAATTTTTCCTGTAAGAATAAAGATCTATAAAGCCAGATATCAAATAAATACGATAACTGCAACGTTGCTGTTTTCAGTCAAGAGATTCAATACCTATCAAGTAACTGAAGCAGCGAATTTAATTTTATGCCAGCCTTGGCATCAGTTGGAGCGCAATGGAAATGACATAGTGCTGTATTTTGGTCTAGTCCAGAGAAATAAGGAATTTTTAAAAGTGAAAAGTATAAACCGAATATGTTTAGAATAATATTTAAACGGTAATTTAAATTCTCTGAACGCCAAGCCAACTTGATGGCCGTTGTATGTTGTATAAGGCCGCTGTTGGCAGAAATTAATCTTAATTCTCATCATTCATATATTGTGGATGTGCTTATAATCTCTTAGGGGCATATTTAACTGTAAGGAATAATTTTTGAGGAAGTTCCATTACCTCAGAAAATCTTTCTAACTACTGATAAAATATGATAACAACCCTAAAATTAAACATGTATAAAAGTAACTGTAGCACCGTAGAGCAATTTAACATCCATCAGACTTGTAGCTCCCTTCAGCGCATTTGCGCATGTACACATACACAGAGAAACACATTTTGATGTAAACAATAAACACTTCACCACTCCAGTGCGGAAAAATGGGTTAGAGAATGAAGCGATGGTGTCAAAGTCTGTTAGCGGGCTGTCTAACCACAGGGTTAGGCATTTAACAATGATGTGGAGCCACACCATGCTCTGTTTATCAAAAGACCATTTTGTACATCCCTATACGTCTTTTGCAATTTCAGAGTTGTATCTGATGATAAAGGACTGAATGTTTTTACATACTTTAGTTATACTTCCATAACTTTGCAGTTGTTCATTTCATATCTGATAGATTCCAAATAATATTTTCTTTCCGAATGTTTGCATATATTGCTTTTTTAGCGTAACACTTGTGCAAAATGTATTTTATTGATTAATATAACATATCTAGAAGTTTTGGTGTATAAAAGTACTCATTTTAATGTTTTAGTGCATGATATAATACTAACGTGCACAACAGTAATTTTTTTAATGTGCTTCCCTAAAATCTGAGACTGCCATATTAATTGCATGCTCAGAAAAAGATGTATGGTAAGGTATTAGTGCTTCTGGCATGCTACCCGAGAGTAATTATAATGATCGTGGGACTTCCTACTACCCTCTTTCTGTTTTCTTGTTACACAGGATTTACCTACAGCCCCTGCCCCTTTCTGCCCAGCTTCATTGAAAAAAAAGGTGAAAAGGGAATCTTTGCTATTTTAATACTAAAATGAGCGTACAGTTGTGTTCCTGTGAAAACTTAAAGAAGACTTCTGCACAAATGCATTGAAGGCAGAGAACTTTTAAGCATACATGATAATGATTGCCATATCAACAGCTATATCAGGAAGAAAAGTGCCGAATTTAAGCTTTCAATCATTTACATTTCAGTAATCTTTCGTAACACCATAAAGCAAATATCGAGCTCCTTTATTTGCTCACATTGATCATCTTGCTCACTCAAACATATTTTAAAGTTTAAATTAGATGCTTATGGTTCAAAAATATTTCAAATTGAGCACCCATTCGCTTCATACATTGCACAGATGAAATAAGATTTAACAGATGCATCAAGTGTACACATTTTATCAGTGCAATTACAGCTAAATCAGCTCCAAGTATATTTATATTTATGCAGTGTATTGTTAGGAGCTAATACGTACCAATAGAGAAACTTTAAAATCCCATATTGAAGAAACGTTTAGAGAAATGCACTAAAAATGGTATTCAGACTCAACTACATTACGAAGAAAATACACATGAACAGGTAAGTGAAGGATATCTCATTCATAAAAGCAGTAATTTTGCACACACAAAAACTAAAAAGTTTAATTAATATTCATTGCAATAATTTATATTCATTTTACAAAGACAGTACTTTATAAATAAAATTTTATTTTATTTGAAGCAGATTTTGTGTGATATTAGAAATGAATTAAAGAATCCAAATATATGAGTACGCCCGGATGAAATCACGTATTATTTAGAGATATGTTGCTAATTTGGTAACTGGAAAGCTAATTGAGGTTAAATCAGTTTACCCTCTTCCTGTGTGCAGCAAAGTTTCACAAAAAGCAAACCACTCTTTGACGAAGGAATTCGTGAGTATTATTAATTTAAAATTTTTTTCATAAATTATAAACACCCTGCATTTAAGTGCAGAAATATTTAAATGTTTTTAATCATAGTTTTGAACATTTCTGGTTTGAGTATTTGTTTTTAAATTATTATGGATCTCTTTAACTGCTGTGATGCTTAGCGTCCCATTCTATGTTTAGCACGAATGACAGCTTAATTTTGCTCAGAAGCCTCTTTATGAAGCTTGCTGTGTCTTTATGTACCGTAAATCTATGGCACGGTAGTGCCCTTCCCGTCGGAAAAGTCATGCCAAGGACTTTTACGTCCGAAAAAATCCATTATCCTCCGCCGGGTTTGAACTCGCAGCCATTGGAACCAGAGACTAAGACTTTTGCCCTAGACCACGGAGGATGACAGGAGATCTGTGGGCAAAAGATTTAAACAAATAAAAGAATGTACTATTTCTGGGTGATTCTACATCATACGTGATCAAGGCTGGAAAAAGCAATTAGAATATTTTATCGAGATCTAAAGCGTATGGCACCTCTTGCACATGTGCTGAACTGAGCAGTCAGTACAATGGCTGTGAGTTGCCACAATGTAAATTAATTTATATTCTACATGAAGAAATTAAAGAAGCCACAATATGACCTCTGGAATCTGATTGAATTGATAATCGAATTAATTTAGTAGTGCTGTGAACCAATCTGTTAATATAACGGGTTTTTCTGAAACCAACTGTAACCATAGCCACATAGAAGAATATGCTAACAGAGCTACCTTCATCATCACAACTCATAATAACTAGTTGGCTTATCTGGTTAAATACTGCAATGTTTTATTTGACAATTTTGATGCATTTCAATTGGTAAGAAACCATATCACTACGTAAACATAGTTTCAACAGTAAATTTCTGCAGAAATTTAATCATCAGTTTCTATTTTTCAGGAATTTGTATATTTTCCAGGTTCTCGTAGAAATTTTTGCACTTGATGATGCACCTTGCATTATACATGCCGAGGCAGCATTTAACAAGGGCGTGCAAAAGGACCCAATGTATATATAGTCCAACTTTAGTATACTGCCTGCCGCAACAACAAAATTAGAAGCAATAGAACTATCAGTACAGCAATCGTTAGACATTGTTGAATATATTTAATTATTTTTAGAGTTGTATTATGGGGAAATAGGTGTGACAGCAGGGGGCAAATAATACTTAGTTAACATTCTGTTCTGAATTTTGTGAAAAATATATGATTGGAAAAAATGCAAAAGACATAGATTTCGATCTTACCCTCAAACAGGTTTCGTCTTTAAGTGTGCATCGTCCACTTCTTTTAAAGTAGAACTATCAGTTTCAGCTTTTAGAATATTCTTACTGTTAAGTGCGTGAGATTCTGAGCAGAATTTGGAAATATGTGTTGCTCATTGTTTTAAATGAAAATAAAATTTATTGTACTGCAGTATAAAACGTGATAATGCATATTTTGTTCTTCATTGCGCATATTTACAGACATGGTCGTGCATGTATGCTGGTGTTTTGTGTGCGTGTGTGTGTGTGTGTGTGTGTGTGTGTGTGTGTGTGTGTGTGTGTGTGTGTGTGTGTGTAATTTACGTCCTCCAACTTTTGTAATGGGTAAACTGATGTTGAAATGAGTCCGGGGTTCATGGAGCTCAGACTTACCCGACATTCGTCTATCAGAATAAGGGAAAACCCCAGAAAAAGCCTTAACCAGGTAAATCACCCTAACCGAGATTCGAACTCCGAACCCCTTAAACGTGAGACAGACACGTTAACATCTACGCTATCGAGGCGGAGCGGGCGGCTTTGCTGATGATGAGTGTGCTCCGTATTTCATAGATATTGCAGACCTCAATCAACAATTTGCACTTACAGGCTTTATTGCAAATAATGTGTTACATATAAAATTGTTACTAGTTAATTTGAAGAAACTTTCAAGTAATAGCTTTTCGACTTCTGTCACTTACTGCTAGAAGGCAATATCTCCATTGAGACTTCAAAAATGACAGCTGGGCGGGTATTTAACATTATGATGTCCTTGGAAAGAAATAAAATTGAGAAGCTACTGTTTAAAAATGCAGTAGGTTCCAGATACGAATATCTTACCTAAGTAACCAGAGGAGGCTTTATGCATTCCACATACCATCGGCACCAAAGCATGGTAATATTCTATGTTAGTTAAAACAGAAGTTACATTGACATATAATGTGTGTGTGTTAGCCTCGAACCTAAAATGATCTGAGATTTAGTTACAGATGTTTCTTTCATATTCTATGTGATTTAACACGAGATTCTTGCAAGTATGGGATCTCGCATAGAGTTTAAGTTATACAACAAAGGTGAAAACCTCGCACAGTCAGATCTACATAGGTTCAATGTGACTGACAAAAATAAGGGATGATATGGAAGGACAAGGGTAGACTACGGGCTAGGCAGACAAATTACATAGGCCCGTTCCACTGCTGAACTTTTCTAGAGATGGCTTGGATCGGCTCGTCGACCAAGCAGCCCTCGTGTCTATGGGGAGACTCCTTTGCACAAGCACCCGCGCCATCGGTACGAGACCGTGAAAAAGCGTATGCTTTGAAACCTGGAAGCATACTTGAAAGATGAGCAAGAAACAAAATGAAAGCTAAAGGTATGGCAGTAAATATTATGGCTTCATATATCTGGTTTAATCATATTATATAGTCGAAAGTTGCATTTTAACACACTCCTTACACAAATGGCCCTATGGCCATGCCCTCGGAATACTTTCAGCAGAAGTATTACTGTTAGCCAAGGTCAGCAGTAAGGGAGATTTCCCATTTGTGTTCTTAACAAGTGCCATAAGCAGCATCTAATACTGTTCACCATTATGAACATCGTCTACCATAAGATTTAAGCTAGAAACCTTTCCGACCTTCAGAATACTTTCGTTGGTCAGCCCATTTTTTCAATGTTCTTCTTTTTCTTGGGTGTCCTGGTTTACATTTTAAAGCAACATTAACTTTCTTTGCTTTTTCTTTCTATTTTTCTTATATATTCTTCTACTTTTGTCCAATTCAAGTAAGTTCTATTCTTCCAATTTGTCCATATTCTCTTCTTTTCTTTTTAAACAATTTAGTGAACGCGCTATCGCTATGCTTCAATTTCCTTTGATCTACTGATATTCTTAACCTGTCTTTATTAGTATCCTATACTTACCATCATATAAAAATGCTAGAATCTTCAAAAACAATAATATATGTGTGTGTGTCTCTGTGTGTAATAAAAGAAGTTACCTGAATTTTCCAACACGTATGTTTTAAAATTGTAACACGTTTCTCTGCTTCACGATATTACGCCAATTTTGAAGCAAGGTCTGCTTCAGCGATAATGCTGCACCAAGTTGTAGAGGTGATCTTTGCTTCTATCTGTAGCGTTTCCCCGTTCGCTTGTTCATTTAGCAGCAGCCTTAGGGAATTTGCAAATTTTATTGATTGTTTTTATTTTTGGTTCATTTATAAGTGCTGGGATTCTCCTTAGATTGTGTCCACGGCTGCTCATCTGCTCTGGCTTAAGTAGAGCATGTTGGGTATGAAGATCTCAGGGTAGTGTGACGAGAGACAATAACAATAAATGGTAGACTAATGAGTGTTTATTCGAATTTACATTACTTATTATAGTGTCCCCGATAAAATGTTCTTACTACTGATGCACCATAAATTTCCTTATATGTTCACACACCTTGCATTTAGCACTGATACTGACTACCTCGTCCTTTCCCAGTTTCCTTTTAACTGCTTCCGTCTCTTTGTAAAGGGATTAGTTTCAATGAACCACCCCAAACCTTCGATCCTGTTATGCACCGTTAGGATTGTCTTTTGAAAGCCTAAAGAGCATTCTTGCAGGAAGTGAAAACATTTGTACTGTGAAACTTTTATCAACTCATATGTTACAATTCACATTTTACATATATATGCTTGATTCTATCATTGAGGCAATAAATGACGCCTCATTCAGCTACGTCTTGCCCCATCGGCGACCAATCCACAAGTATTCAAGATTCTGCTCTGTGTTACTCAGCCACCAGAAATTCTTCTAATAACATCCCCGTCTGCTAATGATTCTCAGACACCGACTACTAGCTTCTCATTTCTATATTGCTGATATTCGCTTCCTCCTTCTAACCGAAGTCTCCCTATAAATATCTAGGAAATCCTCTCACATATTCCACGAATTGCAAACTAGCCTGCCATATCTAATTCGGCAACGTAGGATACCTTCACTCCTTTTGTTAACGTAACCCACCAAACGACTTCTGTGAATTGGCCGGAGATTAGCCCTCACTAACTACCTTATCATACCCCAAGACAAACTGTACTCATAATCAACTGCCACACCTAAAACACTTTAACATTTAACGAATGAATATAATATTGATATATAATTTTATTACAAGTATTTTTTTCAACTGATCTATAATTTCTGTATCAAAACGCACTTGAATGAACAACCGAAGCACTTTATAGATAATTTAGATACTCACCACGGTGGAGCCCAACAGCTCCCGCTTGAAGTGTGGCATTTGTCTCTTTTCCAGAAGGTCAAGATGAGCCTGACACCGCGTATAGGAATAAGGGTAGCTCAAAGCGAATTGATAAACATCATCCTCTCGGTCAAAGCCAAAAGCAAAGGAAAGCACATAGTGGTTCTGATGTTCCGGAGATCGATAGTAGTACACGTACTTGTTGGGCATTCTCTGCCTGAAAAGAATACATGCAACATTGATAAATATGAGATAAAAATATCAAATACTGTTTTCCATACTAAATATTCTAAATTAAACAGAAAATAAATAAGTAGTGACTGAGCTAGCCTGGGTTTGCAAATATTACTAATCAGGAAAAGTGTACTTTTTCTGATGTTCTCAACTAATTTCACTAATCATTTGATGATGTTGTTTTATGAAAGCATTCAGAGGCTCTAAATTGTAGTTTTATATCTGCTTTGATTTTTGAATTATTGCATTTCAAATCCGAATTTTATTAAACTAAGCCAAATGCTCAACATGACACTTAAAAGCAAAATTTTTCAATGACGGTGTCATCTATGCGATTTTAATGCACAAAACTGTTGTATAGTCTTTCTATTCTTAGTTCAAATGCAAACAAGCCAGAATATACTGTCATTGTAAATGTCTATGCTTTGGAGTTTAGTATTGTCGTGTGCCAACGCTGAAAACTCTGTTACATGCCCAAACTTAACTTACCCACGACGTGGGAATAACTCGCTTGGCTTACAAGTTCACATAGGACCGGGATTCAGACATCTAATTCTTAAATGGGAGTGTGTCTAAACTTAGCCGAAAGAGAACAGGGATTCACACAGATAGTTTCACATTTTAATGACGGTAGGAAATACCTTAAATTTTTAGTTGTTGACTCAGATAATGACTACAAGAAGAGCAGCAGATGGAGACGCTCCTTCCACTTACTTTCACCACCAGCCCAGGACATTCTCTGGCCTCTGGCTAAGCGTCCCCAAGCTAGCTAGCGTGTTTTGAGAGAAGACCCAAATCCCAACCCCTTCTCTTTTCCATGTTGACAAAGGCAGGCTTCTAGAAACTTCCGCAGCGTGCCCGAGTCATCAGAAAACCATATCAAACTAAAAAACTGCTACGCAGTGTTCCAGTAAGTACCTAGAACTACAATGTCGCAGTGATACGCAGCACTCTGGTAGCCAGTAAAGCTGGCGTCAGAAAGCCCACAATATAATACCCAACTGATGCAATGCCCCAGTACACTTCACTATCCGGTTAAAATAATGTTATAATTAATTAATAAAAGTCTCCATCTGCCTTAATATTTCTTTTAAAAAGTTTAACTTAAAACTCTGTTACAATAAACAAGTTTATGTGACATTTTAATTGGTTGTGGTTTGAAGTCTACACGAAAACTAAAGAAGAATTGAATGAGAACTACATCATTTGGAACATTGAAAAATGAATGCGCTAAAAACATAATTTCCAAAATCCTTAAATTATAAATTGAAAAAAGAAGACAATTTGTTCCTGATTTGTAGTCTTATATATATATATATATATATATATATATATGTATGTATGTATGTATGTATGTATGTATGTATGTATAAGTATAAAGAAAATTTTCCAGGTTACGAAGACTACATTCATCGACCGGAAGGTGATTGGAGCGCTAAACATGTCCCACCCTCCAGCACTGCACCTCATTTATGATGCCTGTGGGCAGAGTTGGGGTAGGCACTGTCGGGCGGAAGTCCTTGACCAACATCGCAATGTTGTGCCTCGGTAATTTTTATCCGGGTGTGGGTGTCAAGGAGAACAAATGTTAGCTTTTTAGATAATTAAACTGTGTTTCAGTACAGTAAACCTAAAATACGTTGATGCAGCTACACAGCGATTTACTAACGTATTTTTCAGTGTCGATGTAGACTTCCAAAACAACCAAATATATGAAAATTAATCGTTATTCCACTTTCGCCGTGTGTCGGCGATGAGTTGGATATATAAAGTTAGATTGAAAAATTCAAGCCATGGGTTGAACATGGTTTTGAACTACGGATTTCCTCGTGTCCGTCCGGTTGCTCACAACCATTGAGCTACTATGATCAACATGCCAGTATTACATTAAATTCTCCAACTTACTCCTATTTTCCCGGTAAACCACTAGGGGCTCTCGTAATCAATGAGATACACACCTTTGGTGGCGGCTTACTAACTCTGTAAGTACTTAAGTCCCAGGCTTTATATTTACCATATTAAGTAAGTTGATGGAAATTAATCGTTTTACCACAGAGCCGTGTGTAGGCGATGATTTGGATTGGTAGACTCAGTTTACCAAATAGTGGTAGCTTTAAACCCTGTTACTTAACTACTTACAACATAGTACGTCGCCACGAAAGGTGTGTAATCTCATTGCGTATGAGAGCTCCTAGTAGTTTGCCGAGAAAATCGAGTCAGTTGGAGAATTTAATGTCATGCTGGCATGTTGGCCATAGTATCTCAATGGTTAAGAGCAACCAGACGGAGACCAGGAGATCCGTGGTTCAAATCTCGGCTATGGTATTGAATTCTTCAAGCTGACTTCACCTATTAGGCGACATTTCACATTTAAAATTCACTATTCCTCCACACACGATCACTTACGTTTATATTTTACGTTGTTTCAAAACAGCACCAAACGATTGTAGCCGCTGTGTAGTTTATAACTTAACAGTCCGAATTTTGGTGTCGCAGATTCGAAATTCTGTTAGGTATAATTTTATGCAGTATTAAATATTACATGATTTTGTGATTAGGCAGAGCAGGAAACACTGGTGTGCGAACCTCAAAAGTTGTTATTCGGACGCACCTGCCAAGAAAACAAAAACATTACTCCTTGCTCTTTATTAGTGACCCTAGCCTACATTTCAGGTAATGGGGCGAAGGGCACATTCCGTCCTAACAGGGAGGATTTTGCGCGTAATTAGATAGCAAATCCAAGGAATATGGAGCGCCATAAAGACGCCGAAATGACGGATATGTTTTTGATGGATGGCAGAGCTGAAGAGTTTAACGAACGCATGGTTAATTTAGTTTCATTAAAATATGAATTGTAAAAATAGTTACATCAATGATAATATTTATTTGTTTAACTTCAGAGCATTTTGTTGTGATCTTAATTGTACAATACTTTCAGCCACTTAATATAAATATTAACAGCTTCCTTTTCAGTTACAAATGCTTTATTTATTGTTATCAAACACCTGAAATAAAATGCTTGTTTCATTGTTTAAGCCATTTAGTCTTGGTTAATTTACCTACAATTGTTTAATGTTGTTTTATGTTCTGTTTATTCTGTTTATCTGTTTAATGCTTCCATCCTCAACCTCACTAATATTAACTTCCCTATAAAAGGTATAAGTTGCATATGTCCACCAGCTTATTTGCCATCATGGACTGATATAACGGTCTTTCTGAACACGGTAAACATTCATAAGCAATAATTAAGTAACAGCTTATTTATTGCAGTTTCATAACCCACAGAAGTTCTTAATTTAGCTGAACTCAGAAGCATACTTATATGATCTAAAAACTTGAGCGAAAGCGATGCCGAAGGTATTAGCCACAACAAACGAATCAACAATAACTTCTGCAGATGTTTTCAGACCAGCGATTAGCATGTGGGTCGATTTTCCGGCCATTCGTCTTAGCTAATCCCATACATAAGAGGAAAGTGTATGTCTGCTAAGAGCAGCAAGCTACTGCGGAGTATGCCGGTATGCTTACAGTTACAGCACCCGGCACGGCGTGTGACCCATACCTGCGAGCTCCGACAGCGTGAGGCACACGTCGTTGTTCCTGTCACTGCCTAATCCACACTCATTCTGGAGCCTTTTTATGTGGCTCTATTGGCGGTAAAAACTATATATCTATATGTGTCACACAGAAGCTGAGCAACTACTTCTATATGTTCGTTCAGTGTCGTTTTGAAACATTCTGTATATAGGTAGCACATATGTGTAGGTATTGCATGCTAATAGAGACAAAGTTTAACACCAAGAGCATTATTGCACATTTAGTTACAGGCAAAAGTAGGTAAGAGGGAAAAAAATCAACAGTCAGATGCTTAAAAGTGATAGCTATATAAATATATTAAATCTTCAAATTTAGCATTGATTCCATGATGCTGTGCGAAACAACTCAGTTTTGTACAGCATTTTAGTAAAATACCAAAATACCGTACATTCTAAAGAAATAGTAATAATAATTCCGGTAATTGCTAACACCACAGAACGTTGTATAAAGTAAATTATGTGTTTTAAAGAGTTTGTATTCTTATGTAGTAGCTTATGAATTTTTCGTTATAAAAATTTCTCTGGAATGAATCGAACTAAATGAACTTTTCAAGATAATTCGTGACGCGCCTTTTATTTGTTATGCAAATGTCGTAATATAATATTTCATTTAAAATCGTTAGAGATTCCGTCCTAACTGTCCTAGCTGTCGGCGTTTCCTTAAACTCCATACACTCATTCACTTGTTTGAGGCATTTTTGAGAAACTGGAAAATATTTAGGGACAAAATATTTGGCCAAAATGCAATACGTTCTCCAGCAGCACTGCAGAGAAAATATAAAGTCCATGGATCTTGTGGCGTTATTATTCTCCAGCTTAATCACAGCCACACGTTGGTTCTCCAACTTAATCAGCTACACGTTCGGGCGCAATATTTGTGACGTTTTCCTCCACTCGCAGCACATAGGATGCACGTTGATTGTTTGGAACATCCAGGTCAAGATTTGTTTAAATAAGAGTCATGAGATCTGTTCTCAGGTGTGGAGTTTTAGTGACAAAAATAAAATTTTATATTACTCCGATTTCGTAATATATTATTTAATTGTATAATCTGGATTACAATTCACTCGAACTTTATTTATTAATCAGTCACTGCAGGTTACCTCCAACACATCGATAAATCCTTCTTTTCAAGTTAATATAATTTCTATTAATTACTTAAAATTCCTTTTGTATACGTCCACTCATTACTATTACGAATACCGAATAACTCTTTTTGACGATTATTATTTTTCCGTTACAAAACTTTTATATTCACTGCGACATTTTTCCATCGTCATGAAACCAGATTACAGAATATATATCTATCTGAATATTATTGATTTTCCGTAACTATCGTTACTCCTCTATTAATTTTGTGATTGGCCGATTTACTGCTACGTCATCACAATACGTAATACAATTATTACTACGGCCAACCACAAAATTACACATATATTTTTTTATATTGGCATTACATGGCCTAATAAGTCATATCAGAAAACAATATTCATATAAAAAATCCTAACTAAAACATATCGTTACAAACTAAAATCTAAAGCTTTGGGGTACCCATTGTAAGGACTTTTGAAAATAAATAGCAGATCAAAAGATAAATCAGACAGAAATTTTACGGGTATTATAATCTTGGTTTGCTGCATTTCAGAGGTAGCAACTTTAGCAAACTTAATTCAGCTCTTAGCAGTTACAAGATTCAGTAACAGATTGCCGAGTCATTTAACTAACAGCTTTTGGTTATTTATGAGATGTAAAGGCAGTTATCAGGAATTGTAGAGATATATCCGTTTTCATGCGCTGCGAGCAGGAACCGAGGAAGTCTATCCACAAGATGGGCAGACAGCATTAGACAACTAGTGAGCCATAGTGGTCTATTGCTGCAAGATGTAGCACTGTTTAGAAAGACTAAATACATATAACTAGTTAGAAATAATAGACTGCGAAAAATGCTACATTTACGTCACGTTAATATTAAAAATAGCGTATTTTTTGTAAAATGCACACTGTGTGCAAGAACTAATATTCACACTGCATAATAATTTGGTAAAATATAACAGAAAGACAAATGTCTTACTACACAAAAGTCAGGTCTCGTTAATATAAACACTCCATGCTAAATACTTTTTGGTGCAGATCACTATAATCTTGTTTTTGACTTTCACGGGGTTTGTGAATCCATAAGGAGCGAATACGAAATTGTTAATCAATTCATCTCTCCCTGTAGAAGATTCCGCTGAAATCTCCGAGTCATGTTGATGGCTACAGGTAAACTATCGGTAAACCTTCCCCTTCCAAACTTCCCGGTCGTTACTCAAATCTTGGTATATTTGATTAAGAGTGCTCCTCTGTTGTGTGAGGATTTTGACAAAATAAAAGAGTTTCTCGCTTTTTTAAATCTAGCCGATGTAGTTGCTTTTTCCAAGGTACAGGAACCTCTGTTACCGTAGAAAATACATAATTTGCAGAGAAAACTATATTGTGTCTGTACTTACAGGTATCTGTCTGAAGCTATTAAACGTCAGGGGAATGTCAAAAAAAGGAATATAAATGGATATTTTTACCTCCGTGAGGAAGCACTTAGAAGCCAAAGATAAACTTAAGTTGGGTCTTCAGAAGAATCCGGGCATTGAGGAATTAGCCGCATCTGTAAGATCTAATTCCGAGTGAATACAAGGTTTGCCCCACTGTAAATGTCTAAAGACGCCGTAGCATCTCCAAGGACATTTTATATCCTAATAGAAACAAACTTACTTCTGAAATTAAGAGGTCTTTTTTTTAATTTACGTCCTCCAACGTCAAATCAGCTCGCCCGCCTCGATAGCGTGGATGGTGGCATGTCTGCCTCACGTTCAAGGGGTCCCGAGTTCGAATCTCGGTCAGGGAGAGTTACCTGGATAAGGTTTTTCCGGGGTTTTCCCTTATCCTTTCAGACGAATGTCGGGTAGCTCTAGGCTCCATGGACCCTGGAAACATTTGAGCATCATTTAATCCATTTCATTCACCGTCCGATATGACTTAACGTTGGAGGACGTAAAATTACACAAAAAATCGTCAAGTCATAGTGGACGACGACCGATATGGGTGAAATGATGCTCAAATGAGCCAGGGTCCTTAGAGCTTAGAGTTATCCGACCTTCGTCTTTCAGGATAAGGAAAAACCACGGAAAAAACTTATCCAGGTAGCGCACCCTGGCCAAGATACAAACTCGGGACCTCTTGAACGTGAGGCAGACACGCTGCGCTACCGAGGGTGGCGTTATATAGGTTTAGGGGTATAAGTGCTTAAATAGTGATCATTGATACTTTAAGGTGTATCCATTCCAGTGTATCAGATCTCTCCCTCTCTCTTCTGCATAAACATGTCACTTTAATTTACCTCCTAATGTTCTCTACACGGTCGTAAACTGCGCCTTTCAGTAAAGACCATTCGTGTGGTTTTCACTTGTCACCTCAGTGCGTGACCTGAGTGGCTTAGGCATTTTGCAGTCATTCGTCTTGCAGAATGCATTCTAACTTAGTAGTTACAATACAGTTGCTATCATAATGCCTGTGTTATGCCTCTTGGAGGGAAAGAACTACATATAGATATGTGTACCATGTTTACTTGGAGGTACTAACCAACCCGAAAGCGTACTAGTGTTATCAAGTAGAACTGTAAATCCGCAAATGAAGCAAATATTGATGTAATACTGTTCATTATACTACTCTCAGTTACCCACAAAAATATTTGTATTTACACCCCTAACATCCCTTATATAACGATACATTTAGTCCTCTATGATACAGCGTTCTCTGCGTGAGCTACATTTTACACTTCAATAAATATTTGTTGGAAATATGGAACAAGCTAGTGTCGTATATAATTCCATAAATGCATACATACCTGATTACCTAGTATTCGTGCTTTCAACACTCCGAAAGAGAAAACATATTCCAGCCTTTATATATTGCTAAATATTTTTAATTCGGCACAGCTAGCACATAAGATTGTGTGCGCCTAGTGGTTTACTATGCATGGTGAGAAACTCTCGACTTCCTATTACTTTACTAAAATCAGCTAAAGTTGGGAATAGCTAGAGCAAAGTATTCACAAAATTCGAATTCTTGACGAACGAGCTTCTACTTCCCGTAAATCTGATGTTAAATATCATACTTTGGTACTTGTCATTTACCTTCACATAGTTTACTACATCTACGTTTACTTATTTATATTTTATTGGAATAAATTTAGAGTGGATTTCTTTTCACTCGGGAACTGACATCTGCTCTAGACTAGGAGCCACACTTTAGATGTTAGAAGTGTGTGCAACTAGAATAAATGCTAATACTGAAAAATACCGAAACAATATTTGAAAATATTTCATCCTACATCTTTAGTGAACTTTGAGTCAATTTTGTTGATCTTTTCTACCTCCAGTTCCAGAAATCCAAACCTAATATGTTTGAAATTATATACCCAGGTCTGTAAGTTGTGTTTTCGAGTTGCCCACCGTCACTATTGTGACAATATTCACCATCCTTTTCTATATTGACACGACATCTTCCTCCGAAAATATTTATTTAAGGAGGAGTTGTGCTTCTATATATATTTTAGTACAAAACAGTTCTAGTGGAGCAAAGTTAATTGAGTATGAGGGGTACCTCTTGATGCGGTAGTTAAATGGAAGTGTATTAGTAATTCATGACCATTCTCGCTGACGACATTTATGGACGTGCTTACCTATTATCTCGTCACCATCATCGTCAAGTAATGACTCGACAATGCTTTGGTCTTCAGGGTTTGTTTTCCAAAATACCTCATGTAAGAGCATGTCATTGTAACGTATACTGCTTATTTTGTACTACCGATACACAAAAGCAGTTCGTTCTATTATTTTTGCTAACGCGTAGGGCATGACTTCTTTCAATGTAAGCTGTCTCTGTATATAACGAAGCTGCTCAATCAACAGAAACGTGATTGATCTTTCAATCTTCCGGTTTGTAGTTGATCTACAAGTAACCTTATGGAAGGAGTAACTTGGATTGAGTATGGATAAGCAGTACTTCATTTCAGTTCTCTTCTATTGTCTAGTTTTAAAAAGTATTCTTTTTATTAACCACACAAAGAAAGACAATCTAAGGAACCCTAAAAGTACGATACAACCCGGGATTTCCACAATCAGGAATTCTACTTTTGTGAGTCTTGATTTCCGTAGATGCCACCGATGTCTTCTGGAATGACCTACAGATTCATTTTAATAAAATCTTGTATGGTATGATAGGTAGCACATAGACTTAATTTAGAAGCTTCCCGATTGGTCTCAAATGCGCTGATAAATTATTTTGTTATTAATCTCACTATATTATGGTAGGTTTCCCATGGTATATTAATTTTATTCCTGTCAATCTACAATTGGTTGGGATGTCCAGTAAGCAATTATTTTTCAGTTTCAGGTCTCCCATCTACATAGTGGTTGAACTCAGAGGAACCATAAAGTTTTAAATGCTTTTACGTCTTTCAAACATTCAGATTTCAAAGACTGGAGTGTTACAGTAAAGGGCAAGGAAAATCCCGTAAATTAATTCTTTACATTTAACTCACTTCAATAGAGATTGTAATATGATCCATCTATATACTAGGCAAAATTACAAAAAATAGCATCCTCAAGTTAGGCAGCGAGAGATGCTAGTATCTCAGAATTTAGCGCAAACAGATTACGCGTTTTAATATTCGCTTGACCAGTGGTTACTGGAAAATTGTCTTAACATATTGCCCAATTACTGAAATCCTTTCATCACACATGAATCGTAATAGTATAAGGAATATTTGACTACTTTAATTTTATGATTTAGCGCACTGGGTTGTAATAAGTTACATTGGCTATCGTATTTTAAAGAAATCAGCTATTTCAGTGACTCTCTGATACGATGTTTGGTTTCTCAATTAGATATATGTCTTACTAAGGAATTACCATACCTCAAGTAGAGTATCAATGTATAACAGCTGCTCCCTTGAATAACATCTCTATTAAGATGCACTAAAAAGAGACATTTAGCTTTTGCATGAGATATAAGCATATTTTAAGCCAATTCTAACTCCGGTAGAGGCGGGTAGTTGAAATATTATTGACTGGACTTAACCAATCTCTAAAATCACATTAGCATATTTTCATAAGGAAACCTCTATTATCAAGAGATTTTCTGGTGCTTATACGTTGCGCCCACATATGGCTAGATATACTACTGCCCAAGACAACCGCCTGAGACAAAAGACATTCGTTTATACTGCTCAAATAAAGCCACACTAAGCGGTTAGGTGCTGGGCAGCAAACATCCCGGTAAACCTGGGCGACATGCATCTTCTGCTGGCCTCCTGGTGCGTATACGCCTTTAGTGGCTCCCTACTCTGAAAGTACACTTGATTGGAAAACTGTGGGAAACATTAAATGGAAGGACGTCAAGTGATTCTCAAAGAACAAAACTCCTAGCGCAAGATCTATGTTACCATGGTGTGTGTAATTTGATCAAATGCCGTATTCATTTAGCCTAATCTACTAGCCCCTGTGTTCATGGCAGAAATAATATCCTCACTGGAACAGAACGGGATTTCACACAGCCCACTGCTGGACAAACTTCAGTGTTGTGTAAAATATATTTCAAATAATAATCCCTTAAAAATCCAACTGATTACAATTGCACAAAAATGGTTGAAAACTTAGTTCTGTTTTATCTTACTATTATGTTCATATTCAAAAGGAATTTTGCCTAAATAGTTTGTTATCGAGTGAAATTACTGAAATAGATAGGTGACGATTTCTGACTCGGAAGTGCTTTCAATTTTTTAGAAGTGTTGATTGGAACTTTTAGTGACTATGTGTTAATTTAATTCTTAATTATATTTCCTAAGTAGAAATTTGCGCTTTTTACATACAGCGGTATAATATCAATAAGTTTGTCAGTCAAATCTGTTTCCTCCCCTTTCATTACCATACATTTTGAAAACAGAAAAGTGTTGTTGTAAATCACTCATAAATTCGATATCAAGGTTTTGCCTAAAATGCATATTCGGGGAGTATTCTGAATACAAATAGGTATTTATCGAAATAAAGTGCATATATGTATACATATGCATAAGTGTTTCTGTCAACAGTAAACACAAACGTTGGTATAACTCGTAACGTTTAACTCGTCATTTTTTAGTAAATTGCACTCTAAACTACCACTTAAATAAAAAAATCGATGAGTGGAGTCAGACTGAAAAATTCAATGCTATCGCCAGAATTTGAACCACGGATCTCTCGCTCTCCGTGCGGTTGCTCCAACCAACTGAGCTACTATGGCCAACGTGCCGACATGACATTAAATTCTCCAACTGACTCGTACGCTTCCCGGTAGTCCAATAGGGGTTCCCATACGCAACTTTTGTGGCGACTTACTATGCTATAAGTACTTAAGTCCCAGGCTTCATAGTTAAACCACCATGCTTTTATTTTAGGTAAATTGATGTAAATAATTATTTATTTCGCACTAGCCGTGTGTAGGCTAAGGTTTGGATGAGCAAAGTCATTCGTTGTACTGATTGTCGTTTACTTCCTACTCATCTGTCCTTAATTAAAACTAATGTTATCACTAGGGCCCGGATAGTTAAGTAAATACATGAAAGTACATATATTTACATATTTTGCTCTTAAGTACATGTTCTCATATATTTTACTTTCCAGTATATACTTTTACATATGTATTGATATTCCAAACTTTTTTCCAATATTATTCGTTTTAACATTCGTGTTTATACTAGAAGTATAAGGCTGGCAGTAGACATTCGGTCTGTCTGGTCTGTCGCGTTGATTTCGTAATTAGCACCTTGCTACTGCGTGTCCGTCGTTCACGTGATGCGCACCTTACCGCTGTGTGTCCAAGTGAAGCCATCAAACGAGAAAATGGTCAGCTGCAGTTGGCCGGCGTGAGTAGATTGAACTTTTCATTGTAGTAAAAGATGCCGAAGGCGTTAAAGCATTACACAGAGAAATTTAACAATTTTTCAACAGACTGATAGGTCCTTTTTGCCTGGTCTGCGAGAAGAATCTTCCCTGTTCTCAACGTTATAATGTGTTTCAACATTTATCCACGTCACGTCATCAGGCCCGTGCTTCGAATACAACATCTCAAAAGCAGTTGTTGCTCACTGAAACTCAAGCTGAAAAACATCTAAGATCTCAGAAATCTGAGCTTGCAAGTGATTTTTGCCGAGATATGGTTTGTGCTGATATCCCTATCTGGAAACTAAGGAATCCAGTACTACGTGAATTTCTTGAGAAATATACACATGAAACTGTGCCAGATGAATCTATAATCCGAAAGAAATATGTTTCTGACTTATATACACAAACAATAAACTATATTCGTTTGTAAATTGGTGTTGATGATCCCATTTGGGTCTCAATTGACGAGACAGCTGATGTACAGGAAATACGTATTGGAAATGTTATAGTGGGCGTGTTGAAAGATAATGAAGCGAGTAAGTCTGTGTTGTTAACTTGTGAAGTGTTACCAAAATGCAATCATCAAAGTACTGCTAAATTATTTAATGATGCAATGGGACATTTGTGGCCCAATGGGGTGAAACACAGTAATGTGTTCCTTCTGACGGATGCAGCAACATATATGTGCAAAGCTGCCACAGCTTTGAAAGTCTTATATCCTAAAATGTTACATCTCACATGCACATTTCTTGTCCATGCCTTCTATCGCATAGCAGAACTGGTTCGTTCTAAATTTTCTAATGTTGACACTCGCATTTCGAAAACAAATAAATTGCTTTTAAAGGCTTACAACAGAGTTGATGAATACAAAGAACTGTTTCCTGAGCTTCCACTCCCTCCTCAATCAATCTTAACGAAGTGGGGAAGCTGGATTGATGTTGTAGGCTGCTACCGAAGAATTTTGATTCTGTGAAACAAGTTCTGCAGCATTTTGATTCCCAAGATGCAGTTTCTGTTGAATCAGCCAAGGAATCACTCAGTTATATTAAACTTAAAAATGATATTGCCTACATTCAATGCAATTTTTCCCATTTGTGAATTTCCATTAAATCGTTGGAGGCATCATCGCCTAAACTCCCCGAGAGCCTTGATGTTGTTCATTCTGTGGATACTTCTCTGGGTCGGTTGGAGCTGCAGTAAGGTAAAAACTGTCATCCAGTTTGAAGAAAAACCCAGGATTCAAGACAATCAGTGCTATTAACAGAATTCTAAGTCAAGGTAGTGCCGAAGACTTGAAAATTAAGTACACAACAAGAGATATGTGCAAGTTTAAATATGCACCCATAACTTAATGTGAAGTTAAACGATCACTCAGTCAGTACAAAGCCATATTACGCGGCAACAGAAGTTTTATATTTGAGAATTTGAAACACATGCTTGTACCTTATTGCCGGGATCGTAATTTAGAAAATTAGGAGCAATATGCAAGTTCCAATTTTTGGCTTACTTACATACATCTCTAGTTTACTATACCTAATTCAAGAAAATGTAAGGGAATCCTGATATTATGGTGATACATATTTCTTTGTATTTGACTAGTTTAATTACATATTTGAGTATTTTAAAATGTGTATATATATGTACATATTTTACTGATTTTTAGTACATAACTATCCGGGCCCTAGTTATCACTTATTGTCTATAACAGAAGATTGTTTCCCAACTTTCTTCATTCCTCTCCACTCTAGCTTACTGTAATCTAATGTTTCTGTTAATATTTATTTACTCTTAGTATTAGCTATATCGCTATATCTATTGCTATAGTAGAAATGAATTCATTTTCACTTTCACTGTTACTTTCACTTTAGAGCTGCTACCACCTCTTCCATTGATGTCTGTCTTTCGCCGTTCTAATCCGCTATGCATCTATCCCAACCTTGAACGCTTGGGACCATCGTAGCCTCGGATGTCCTCTGCTTCTCCTCTTTTGTCGCACGTCCCATACTGTTATGTCATATGTCCATCTGTCTTGACACATTCTCGCCACATGTCCTGCCCATTGCCATTTAATCCTCTTCGCCCGCCACGGTAGCGTAGATGGTAGCATGTCTGCCTCACGTTCAAGAGGTCCCGAGTTCGAATCTCGGTCAGGGTGAGTTACCTGGATAAGGTTTTTCCGGGGTTTTCCCTTATCATGAAAGACGAATGTCGGGTAACTCTAAGCTCCATGGACCCCGGACACATTGAGCATCATTTCACCCATTTCATTCATCGTCTGATATGACTAAATGTTGGAGGACGTAAATTGGGCAGAAAAAAAAAAATTAATCCTCTTCGCTCTCGTGGCTACATCTTCTAGGCCGCTTTTTCTTCACAGCACTTCATTCTTCACTGTATCTTTTAGGCTGATGTTCAGGATCTTCCATTCCATCTTCTGTTGGCATGTTTGTAGCATAATAGCCTGTTTCTTCGTTAGTTCCCATGTTTGGCAACTGTATAATAAGTTTGGAATGATGCAGGTTTGAAGGGTGTCTATTCTAATAGCTGGTCTTAAATGCTTGTTTTGAATGATGAATTTCAGGCTCTAGAAATTACCGCGTACTAATTTTAATCTTCTCCTTATTTCTGCATCCCTTGTCCCTGAGAGACTCACCATTTGGTCTAGGTAAATGTAGCTGTTGCAGAATTCTATTTGTTCTCCATCTACCTGCATACTGTTTTCGAGGTGTGTACAACATTTAAATTCATAACTTCTCACAGCATTGTCGGAGGTGTTCCAACAAGTAAACTTATACCGGGTATCTTTCCATGGTGTAGTGAGGAACCTATAAAATATTAAGCAAAAGCCAAAAATACTAGGGAGGCGCCGTGGCTCAGTGGTTAGACCGCTTGGCGGCCCGGGTTCGATCCCAGGCGACCGCAAAGTGAGAAATGTGGTGGACAACACGGCGCTGGGGTGAGTTTTCTCCGGGATCTCCGGTTTTCTCCGCCATCTCATTCTACCGGTGCTCCATCTTCATCTCATGTATCATCAGTGTCATCGTCTGCGGTGCCGTATGTAGTAAAAGCGGGCGTTAAACACTAAACATTTCATTTCCAAAAATACTAACGATAAATAAAGGGTAGCACTCAGTGTTGCAATAAATCTTTATTATTTCTCCCCAGCATGTCAAAATATTTGCAATCAACTATATGCTCTCTTTTTCAGTTCATATAAACTATATTTATTTTTTGATTGTTAGCTTAACAAAATATGATGCCATTTTATCGTTTTTGTTCAGCGCTTCCAACTCCACTGCACACATGCACAAGTTAGTTAGTCCTCTAAGAAGGCATGGCCCATACAAGCTATACGTGTTCAGTTGGGGTTTAGTAGATAGTTCTCGAAATAACGAATGAACTGTGTTCGAATGTTTTATGAACCGTAAACCAAATAGGCCAGCAGGAGATGTGAGCACTTGGAAGCAAAGCGGATGGTCTATATTGAAAGGCGTTGGTCTTAACATGGTGCAGTTATGAGCATGCAAGAAGAATATGGTAATTAACTGTGTGATTGGTTTCTCGCAAGACGATGAGAAAAACTACTAACATACCGAAGTGTAAACACAGTAAGGTAACATTTACACTCCGTATATTCGTTAAGTATAAAAATGACCGTTTTAAAGTTTAGTGTTCATTGCATTTTAACATGAAATATGTACATGTGTTAATTTGTTTAAATTTTTAGTGTAAGTTTCATATGTGCATTATTTTGAAGGTTATACGAAAACGGTAGTAGCCGTTTCATAAATAATTGTGTCAATTAAGCGTTTGTGAGTCACATAAACCATATTTTATTTTGGGAGAATTTCAAAAGCAAGTTTAGAAAATTTCTCCAGGCAACAGCTTTAAAAGCAAACCCATAAAGCTCTTCTTTGTCACCTGAACATACCTGTACCGTTGAGTGGTTTATGTGTTGTGTCTGTATAGAGCCTCCGAATGATCTACTAGATCCTGCTTAATAGTTTGAATTACAATGCGGAAGTATATGGTTCAAATCCATCCGACAGGGTCCTTCTAGACCCAGGTTTTCTTGTTCTCATAACTTAAAAATGCCAAGAATGTATGCCAAACGTAGGACTGGAACATTTCTTTCCAAATCATTATCATTTTATTTCATGTATCATCTCTGTCCGGTGTTGTAGTGCCCTAAATAACAGATGTGAAATAATAGTATTTTGTTTTCTATAAATACTTCAATATTTTTATGAATAGTAAATTATGCTCTAAGTGGTTCTTAGTTGTTTTTACAGGAAATAAAGGCTATCCAACGGGATATTTATTGAGGTCTTTGTGGAGAACAACTTTTTTTCTGTAACGCGTCCTCCCGGAATGTTCAGAGGTCCTTTGTTCCGGTGTAGATGAAGTAATTTCTTTGCTGTGGAATGACACAGTAGCTGACCACACGGTGTTGGGCGAAACGAGTTAAATGGCGCTGGTAAGAGGGGCCTGTTCTGCAAAATGCGTTCCTTGTTAAGTGACATTCGCCATCAGTACGTAATTATTTATTCCCCAGCCCTGCCAACAAGGGCCGCAACTGCCCCTAGCTTACAAGGGTTTGAGCTAAATTATTGAGCGGAGCTATCCCCTTTTCTGAAATCCTTCCGGAAGGCGAACAATGGACATATTAGTTTCGTCAAAGCTTCACACATTCTGAGCCAGCCTTGGTAGCGTGTCTGCCTCACGTTCAAGAGGTCCCGAGTTCAAATCTCGCTCAGGGTGAGCTACCTGGATAAGGTTTTTCCAGGGTTTTCCCTTATCCTTAAAGACGAATGTCGGGTAGCTCTAAGTTCCATGGACCCTGGACACATTTGAGCATCATTTCACCCATCTCATTCACCGTCCGATATGACTTAAAGTTGGAGGACGTAAAATTAAAAAAAAAAAAAAAAAAATCTTAGGTAAGTGTAGAGACACTTCATACCTGAAGAGAACAATAGATCCCGGATTTGATCTATAAAATACGATCCTCAGATAGTCCTCTTTTTGAAACTAGTAGGAAACGAATAACATTTGAAAAATTCACAATCAGGACACATCTTAGGCTCTCAGCGTAAATTCTGTCATCGCTTGAGTTAGCATGTTAATGCTGCATTTAACCTTCAGATGTGAATAAATTACTCCAGTAAACTGAGAAGCCAAACTAGAACTCGTATAATACATACACTCTTTGATAAAAAAAAAATGAGCAGACTCTGGAAGCGTATATTTTTCTAATTCCACATCGTCTCCACGGCCGATGATGTCAAGGAACGCGTCTCTCTAGCTTCGTCCTACTGAATCTTATCATAATTATAACAATAATGAGAATTTTCACATATGTTATGTTCTTTTTCAAATTTTTCGTGTATATTCAGGGAATCCTCCCTTTCTTTGCACACTGTAGTGTGTACGAAAAATTGAGTCCCATAATTAAAATTGAGTTTCATTTCCTAAATGTGCACCGATAGCCGAGCGGTTATAGACAAGTATGTAGGAGGTAAACCTACAAAGGTTCGAATCCCCGACAACTTTTTATTATTTTACTGTAGGAATACTTGATTTTATGACATTTATGCTCACACATAGAAACGGAAACACTACTCTGTTTTTAAACTAACTGACATAAATATCTTATTCCTATATGTAAAATAAAATAAAAATAGAGCACCTCTGCTTGTATTACTGCCCTCATTCTACGTGGCATGGAAAAGACAAAATGCCTTGTGAAATTTTCACAACAGAGTACTTCGCATTATATGCCAGCACCAATCGTAACAAATGAATGAGCATGAATGTTTATACAACTAATATTAATACAGATTTATAATGCAATTGCATTTATTTTGAAAACGATAAGAATATCTTATTTGCGTTTTTATAAATGAATGTTTTTGAAATATTATTATTTATCTTCTGCAAGAAAACATAAGACATTGCTATTAAAATAGCAGTAATAGCAAGAAACATGCATATTAAGGATTCGAACTCATGTTGGCCACTTAGGAGGCACATGCAGTTTACTGTTCGGCTACGATGGCAGCTACAAGGCAGTCAGAGTGGTCTCAAAGCGTGTATTGGAAAAAATAACTGTTCTTCTTCCACGCTAGCCGTGTGTAGACCGAAGTATGGAAAGGTAGAATCAGGCTGAAAAGTTCAATGTAATAGCCGCGATTTTAATCCTGGCTATGGCATTGAAGTTTTCATTCTGACTCTACCTTTTCAAATGGTGTATTGTGAACGCAACGTCATCGAATGCTTTTCCGAATCGAACTTTGTTCGTGGCAGTTGCTCGCCTCCTTTTTGCCTAGGTTTGTATACCGAATGTTAAAACATCTTTTGGATTAGAAGCTTTATATTTAACCCAGTTTAAGGTTCGTTTGTACTTACTAATATTTGCTCTCTTGTGCAACAACTGTTTGCTAGAAAGTTGAATTAAATTTCAGAAAAACAATCCAACGATCATTGAAATCTTAGCTTTGCAAGGAAATCACAAAGGGTTAAATATTCCCTGAGGCTGCCTCCTTGCAGAATTCCTTGCCCATATCATAAGCACGTGAATTCTAGATACTGCAACCACATTCTTGCGAATACAAAAAATCACAGGCAACATAAAGCACTTTTAATGATGAGGGATGAAGTGAGGTTTTAGAACTGTCAGCTTACAAATCAATATGAACACGTAATATGGAAAATGTGGCAGATTTTCGATTAAGAAACATTTCTACCAATTTTCACTGCATAATTTTTCTTGTATTAATATATGTGCTTGCACTACGTTCTTCAGAGGGATTGCTAAGGTTCCACGGAAATACATTTTGCGTTATAATGATCTACTCTGTACTTCTAGAAACTACATGGGAAACAGGGAAAATTTCACCAGAAATTAATTTTAAATTGTGTATAGGACTGACATAATTTCTCCAACGCCATTACCTCCACTGATGTAATATCAAGCTGCCATATATAGTTAAAGATATGCCTTTGAAAGCTATTCAAGGAATGTATTTTGTGAGATTGTGTTATAAATCACTCGACAATGTCTTTTTCCTACTTGAAGCTCCTTCCCTGAAAGCTGATAGACTGAGGCGAATTCACTGAATAATAAGATTCTGCTGTCGTTTATGAATATAACGAGTTCCTTTTACTCGTAAATGGAGCATTATTAAAACAGCGGTTCACGAAACTTCTATGCCTGATTAAGACGATCTGTAAGCAATGGATGTGATTCAATACGAAATTCAATATACATATGTTTTCAACACAGTACGCTAAACGTTGATCGGAATCTAACAGAATCCACTGAAATAGGTAGTTGCAGCTTCGAAGTATTATTTAAAATACCTATATTGTAAAAGGTATCTCTAGGGCTCATAACCACATACTAAAATGTTTACGCACACAAGGAGATGGCAATTTTAGCATGACCCTGTTAAAAATCATTTACAAAACATTTGGCAAAATTTTCAATCATTCCTAGTATTAATATAAAACAATATAAGAAAGTGAGATTATGCAGTTGAGAACTATGCCTACATTTTATTTTCAATTTCAAGGTGGTCTAAGCATAGTAGCACGCCGTTGCTGCTACTTCAAGTTGTAACAAAATAGAATTATAAAACGGATAATTGAACTGTTACATCAAAGAAATAAGAGTAGTTACGTCATGGTATAAGAAGCACTTGAGCCACCAAAAGTTTAACAATAGATACTGCCTGTTTTCATTCTGTGCTCTCATTTATTTCCATCACAAGACTTGGGTCATTAGTTTTGCTGCAGATAACAGTTAATCGATTTCTATATAGCCGCAGCAATATCTGCTCTTACACAGAGAAATTTACATTCCACCCCTCCCCTTGGCCATTATCACCACGCCATTATAGTGCAAGAGCCATGATAGATTTTGCGGTTTCGGGGAGAAGACAGGGTTGTCCAATCAGTTCCTCTTTTGATGTTAATTGAGGTCATGCCCTGCAAAAAGAGTTAGCTTTATAGAGTAAAATTAAGCTTCCTGCTTCCTCTCTACGAGGCATGTTTCAAAGATTCCGCCACTTTTATCACTACAGATCTGTCCCTGGCTGTTGTGCAATTGATGTTCAAGCGGTTTACGATTCCTGAGGAATATGCTACAAAAAATCTGTAATGGGGTCGTGGGAAGTGTTTAATATAAAACTATCGTCCTAAATGCTTCACGCATGAAGACTACAAGGAAAGAGGAAGTACATAAGTCATGGTCATTAAAACTGAATTCAAACTACTATATTTGGCATGCTTTAATTTGAACATTTGAAAATGTTTTCTATAAAACCGGTTTTTTTTTTTTTTTTTTTTTTTTTTTTTTTTGTAATTTACGTCCTCCAACGTTGTCATATCGAACGATGAATGGAACGGTAAAATGATGCTCAAATGAGCAAAGGGTCCATAGAGCTGAGAGCTACCCGACATTCGTCTTTCAGGTTAAGGGAAACCCCCGGACAAGCCTTATCCAAGTAACTCACCCTGACCGAGATTCAAACTCGAGACCTCTTGGACGTGAGGCAGACATGCTACCACCACGCTACTGAGGTGGGCAAAAAAACTGTATTTCACTGGCTTAGTTCCTCTGCCTGTGGTAATCTTCATATGCCTCCGATTCTTTTTATTTATTTGGTACATCTTGAGGTGGAACCCGAATTTTCACACAAATAATAAAAATTCTTAGGCCTATCTGAGACAACACTAGTAGATACTTTATGAGATGGAACACTTTGTAAGCTTCAACATATCTTTCCTTCGGCTTCGCTAGTAAAAGTGATGCACATGCTAGAATACCAATGTCGCTCATTTTTGTGAAACTTTACTGCTTTACACTAACCATCACAGATCAAAAGATTCAAGATAGATGTTCTACTTATACATCAAGTTGAACAGATATGCAGGGATCGGAATTTTCACATAAGAATTTTCACATTTTTGTTCAGAGAATGACAGTAATATTCTGCTCCTTAGTGTCTACCTTCAAGAGTGTAGGTATTTTTGTGACACACTGTGTACCTCTTCATCCCTCTTACAGCCAACCATACAGTGTGGGCAGAAAACAGCGCCTCCACTGCTAAGTATCTTCCTAAATGTCCCGGGTAATATAAGGCTCTATTGTTAGGTATTTAACTATTCACTTTTTAAGACAAAATGTAATGGCTTTTTGATGGTGCTCGAAGACGAATTATTCCTCTACTACCTTATGTTGGAATATAATTCCTGGTGGATGATTTCTAGTTAGATTACACAGATGTGCGGGTTATGGTATTGTACCACTCAATCTTCCATATAACTGATTATACAAAATTATTCTTTGCTGTATTTATATTAGCTAACATGGCGTTTTTTTTCCTTGTATTTTACGTCCTTCAACATTAAGTCATATCGGACGATGAATGGAATGGTTGAAATGATACTCAAATGAACCCAGGGTCCATAGAGCTTAGAGTTACCCGACATTCGTCTTTCAGAACAAGGGGAACCCCCGTAAAAGCCTTATCCAAGTAACTCGCCCTGATCGAGATTCGAACTCGGGACCCCTTGTAAGTGAGGCAGACATGCTACCACAACGCTACCGAGGCGGGCAGCTAACATGGAATAAGAAAAATAAATGACGCTGGAAATAATTTAAAAGCCGAAATCTGGGCAGCCATCAGATTCAATAAATTTCAAAACTCTTAACCACCCTGAATCCATTTGTGCTCTTTCCACCCTTTCTCGGGTCACTGAACTATTTATTGGTATACATTTATTACATTCTAAAACCTATATAACTGACTCCGCTTGTACAAAGCTAGCACCTATTTAAAATGTACATAAATAAAGGAAAGGAAATGGAAACTACGGCCTATATGGTTAGATGGGATGCACATAAAGAAAGCGGAACAATTATAAAAATGTAACCGAGTGGCTGATATCGGTCCCTTGCAATTTCCATATAAATGGGCCAAAGTTTTCCCTCTGAACGGAGGGAAAGGATTAAGCCATCAATACGGCTGATTATCCTGCCCTTTGCTATAAAAAACATCACCCAGATTTCCAGTGCCTCCTGTGTGGGTGGAAACATGTGAGGAAAGCTGCAGGACTTCAGGGCCAGAATTTTAAAATTTAGCGTACTCCGCTCAGAAATTATTATACTTTATGGAAACGAAAACTTCCTCAATTCTCATTTTTTCTTATTAGGCTCTAAAGAGTTATATCCTGCCCTTAGTCAGTAACCCCTTCTTACTTTATAAAAGTAATTATGTCTTTTAAGTTATTTAATTCGTTTTATAATAGCGGTTTCTTCATTTTTGTTCTTACCAAATCTATTTTAATTAATCCTGGGTACATATGAATTGTTCATTGTATCCAGGAATACGAATTACATTTTGACCTTGCTGGTATTCTTTTTAACTTTCACAGGACATATAAATAAATGCAAAGTATAGCACTCAAAATATTCCTTTCAAACCAATTGTTCTCTGCATTGTGATATCATTTTAAACAAATATAAACGTTCCAAAATGAAGAAAGCAAACCGAGTTGGGGCACTTGGACAGTCACAAAATATGCAATCACCAAAAAGCGCAGAACAAATGAAGCAATATTTATGAGTATGACAGAAAAGCAAGTCAGTTATTTTTCAGCTGCACCTAAGAGCTCTTCGTGCGACGGATATTCAGGACTATGGCTAAACTTGCAGAACTAGATGGATAAGATAATTTTTTTTCGTATTATAATATTAATGTTATTACTCATTACATACTTATTGGTGGGTCATTGATACTACATAAACATTTAAGGTAAAAATTCAGAGCGATGAAACAAAGAAAAGATAAATGAAACAGTGACAAATTATCTCTGAGGAACTGAACGTATCTGATCTACCTTTGCACACTTTAGCTATAAAATTGTCTTTGCCTTGACAATTGCTCTGATCACCTAGTAGATGCTAGCATTTTTTAAAGAAGACATTGTCAAGTTATTAAAAGTGAGATATTTCTTGTATAGAAAATGAGTAGTTGTCAAACATTTTTAGGATTACTCACTCAGAAGAGATGTTCTTCATATCTCCAGAAGCGCTTTTCGATCAGATTTTGACCATCTTCAGTGTGTGTTGTAGCTGGTCAACACACACTGAAGATGGTCAAAATCTGATCGAAAAGCGCTTCTGGAGATATGAAGAACATCTCATCTGAGTGAGTAATCCTAAAAATGTTTGACAACTACTCATTTTCTATACAAGATGCTAGCATGTCTACTTACTTCGAGCTGTTTTTAAAATTGTGTATGTGAATTTATGTATGTAATAAGTCTTCATTCCCAATATAAGATGGATAAATTCTCTTCTAAAATTCAACTTATATTTTGTTTTTATTATTATTATTATTATTATTATTATTATTATTATTATTATTATTATTATTATTATTATTATTATTATTATTATTATTATTATTATTATTATTATTATTATTATTATTATTATTATTATTATTATTATTATTATTATTATTATTATTATTATTATTATTATTATTATTATTATTATTATTATTATTATTATTATTATTATTATTATTATTATTATTATTATTATTATTATTATTATTATTATTATTATTATTATTATTATTATTATTATTATTATTATTATTATTATTATTATTATTATTATTATTATTATTATTATTATTATTATTATTATTATTATTATTATTATTATTATTATTATTATTATTATTATTATTATTATTATTATTATTATTATTATTATTATTATTATTATTATTATTATTATTATTATTATTATTATTATTATTATTATTATTATTATTATTATTATTATTATTATTATTATTATTATTATTATTATTATTATTATTATTATTATTATTATTATTATTATTATTATTATTATTATTATTATTATTATTATTATTATTATTATTATTATTATTATTATTATTATTATTATTATTATTATTATTATTATTATTATTATTATTATTATTATTATTATTATTATTATTATTATTATTATTATTATTATTATTATTATTATTATTATTATTATTATTATTATTATTATTATTATTATTATTATTATTATTATTATTATTATTATTATTATTATTATTATTATTATTATTATTATTATTATTATTATTATTATTATTATTATTATTATTATTATTATTATTATTATTATTATTATTATTATTATTATTATTATTATTATTATTATTATTATTATTATTATTATTATTATTATCATTATTATTATTATTATCATTATTATTATCATTATTATTATTATCATTATTATTATCATTATCATTATCATTATCATTATTATTATCATTATTATCATCATTATTATCATTATTATCATTATTATTATCATTATTATCATTATTATCATTATCATTATCATTATTATCATTATTATCATTATTATCATTATTATTATTATCATTATTATTATTATCATTATTATTATCATTATTATTATCATTATTATTATTATTATTATTATTATTATTATTATTATTATTATTATTATTATTATTATTATTATTATTATTATTATTATTATTATTATTATTATTATTATTATTATTATTATTATTATTATTATTATTATTATTATTATTATTATTATTATTATTATTATTATTATTATTATTATTATTATTATTATTATTATTATTATTATTATTATTATTATTATTATTATTATTATTATTATTATTATTATTATTATTATTATTATTATTATTATTATTATTATTATTATTATTATTATTATTATTATTATTATTACTTTTCTTTGTAATTCTACGTCCCCCAACGTAGTTTATAACGGACGATATATGAATCGGGTGAAATGATGCTCAAATGAGCTCAGAGTTCACAGAGCTTAGAGTTACCCAATATTCATGCTTCAGGATAAGGGAAAATCGCGGAAAAAGCCGTATCCAGGTAACTCACCCTAACCGAGATTCGAACTTGGGAACTCTTGAACGTGTGGCAGATTAACTACCATCTACGCTGCCGAGGTGGGCTTTCATGTTAATCCATATGGATCTTTGTTGAAATAGATTTATTCAATCATCTCGTTCAAGTTATAGGGGAACGGCGAAAACCAAATGATCAACTATTTAAATTATCGGGCCGTTTTATGCTGGCCTAGAAATTGCATGCTGTTTATATATTAATAGAAACAATGGAAAAGTGACGACACTTCAGAAAACAGCACAAGAATTGAAAATTCGAAAATATAACAGGGGATATCTCGAAGAAAGCAGCCCCCACGAAAAGTTATTTCAAATACGACGAAGTGTCAAAAATAACGGGATTTGTCTTTTTACTGGAGAGTACTCTATTCACAATACAGCGATTCCAGCTTTCAATCGCATGTTGAAAACGCTCCCGGAAGCGTCTTTTTTATATTCTGTCAAGTACACCTGAAATATTATTGTTAGCTCTCAATCGTTCTGAAAGTAACGATCGGGAAGCGATTCTTTCACTTCAGGAAATAGGTGGAAGCTACATAAATGAGGTGTAGGTAACCTTCCCTCAACACCTAATTCTGTGATTGTTTTATAAATCTTGATGGCGCGATGAGCCAGTACATTTTACTGATGAATGATCCATCTCTTTTGAGCAAGATTTTCTTTTCAAGTTTTCCTTCTTAATAGTCCCTTCAATACTTCACGATAAAAAATCTCAGTAATAGTACGTTGCTTATCCGCAAGATGATGGTACACAGTGCCTTCTTCTTCTTCTTCTTCTTCTTCTTCTTCTTCTTCTTCTTCTTCTTCTTCTTCTTCTTCTTCTTCTTCTTCTTCTTCTTCTTCTTCTTCTTCTTCTTCTTCTTCTTCTTCTTCTTCTTTATCTTCCTTAATTGTACTATTAACGGGGTGTTAGGGGATTCTTGTTACAATATCCCTTTTGAGATTGGACCTGAGGAACCGAAGCTTTGGATCCGATAGTGAACCAGGAGAGATGATCAGTCCAGTGCCTGGTATGAAGTGAAGGAAGTGGATGTTATATATGAGGGCGAGATGAAGGATAAGAAAGATGATGATGTGCAAATTGGTGGAATGCTGATGGGGAAATCGGAGGACCCGGAGGAATCCCCTCCCAGCGCAATGTTGTCCACCGCAAATCTCACTTTGCGGTCGCCGGGGATCGAACCCGGGCCACCTTCGTGAGAGCCAAGCGGTGTACACAATGCCTTGCTTATCGAAAAAGCCACATATGTGACTTTTCCTGCTCTTGGTTCCACTCTGGCCTTTTATGGTCTGGGACTTGGGAGGATGGGACACAGTCCAGATTTATCTCTGGGTCATTTTGATTACACCTGAATTCGCACACCGGTATCGAACTGAGACATCGTGAAATAAAGCATGAAGTATCATTATGTGAAGGAACATGTTGTTGTAAGTAAAAAAATAACTGTTCAAAAATGTGGTCCTCGCTGATGCCTACCCTTTCATTGTTGAGACGTCATTACATGGTGAGCCTTCTGAACGTCACACATCACAGGAGGCGCCCACTTTGCTGCAACCTTTCTACATCCTGGATCATTTCGACTATTTCTTCAGCTAATTCGTAGGGTACTTATATATTCATAATTTCTGCAATCGTTGTCAACGATAAACGATAGTCTTCCCACAACATGACATCATTGTATTGACAGTTGTTTCAGTCTTCGAAGTTGAGAGCCTTCCGGGGCGTGGAGCATCCGCGAGATCCTGTTGATCCTCCCGAAATCGTTTATCCACTTAGAAACTTCTGTTTCGTCATGGCTTACTCTCTGTAGGCGTGCTACAACATTTCCAATGATAGGAATTGTGATAGCTTTGTAGCATCAAATATTGATCAGTAACACATTTGATGCCTGGATAATATTAATTACCAATAAAGATTTATTTGTAGTTTTTTTCTCGTTATAAAGTTTTAAGTTTCGATAAAGATTATCTGAAACGTAAATGCACTATTGGAGCTCTTCTTAGAGTAGCTCTATAATATAATTAAAAGTGTTTATAGTTTGCAATCGAGAAATGTCATGCTTTGGGTTTATAGCGTGGCCACAGTCAGTAAATACGTAGTTTGCTTTAATTCTAGTGACTTCTAATATGAACGAGTAAGAATGTTTCGCTGAAGACCTGAAGTATCACTGCACCATGGTCCTTCACCTCATTTCTGCATTCAGTTCCAGTTATAGACTACAGTTTGTTCACTGTGCGTTTTAAAGACATGTGTTCTGTGTGAATTACTCTAAGGTATTCCTATTATCCTTGCTAATTGTTAAGAAAGCGTTCTTAATCCAGAAAAATGGCTACCGAAATATACACGCTTGAAGAAAGAATTTTTGTTGCGATGTAACGCAAAACTTTAAAGTTAAATTTCCTAGCATTAATGCCCATAACATAGTCAAACATAAAAACAACCTAAAACAGAAATTATGAAAATTACGTAAGCAGAGTTATGTGGGGGAATAGAAGTTTTATCCGAATATGCCAAGAATATCTCAATGTAATGTAAACCAATTTTACTCAACTTATAACAAGGATGGCATTCATTATAATGCATGTGACTCGTCCGATCACTCGTGAGTAAAAAACGCGGAAATTTTAGAACAGAAAGTAAGCCAAGCCTCTTTCGCGACCCGGCAATATGTCGAACACAATGTAGTCACAATTTCTAGGAAATGAGATATAGGGGATACAGTCACGCACTGCGACCTACAGGACATCTATTGTGGCTGCCACCCCGCAGGAGGTGCCCGCGCCATGGCTGAGTAATTAGACAACTTGGCTCTCACTAAGGCGACCGAGGTTCGGTCCCAGGCGACTGCAAAGTAAGATTTGTCTTGGGCAACATGACGCCGGGAGGATTTTCTCCATATCCTCCGTTATCCCCCACCAGTATTCCACCGACTGCTCCATCACCATCTTTCCTATCACCTCATCTCTCTCGTACTTTCACTTCCGGCGTTGGGCTGATCACTGATCCCGGAATATCTCTGATCAGGAAACTCAGATCCTCAAACCACTGGTCTCGAGGTTGCGTGGTTCCGACGGTATTATGTTCCACTTAAAGGATATACAGGAATTCATTCATTCACCCCGCAGGAGGAAGTGATCAAATGAATGAACTACAGGACGAAGGCTGATAGATCACAGAAACTCACGAAAGCACCTAACTGTTCTTGGTGGTCTAACTGCTCGGATCTACTGATGATACATACCATGATATTATACTTTGGAAAGGACTTTTGGAAGGAAACTCCAGGTATAAGTTTATTTTATCTTCCCGGCATTTCCAATTACGAAATCTGCGGGAAACCTGGAAGTAAGCATCAGGAAGCGAAGATGGTCTTTGGTGGAACTGAAACACTGACCTCATGTGTGCAAGTCTTCTATGTCATTATGGAGCTACTATATTTCTAATACGTACTTACCATTTTAATGTTAGTTGCAAAGAACTGGTGTCTCATTAGATGATTTTGGGAAACACGTAATCTCATGCACTCTGGTAGACATCACAACCGTTGCGTACTCAGCCCACAAACGGCATCAAGAACGAAACGCAGTAAGGGCAGTAAAGTAATTTTGTATGCTCATCATGCAACCTACCGCCGTCTCTTATATATGGTCTTACAGATCAGAAAGCAGATAGACTTCAAAAGAATGGCATCTAAATTGATTGTTCCCAAACACTGAGTACTCTATGTCCACCCTCCCAGCAGATACCAATCTATCCAGGTTCGAAAGCCGTTCACTGCACCGTACATTACTACGTATCAGTGTATCCGCAAATAAAAATTGAAAACAATCTCATGCATGGAATTATGCCAATGATTCAGTTTTGTGACTCATAGAAACAAGTGCACAAATTATCGTACAGGACATTAAGTTATTTTGGATCTTCCTGCATTTCTGAAATTATCTACCAGTATTTGGAATATGTTTCCTTCAGTTAACTCATATGGAATAAATGGAATTCAAAATAATTTAAGTTGTGAAGTACTGGATTCGAAAGCAAAAGAAGAAGATCACACTTTCGTGTACCCTCTACTGGAAAACTCCCTCGACTCGACAAAACTGTGCACTAGATTCTCGGAGCGGATGACGCTTGCTAACCGTCAGACCATCGACGCCGATAATTGATTTTCGGTGAAACTTTTACCCAATTTGAAACAAAACTTCCTGCTTCTTTTTCTGATTTTCTTGGCCCGAGCTGTACCAGATGCGACGCTACGCTTTCAGTATTGAATTAGGTTTCGAGGTACTCGGAACTTGTTTTAAAAATTTGCAAAGCAGAAACATAAGGAAAAGGAGGATGAAGTGGAAATAAAAAAGATAGCTCATTTTATTTAAAAATAAAATGAATCATACAAAACTCAAGCAGCTCCTAGTCTATATAGTTTTTATAGCAAGTCTATATGGTTGTTTAGTCAAGTATGAATGTGTGATTGTGTTTATTTAAATATACGTTTACAGACACTGATTTTGATAATCATTAGATATATCCTAAATAAGCATAAAGCAGAAAACATCGGTAAAATTATAAAAATAACTTTTTGTATTTTTATATTTAGATTAAACAACAACTTAATAATGACATGGAAACATTGAAATGAAATACAATTATTCCTGATGATACGTTTAGCTCGATCTACTTCCACGTCTTCTCTGCCTGCCCGTAGTGCCTAACATGCCCTTAACAGTCTGAGGCCTCGTGGCACATATTGTCGTCCTTGTGGCCTGGAGATAATAGGCTAGCCTTTGTTTCCGGGATCGCGTGTTTAAATGTGGCGAAAGAGATTGATTTTTTATTGTTTACAAGTTTCTAGCGTGTCTTCCTCCAGAAGGAATAAAACCGGTGGTCTCGTACCATGGCTAATAAAGGAACACCAAAGCTCATAACGACATCTGTGAGCAAAATTAACCAATCATTCACCTCAATGATGAACCATTGCACTTAAAAACCTTCATAAAAAGGAATCGTAGCTCATGGTCGTTTCTTTTATTCAACTTTAGTTTACAGCTGTCATGGCTAAAACCCTAGTTTTGTTATTCGTCTTGCTGGAAGTTCGAAACTAATCTACAGCCCCCTCTCACAAATTTTTGAAAGCCCCTACAAAACATCGGAAAAGGAGTTTGAAACAGTAATACGAAATTTGGCTTAAACTTTTACTGTCATTTTTTAAATTTTGGGTAAGTTCTCATTCTTTATTTTAAAATTAAATTAAGGCAATGCTTTTTCAAACATAGTGTGTGTTTTCTGAGGCTTTTAAATCCGCTTGTTGGAGGTTTAACTAAACAAAGTGAGCATGATTTAGTTATTGTTTATATTATCGAAATTACGGTTTTGTACTTTTTGCATAAACCGAAATAGTTTTTAAATCTCTATGGTAATTATGAGCCTATGATAATTATTGTAGCTAAATCTGTCGCATACTACATCAAAAAAGTAAAAATTCAATAAAATTTATTCAAAACTTAAATTAAAATACAATTCATGAGAGTAGCACAAATTTGAGGGATAATTTAAGGACTTACAAATACTAAGATAAATGGAATGGATGCTCGCAAAAACGGACTAACCACAATGTTATCACAATCATGAAAATTCAGCCGTTGAAAATTCTAATAAAAGAAACCGTTCACAAAATCTAGTATACATAATAATAAACTAGAGATACAGCAATTTTATAAAACTGGACCATCTGCGCAAACTACTGTGTAAAATACCGAGCGAGAACAATTTTGCCGTAGCGAAGCAAAATAGCAAGTTTTCAAGAAACTTTCATTACATTATAAGATTACTATTTATCATACAAATTTCTTTAAGGTTAACCGAACACAGAGAGAATGTATTGCAGTTTTTGCAACTTAATGAGGTATGTTACCTTTATTTTTAAATTGATGGTCAGCCCGTTTTTGTGTGTCCCTTTGCGATTAGCATTGGCAGCTATGAGAGGTAACCAGAAACTAAGGTTAATGGAATTTCGCGGCCATAGAGAAATTAGTATCATTCAGCATATCTTAATATATGCAGTTGGCAACTTTGAACAGTTTCAGCCTCCCGCCACCTATAGCGTTAACTGTAGCTTGACACAAAATTGGCGACTACTTTTGGAAAACTGGTGTCCAGAAGAAATCCATTCAATTATTCGGTTTCAGTGGGCACAAATCGCTTCTAAAATACACCGGCAGCTACTAGATGTATACAGAGAGACTATAATGTCTCGTCAGCATACCGCAGCAGAATGGTGTCGAAAGTTGGCTCCCGGTAGAAAACGGCCACGGTGAGGGTCCCTCTGTACGACCCAGTAAGGACGGCATCAACAGTACGGACGGCACACATTTCAGGTGGAGGAGGTGATTCAGGACAATCTCCTGACAATGTTACGCAAAATGACGGAATAATTAGGAGGTTTGGTAGTATTCACGGTATTTTGCTGTACCAGAACGTTTGTTATCGATGGTTTCCACCAAATCTGTCCAATTAATGCAAGGAGAAGCGCATGGAGGCAAGTCTGCAACTTTGTTACAGGTTCTAAGATTCTCGAAAGTAGGTTTTTTGTTCACCACATTGTCACAGCGATGAAACATGGATCCACTTGCACACCCCAACCAAGCGATTGTCAATGGAGTAGAAACACCTCTGATCTCCAAACACATATAAGTTCAAGTTGTTGCCATCTGCCAGGAATATGATGGCCAAAATGCTTTTTGAGAGCTTGTGTGTCATACTCGTGAAGCTTTTGGAAAGAAGGCAGACGGTGACCGTTAGTCCATACGAGACCGTCACACGATTATGCAAAGCAATCGGGCTGAATGGCCAGGACTTCTCAATGATAGCGTCACCTTCTTTTACGACAACGCGTGACCATATGTAGCGCAAAAAAAAAAAAAAAAAAAAAACACTACATTGTTGTAGCAGTTTCTTGAGCATCATCGACCACAGAGTGAATTTCAATTTAAGTGACTTTTACAACTTTCTTCATTTGAAGAAAATTTGCCTCACAATAGGATATGAAACACTTCATGATAATAAGACTGAACTCGCTAAAACAGGGCCTTTAACAATAGTGAACTTCAAACTCATACCTCGTAGCTTCAGGTGCCTAAACCGATATGGGAGCTATGTCAATAAGTAATCTTATATGTGCACTATTATTTGGCTGCATTGCATTTCATTTCATGCAGGTTTTATAATCTTAGTTTGTGATCACCTCTAGTATGAACTTTCTGTGCAACGAACGTTAAGGAAGGAAAATATTCATTATTCATTGATGCAATGAACAAAGCGTAGATATTTCAAATCTGCTGTCACATTCTGGTTGCATACATTGTAACCACTTTTGGAATATATCAAATTTTCAGTCCAAACCAAAGACAAAATTTGTATTATTAGAGTACCTTACACCTATACGAAGATAATACATTTTGTCAGAACTGTTTGTGAACCAAGCTCACCGTGAGATCGCGGTGTCCCTCGGCGCCGAACGACTGGTTGGTAGAAAATATAAAGGGGACCGTGCCCTCACCCAGTGGAAATCTCAGAATTGTTATAGAGATACATTTATAGTATATATAGTAAATAAATATATATATATAGTAAATATATTTATAGTATACAGAAACATTTCTGTAACTTTCTTATCCCGCCTTCCGCGAACACTCCAATGTCCTGCGACTATGTAAAGCGAGTATACTCGTGACAGTTACTGAGTTGTGACGAGCAAGTGTTGCTCGGCGAGTTAGAAAAACGAAGCCCTGTGTTCAAGAGTTAACGAATGACAGGAAGATGAAATAGGAGCCCTGTGTTCGACACTCCAGAAGATAAAGCGGCAAGAATAGGCTACTTTGGGCGCAGTTCATTTCATTGATACTCGCAAAGAAAAGGAATGTGGTATGACAGTCAGAACTCAATTAAGTTAACCTACCAACGAAGTCGAAATATTACTTAAAAACTAATAAGTGAAGTTATATTGAGAACTGAACTTTGTCACTAGATGTGGAGCTACTCAATTTAGTTACTCTAGGCGTTTATTTATTAGTTCGAGTTAGGAAGGTATTCCCTAATTATATATATCCAACATATGAAGAGCCTATTTCGATTTATCTCCTGAAAAATCCCCAGTATAGAAATATGGAGCAGTCTGTTTCCTTCAACTCGAACTGTTTAAACACCTTAGTGTGATGTCAGAGTAAACGGCAATTTACGTAGGTATGTGATGAAGACAACACGCAGAACTGCAATACGTAGAACATACAAGGTGGTTAACCTGACCAGATGGATCCCCTTCGCTTTACTTTGTTAAATTGTTCCTCCAATCAAGGAAAAGTTGGAGAGTAGAAGTGCAACTGGAGTTCATTACTAATGCTTGGAACTTGGAATTTCACACGTCAGATTGAGGAAACAGGTTCAGAGTAATCAAACTAATTCGGTCGTGTCTACAACCAAATCACTCCCATCTAAGTAGGTTGTGGAAAGGATACCAAGAACAAGAAGTTAGACTGAATTGTGCCGTAACACAGTGGTTTTACTCCAAGGTCGTTCACATCGAATTGCAGTTACACACTGTCACACAGACACCAAAGTAACAATGGATTTCAGGAGCGTATATGTTTGAATGGTTCGTTTGTGCTAACAGTGCATGGAAAGATCTATCTGTTCAAACACTGTTATAATATTAATAGTAAAATAAATTCTAACATCTGTGAGGAAACATGGGCATACACCGTAAATACTCTGTGAGACGTAAATACTCTGTGAGACATAAGTAAGTAATTACACTTATACTAACAAGAATTTCTGTTACCGCATCTATGTGCATATAATATATGCAGAGATATATCAGAGATATACAATTTGTGTAGAAAGCAAAAGATATACCTGGGTTAAGAGCTTTTACTTATGAAAAAAGGGCGTGTTTAAAGCTACATAAAATATATTCAAGAATGAGCATAGAAATACTTCTGAAAATTTCTAAATCAGCTCTCACTTGAGGTGTTTATCTATACCTTCATCTTCCTTTGTTGCCCTAACATCGCACTGGTTTCAAAACAACCAAACATATAAGTGCTTCTAGTTAGGTATACATATCAACAGCACATTACAGGATTTACCAAATGGCTCTCAGCTGGCTTAACGTGAGGGGTATAACTACAGGAAGCTGTAACGTTAACCCAGGGTAGTGTAATGAAGAACATTACACACACACACACACACACACACACACACACACACACACACACACACACACACACACACACACACACATATATGCAGAATAGTAAGTTTAGTTATTATAAGCAGTATGTTTTTAGGTTCGCTAGCAGCTACAAGTACGCTGGTGTACTTAAACCATGCCTTATCTTTCCCCAAGATAAGGGACAGTTGTTAAGGGTTAAAGCAGGGTTGACAGTCTCATGAAACAATAAGAAATTGAAGAAGCAGTCACAGTTCTTACGCAACCAAATAACATCACTTGTGAAATCTTCAACTTTCTCTTTCATAGAGAAAGGACTGAGAAAGAAAATTTAAGTACCTAAAATGTTTAATGTAATGCTTAATCTCGCAATTTCAAAACATTCATTTCTTATTTTAATGTGCAACAGAGTTCCAAAATTTCCTGCAATATTATTAACAACAGACAACCTGAACCAGAAAGTCAGGTTTCAAAGTGCCAATACGTGGAAGCAAAGGGGCGATCTTTACTGACAGACGTTGTTTACTTCGCGGTTCTGTTACGACCAGCAATAAAATATCGGGCATTATGCGATGTTTGTGACAAAACAGTTGAAGATAAGAAGCAACTAACATATTAGGTTACGAATTATTAAATTGAGAGCTCGAATTATGAAAGCTTAGAAAATTTGGTACCCTTTTTATAAAGTAAATTATTTAGAAGGGCATTTAATAAAAAAATAAAAATTCCAGTGTGAAAAGGAACGTGTTGTTGGGACATAAGCGATTGCATTAAACAAAATAAAGGACGGAAAATATCCGAAAGTCTACTCTGTGATTTTAAATAACTAGAATTTCCTTCAATGAACAAAGCAGCCTTAACCTAGCTCAAAATATTACGTTATGTCACACCTAAAGCGTAATTAAGGCCTGAGGAAGCGGCTATAGGTCGCGCAATGGATCTTGAACACGGAAATATTTAAATGAAAGCTTTGAAGTGAGTCTCTTACCTGTTTTCCCTGGCCTTCAATGGCAGTAATATCTCACTGCGATGACTTCACCCTCTCAAGTGTCACTGGATTGTTTACGCGACGCTGTTCAGGGAAGACGTACAATCTCCAACAATTAAATGCTATAGTTCCAGAAGGGTTTTTAACTTGCGCACAACAACTTAACACTGAGTTAAACAATTTTGCCTTTAATCATATTTAAATACTTCTACGCCTGATATATCTTAGTTTGTTGAGCCATTATCTGTAATCCTCGTTACTGTTTTCCATCCCATTGTCTTCAATTATAATTCTTCCCATTTTTTCTACCGCTAGAGCATATTTCTCCCAATACTCCTGTTTTATTTCATCCACACGATGGCATACGTTTTCCCATTAAAGCACATTTCGTCTCTCATTTTAAAGACTATATATCAGCAAACAACCCATTGTTTGGCATCTGTTCATATTAAGTTTGTAGGATTCAGATGCGGATGTTACAGAGGAAGCCTTAAGGTTGCGTGTTATATTCTGACAACATTTGTTCAGTAAAAAGTTCCTCTGACTTGATTTATTCGTTAGAATTAAATCATACTCTCTCTTTCTCTCTTTTTTTTTTCTATGCTCTTCAAATGAGATGTTGTGATTTCGTAACCAAGAAAGCATATATCTTCATAAAAAAGCTTGACGTTAGAGGTTTATCTACTTGTGTACTATGGTAAGAGGCATTATCTATTGCTAGCACCAAGTTAAAGGGTAAATTCGGAATTAAAAGTGTGTAAACATTTAACATAATTGTCATCATTCATTTCTTTATGAACACTTGATATGTGTATGAATGTCACAGTACTTTAATCAACTGTACCGGGCGGAGGGGGATGGCAGACGATTCGCATGGCATATTGCATCAAGTAACAGGTGTGATCAGTTCTCTGAGTGTAGGAGTTGGAAGGAGATCAAAGAGAAAGAAGGTTAGACCTGGCCTCGCTGACTGTTCTATGGTTGAAGGTCAATGTTGTAGAACCATTGCGCGATTAATGCAGTTTCTGGGTCTGTATATATCGCTAAGCTCTTCAAAGACCCGTCAGTGAGATTTCTAGCAATACAAGTTTCAAAACATTACTACCACTTTGAGAAGTAAATTAACAGATAGACCATATTAAAATAACCATATATACATTCGTGTGTGTGAGAAAACAATATTTATTGTATAATATATGCAGCGATTTGATCGAACACCATAGCTAGCGAAAATACCATAGAACTTTGCATAGTTCATTTCACCGACTAAATTTCTGATATGCCCCCGAAATTACTGTATTAAAAATAATAAATAAAAATATTTGTTGTCTTAAAACCTTGTGGCCCATCCCTTCTCAGTCATCAAGGAGAACAATATTGCGTTATCACGTAGTCTGTAGAACTACACTAAAATTCATACATTAAGTTAAAATCTACCACATACCTTAAATAAAAATTCGTTGGATTCTAAGAGCAGATTTGAAGAATTCTCCTTTTAGATTATATCACAGGCTGGAATAATGCTTCCTTTGACCCTCAAAGTGTAGCTTTTAATACTCGCTCGCTCGCTCGCTCGCTCGCTCTCTGTGTATGACTACAGTAAACCCCACAAAATACAGTTTCTCATCTTTTAATTGCATCCTTTTAACTTCATCGCGTTAGCGCCCTAAGAATCACATGATATTTAGGGAGTTGGAGACAAGGTTAGTCAGCATGGGGTGGCTTACCCTGTCATCTTATAACATCACAGCTCCCTCTTAAGGATTATAAAACTTTAATACTGCACTTACTTTACAAGATCAACCACAAATATCAAAAACGTGAAGCGCTGTGTAAGGAGTATGGGTTTAGGATTTGAGCATCACACTTCATAACAAGGTCGAGCTTTATGGACTAGTTGCCCTCATTACTACCGCCTCATAAATAGTTCAATCGATACTTGGCTACATAGGATATACACACTGCATTTGGGTCGACACCACAGCCATGCCGCACCTCCTTGCATAAACAGTGAGATGCTATAACGAAACATGTCCTGCATCCTACAGAAAGCAACATTATCTGTTAGCTGCAAAGGTTAAGTGCGCATTATACATTGGAAAAAAAACAACAAAGTGTGTAAAAGATCATATAAATGTCTCTGCTCCCTATCGCTTATGCTTTCAAATAGCATCTAAAATCCATTATCACAAAACCTGTTATTTTTCTATTTCTTTTATTTTAATCTTCGTATATACAGTTTCATTATAGGTTTCGTTGTAGGTAGAGCCAATTGCACGGATACCTCTGGTCCCTTAGAGTAGCAGAATGTTCTATCATTTGTGTTTTACACGAACTCTGGGAGAACCAATGTCTTATAAGTTTGAATTCAAGTCGAAAGGGCATATATTAGCCTATGAACAAAGGTCAAGTCTAGGAGGTGGCGAAGGCGAATTACTAGGATATCTCACCTGTGGGCCTGGAAGGCACTCTTCGGAGCTATGATTCACACCAGCTCCAGGATGCATCTCTTATGGATTTGATGTCAAAAGTAACATATGAATACTGGTCGGCTTCACAATAATGGGACTAAGTACTAAAGGATTTTTAGACTAAACAAGCAACACAGAGGAAACGTAATCAACAGTACTGTCTGCCCACCACAAGAAGGCAAGAACGGAATGAAGGGGACGGGAGCCTGAACTGTTTGTCTGCGCTGTTAGTGGATCTATTTCTACTAAATGAGCCTTTGCGAGTGCATATGAGTCACCCATGCTGCCAGATCTAATGCTCGTTTCACTAACTGCAGTGATAGGTATTATGTATGGGTGAGTTGTGTGACAGCACTGTGAAACTAGCATACACATCATATTTGAAAGGCCAGCATAAACACAGCAAAGCTAATTACGTTACACATTCCTCTGCCTTGCCTTCTTGTGCTGGACAGAGACTGCCTGCCATAGCAGAAACAAGTGAAAGTAATCAGACTTTAAAACATGACAAAATATTGAAAATTACAAACCAATATAAGGGATGTATAATGGAATTGGTAGGTGCCACCTCAAATTATCTGATTTACGATTGAGAAAGAGTTCAAGGGCTATTCCCAGCAAATTTAAGGTAGGTATACATATTATTGAGTAATACATAAGATTTAAATATATTCATTTGAGTTAAAATTGCAATTACTGTTTTGAGAAACTAAAAAATTGTTAATATTATCTTGAAAGCGTCTATGTCACATATTTCAAAGATGATACACTTAAACACACAAAATGTAATTATTTATGCTAAATTTTGTTTCCGGTTTATGCTGTTCAAGAACTCGCGCTCATACCAAGAAAGCATGGAGCGCTTTCTTAAACATTTTAGAGGATTCTAGGCATGGATTCAGGTGAAATCTCACTATGGAATAGTTTAGTGGAATGCCAGATCTTCTCTACCTACTTTGGTATTTCGTAGATATAAAATAATATATTTAAACAAGATGAAGCACAAAAATAGTGTGTTCAAAGGTGAGATTGTTAAATCGACAATTCTAAAATGTAGGATGTTACATTAGAGTGTAAATTAAGTTATAGGAATACTTGCTGCTTACTCTAAAAAATTAAGGGCTTTATTGCATAGAACGTTCTTTGCAATGCGTTTATACTCTGTTGGCATGTACTGCTCTTGAGAACGATGCTGCTCTTTAAAATCAGATAATAACTCTAATAACGAGATATGATATATCAACAAGCTATAAACAGTTATTATTTACTGGAAAGTATACTGAACTTAAACTTATATTTTTAGCTGTATGTTAGAAAACCATTAAATATTATTTATGTTACGACGGAATGAAACACTGTTTTTCATGAATAGGCATTACTACAATGGCTTTTTTTTTTACCTTTTTGAATATGTTCAAAACTTAGGAAGATAATTTACTATGGTTTACTGTTACATAAATAATGCAGAGTTTCTTCTTATTTTTCTTCATATTTGTCTTGTTCTTTCTACTTCTGACCAAGGTTTGGGAAATCAATTACGATTTCCGAGTTAAGAAGCGACCCTTTCAACTTGCTTTTATCTGCATTCACCTTTTCTACCGTGAGGTTTATAGCCCTGGAATATTTTGGTAACTTACTCGGTTCCATTCACTTCACAAGTCTTCTCCAATATTCCTCTGGCACACCTTAACCTCAGCTGTACCCTTAATGTATAATTAGTGTTTAATACGAGTATGCACAAAATAAAGTAAATTTCTATCACGCTCTGCTTAGCGAAATACATCTACCGCTGATTGTTTTAGTAGCAATAACTGAAGTGTAACGTGGCCTAACAAAAGCCAAGGGGATATCTAACATCAACACATTAAAAGCTAAACCGTCTGAGATGATAAAATTTATATTTAAAATACAAGTTAAACGTACAACCTTAGAATTGTCTCTATTCAATGTGTAATCATGGCCTAAACATAGAGGTAGCATTATAATTATTAATGGATGATTATCTCGTACGTGACTGGGATTACCACGCTGTAATCAAGCCACCATTGGTTGATATCCAACACGTTCTCAGGGAAACCCTAGAAGAAATATTTAATGTAAGTTGCTATTCTATGAAATAGTTCCTTATCGGGTTGCTCATGAATCGCAAAATAGTATCTCAGTGGCGTATATCCCTAAAACCTTTAAAATAATTGCAGGACCCTTCGATTCTCTGCTTCTATCACAGCTTCAAACATCCTCGAAATTATCTTCATTAAAACCAAGAGACTGACATTTTCTCCACAATTTAATTGAGATTAAGGATTGGTTATTTTCATGCTATCTATTTTTATCTTGAAAATCAGTTAATTATGTAATGATTAGAGCCCAAAATTGTATGTATCAGAAATGAAAATTAGTACTTAAATATGTAGTAAAGTACACTAAAATATGTAATGAAACTGCTAATATTAATTTAAATTATATTAAATGTCTGCACCATAAATAAAATTACTTCACTTAAATGTTCTTTCTAATACCGTATTTATTGCTATTATTGCTGCACTACACTCCAGACTATTTTTTTATGAACGCTCTCTAACTACTATGATTCTGACCGTCACATTCTAAAGGTCCACTTAACTTATCTCAGAGACTTTAGGTCATTTTATGCATCTTAAGTATACATCACTGTACCACCGGCTTTACTTCCACACTAAGCATTTTTACGTGAGTAAAATATCCATCACTGTCAGCCGGATTTGAACCAGCAACTGTGTGAATCAGAGGCTAATATGTCACCCCTAGATCATGGAGAATATTTAATGATGATATTTATTAATGCTTCATGAATAATTTATCCACAGGGTAAACTTGAACGCCTGTTCTGGACTGAAAATTCTGATTTTATTTGTGTTAATGAGCATTTCTGCAGAATGATTTAAGCTAAACCCTTCCGCCTCTTCTTACGGCATAGTTAATTAAAAGTAATATATATTTGATATAACTTAAGAGTTAACTCTGCTGTAAGTAGGCAATAATATACAATCTAAACTAATTATCAACTAATTATTAGTACAATTAACGGAAATTAAATTTCAGTCTGTCTCTACGTTTCCATAATTATTAGTAGTTTGACGAAAGAAGATGTGGACACGACTAGTATGAAAAATTATGTTTCAAAATAAATATAAATATCTAAGGAAATACATTGACAAGTAATAAGTAAATAAATAAATAGCCCATAACATCCCTAAAGAGCAAGGACCTTCCACCCTATTGGTTGGGTCAGCTCGGCCGTTTCTTACAGGGTGAGCAAGTCCCTGAAAAATACCAGTTCTTTTTACTGATTGTTATCTGTCCTTAATAATGTATCGTTATGTCTAGAAATGACTGCTCAATTTCACTGTCACTTTCACTTTAGAGCTGCTACCACTTGCTTCCATTGATGGCTGTTCTTAGCCGTTCTAATTCACTTAGCATATAGCTCATCCCTGAACTCTTGGGACCATCGTAGCCTCGGACGTCCTCTGCTTCTCCACGTTTGTCGCACGTCCCATACTGTTACTCATTCTCGCCACATGTCCTGCCCATTGCCATTTAATCCTCTTCTCTGTGATGGCTACGTCTTCTAGGCCGCTCCTTCTTCACAGCACTTCATTCTTCACTGTATCTTTTAGGCTGATGTTCAGGGTCTTCCTTTCCATCTTTCATTGACATGTTTGTAGTATGAGAGCCTGTTTCTTCGTTAGTTTGGCAATCGTATAATGTGACTGGAATTATGCAGGTTTGAAGGGTATCTATTCTAATAGCTGGCCTTAAATACTTGTTTTGAAGAATAAATTTCAGGCTCCAGAATTTACCCCATGCTAATTTTACACGTCTTATATCTGCATCCCTTTTCTCTGAGAATCTGACCATTTGGCCTAGGTAAATATAGTTGTTACAGTTTTCTATTTGTTCTCCATTTACCTGAATAATGCTTTCTGTGGAGTTGGTCATGATTTTTGTTTTTATGAGGTTATTTGTAATCCCAATTTTTTGCTCTTGTCGTTGGCACTCTTCAACATCTCTTGTAGTTTTGTCGCCTAGTTTGCAAACAAATAAATAAATAAATAAACAAAAATAAACAAATAAATAAACAAATAAACAAATAAGTAAATAAACAAATAAATAGACAAATAGATAAATAAGTAGACAAATAGAAAATAAGTCAATAAGTAAATAAGTAACAAAATAAATAAATGAATAAATAAATAGATAAATAGGTAAATAAGTAAATAAGTAAAAACTAACTAAATAAATAAATATAAATAAATTATTTAATTTATTTAATTATTATTAAATTTACTTAATTATTGAGTTAATAATTAAATAAGTAATTATTTAAAACTATTAATATGAGATTTGAATATAGGAATGTCCAGGCTTAAATTCAAGTAAAAAGCAGGATTTTGTAAATTCAAAGAAATTGTCTAAGAAAAAGTATAAGCAAGATGACAGCTTCTCCAGGATAATTTCAATACAAGGACGACACATTATTATTCCACCTTTAATATAATCACTGAAGGGGTAAAAATACTATAATTATGTCATTTTTGTTAATTTTGATACCATCGTTGTGGTAGTGTGCCTTTTTGTATAACGCGGCGTTAGATCTTGCATGACTTGTTTTGCACTCTGAAATGTCAGATCCTCAAACTTTTATATTTTATTTTCTACCAATCTCCAATAATGAACTGGGAAGTGTATGACAGTAAGTTTCCTATGTCCCTCGTTGAAACCAAGCGGAGATTACATGAATAAAACAGTTAATATTCGAGGCAAAAAGCTATGAATAATTAGTTTTTGAGCACTGTGCTTTGAGACCTATCGATTAAACCCGATTCTGCATGGTAAAAGGGCATCAACGAGACCGTACAGAGGCTTAAAGGCGTTTTGATCTAATTTTTAAAATACTGCGTCTACTATCACGTTACTGCAATAATGTGCTCGTCGTGTGTGCTTTTCTATGATGTGTGATACGACGTAACTAACGAAAGGGTGTGGGGTAGAAAAATTACATCTATAAGAATCTGATGTTTGCAATAAATTTTAATTATTTCCTTTTATTGGGTACGTGTGTAGACGGATTTCTTTCATAAACTGCATTGGCTGAAAGGTGCTTGCATGTATTTATCACTCAAATTCTCGCACAATTAGATAAAGTCTGTGACATAATATTACTCCATTTAGCTGTGATTAACTATGGAATGAGTATATGGAATACCTTTTTCGCTACACCGAAACCCTTGTATGGTCAAAAAGGGGAATACAATGTATTCAGAGGCTTTGCAAAAATAGTTAACGCAAGCAAAGTTTAACATAGTTAAACTTACGATATAACTTTCACTCTAAATATATAGCAATTTAATGTATATTAAACAAAATAAGTATGAATTTATAGAACGTGTGCATTATCATATTTAAGACGTAATGGTGTAAATATAAATCCATGGAGATTGGCTAGAACTATGGAAAGTGACAAATACTTTCAGTTAACGGTGTTTAAAGTCCTGCCGGAATCTCTTAGAGAAATGGCTGCAAATACTTTAAATAAACATGTAAATCAAATTCCTTAAGAAGCTAAGAATCTTATAATGCAGATGTTCTTTTTTCAAGAACGTTACAGAAATAGATTTATTTTAATATTTATATGTATTTTTGTGCACGTACTGCTTTACTTACCTTATTAGTGAATGGCTATCCCATATTGTATATTTTACACTACTGAAAGAAAGAAATTTCACATTGAATTTAATTTTGCTCTCAAAGCTTTAATTTTCATTAATTTCGATACTTTTTAAAACTATTTTGTCTGGCATACTCATTATCAAAATAGGGATCCTGTGATGTCCTATAGACTTTTAAATATGCCTTAGCTTTGGTACGAAATTATTTAAAAACGTTTGTTTTGGCCCTGTTGCAATCACTAAATGGTAAAAACTGGTTATCTGTTTGCCACATGCTACTCAGTGCTGTAATGCATGTAACATATTTGGAGAGTGGCGAATGTTGAATGGATAGCATTTGCACCTCTCCTGCTCTAGGTTCATGTTATGACTTACCATTTGGGTCTACTGGTGGACTTCACAAGTGGTGTCATTCCATCTCTAAACAGATTCTTATTCTTGCTAAAGTTTACAATGTTGAAGATGACTCTCTGCAAGGAAATAAAAAAGATATCTTGTAATTATCATTTCTTTGATTCACCAGTAAATTTGTTTTACTTCTGGCCTTTGATGCTTCTAAATCACTTGAAACTCATTAACAGAACACTGCTAAGAGAGAAAATTTAAACAAGAGCTGATATATACGTACGAATGCACTTATGTTTTAAATGCAGTACAATACCTGTTAACTTACCAAAGAATACTATTTTCTCTTGCCACTTGTCCACAGTTCTAAGAATGTTTAAACTAATAACAGAACTAAAGCCTCTCAGAAAGTCCTACATCTCTCCCAGTTATTATTTTCATGCAATAAAAAGATTTTAAAAGGAATGAAATTCAATTCAGAGGTCTCCTGCTGATATATGAGCTCTGAAATTCCAAGGCTCAAAGAAATCACCTTCGCCTTTTATTTTTCCTCACCCCATTCAATTATTTCCACTTTAGTCTCGTTCTTTGTAAGCTCTCTTGGATTAAAATGCTAGAACGTAACTTCCTTTCTCAGATAAATATGGTGACTGAAAGCATCATCTGTTCAATAACAGCGCAACTCCCTGCACTGCTATCTGGCTTAATGTATGTGAACATTTTCTTACATACATTTCGACATATTAGGTACCTAGTAAGTATTATTCAGTCATGTTATTCACCAACTTTAAAAAAAGGCTGACAACATAAACACTATGGGTATTTTGTAGACTATATAGATACAAATATTCCAAAGGCTCTTTACTTACTACCGAAATAAACGGATATCCAGATTTAGGTCAGTTACATAGAAACAGACATCAAGTTTGAAGAAATTGCTGCAGTAGTAATCACAATACTACTTGAAGCTTAGCAAGCTAATGTATTCTGAAGATAAAAAGTAAAGGGGAAAATATATCAGAAAAACTAATGATTAACATAGGCTTTACATGCATTATTTAAATGAAAACAGGCAAGTGGTAGTGTTAAATATATATTATTAAGCATTTATTCTCACAGTAATAGCTGTAGGACATTAAAGTCCTGGTTTAAGTTTTCTTTATACAAGGTGAAAACAAATACACATCTACATTAAGATATAAATATTTAATGTTAATCCTAATTGAAATAAAATAACTCATTAATATAGGCCATGAAGCAATGAAGCTTAGCAAGCAAAACAATGGCCGAGGATATCTCGAACACCACTTCTGGATTCACCTGAGCACAGAGAATAACTAAAATATTAACAGCATTAAAAATAAAATATAATAGTTATAGAAAGAAGGAAAACAAGTAGAAAAAGAAGAATGATACGATAAAAGCTTTGGAAAACCATATTAAACTTAAATTGCCTTACCTTTATCCAATTTAGCTTATTTGTATTACCGAATGAAAATTGCAATTCCTCTATGTTACAGAACTAAAATATAAGACTAGAAATAACTTCTCTATATCACTACTTTGATACTCGCTGTTACTTGAGTATATCTAGACATGGAGGAGAGGGGTAGAGTGCGGATGAGGCTTCACATTGTTGCTTAGCATGTATCAGCAATGTATTACTAAAGTTATTATTCCCAAATTCTTCCCATGACTACGTATGCTTTAAATGCGTCGTTGCAACATTTTGTTGGCCCTTATATCGGAATGAAATCACGAGAATAACGCAGAGAGTGGGAAGGATAGGCTGCTGCATTTATCAAATTGTGAATAAAATTGGTTTAGCCGTCGCATCACAGAGCGATGTTTGTGTAATTGCCTGATTGGGTACATTTAACCGGATAACCATAATCTATGAGTCCAGCTAAAGTAAAATCAAATTTTTTCAAACCATAAATTGTCTCACGTTCTGAATTCTCACTTGTTTTCATACTGATTCATAGCTTTTGATTACCGGAGTAAATAAACGCCACTCAACGACATTCCGTGTGTGTACGATAAGTAGGATACATTTTTAAAATTTTGTTTCACTAATTGTACTACATTATGTACAACTGCCATATTAAATAAAATTTGAATGAAATATGTACCCTTTTACGATTGTACGCAGCTAGTAACAGGAGAGATACGTGTGAAATATATAGCAAAATGTATTCATTCCATAATAGGTAACACAATACATCAAAATAATTTGCATCGGCAGTGTACAAGTTTACCTCCGCTGTCAGAACATAATTATGTGACATCTGCAAACAAGGAGGAATGCAATAGTTAACATTATAGAACATATGTTTTTCCGGGCTTCTAGCACGTGGTCCAGTATTTTTCCTCTCCGACGTTTTGCGAAACATACAATACTCTGAATATACAAGATCCTATAGCTTCCTCATCAGTTTCAATAAATGAAGAAGTGAAATTACATTCAAACGAGATACTATCATAATGCAAACACTGTTATAATTATTATATTATGGAGAACCAGGATCGCTTAGGCCACTGTCGTACCTTTAATTGGAATTGCCCGTTTGCGTTCTGCAACAGTTTTAACGAACAAAGGACTATTGGCTTTCTTGAAAGCCTTTCATTCTAAATGCAAACACTTCTAGAAAAGATGATGCTCATAAAATTCCTTGCACATTTTCTTCACTGAACGCCGTCTGTATTATCTCCACATCAAAACAGATATCACCACTCTCCCAAATAAATGCCCTGCACAGTACAAACTGTAAACGTATCATTTGCCCTCAGCTGCTTTTCGAAGCAGCAAGTAATATTTACATCTGCATCAAGGCAACCCCTGACATCCTCCGACTTACAGCAAACACAAGGTTTCTAAGCGCCTCAGTGTATGTCATTAATTGTGCTGTTTTGATTTCAATAAATTAAAAGTTTGAAACACATCCTGCTGTAAGGAATTAGGTACCATGACGGCGTATTCATTCATTCTTTTTATTTTTCTGTGTGTAACTAGCATCGGTCATCGCGCCGTATTGATATCCGTCATGTTCTATTTCAACTACCTAAGCAAAGCAAATACAAATGCGTGTTTTTCATTCTCATTATTCAGTTAATATTATATTACTTTTAAAATACCTAAGGAAAGCAAGTATAAATGTATGTTTCACCTTCTCATTATTCAGTTCATATTCTATACAGTTATCTTCTTCCTCGTCTTGAATTTACAGCAAGTACATGTATCAAAGGCACTTGCCTCACTTCTTTGAGCTTCTTAGAGCTCCTGCACTTTGCGCTGCTACTTTGCTAGAATACAGCATCTATCAATTCAGTGTACATACTTCTTACACTTCTGTGTATATTTTCTAAGTACAATATGTTTGTCTTTCCTTTCTTGTCTGTTACTCCTTGTTTTGGCCTGTGTCAGTTAGAAAGTTCGATAGCCAAAACATCCATTTATTCCGATAACCGTGTTCTCCCCATCTTTCTACCTTATTTCGATTCTTAACCTTATTTTTCCATTTCTGTGCGATATTTACCAGAATTTAGAATTTACTCATACATTTACACGGTTTTTCCATTTACTTGTTAGCATTTTCATGACTATAAATTAAGTATTCGTATTTCTCCATTAATCTTCACATCCTACTTCCTTCCATCCTTTTCCTTTCTAACAGACATTCTACTAATCTCTCTTTTACTCCATACATAATGCATTCCTCTACTTACCAACTTCTTACTCGGTGATACAGCATTCTTTATAAGAGATATTCCATTGCTCTTTTTATTAAATTTTTCTACTTTAACTACACACGTTGTTTCATTTGAAGAGACAATAAAAGTATATGAATGATTTGGTTTTGATTTATATATTTAGTGCATAAAGCCTATAGAGCCTATAAGGATGGATGGATCTTTGTTCAGAATAGAGTGGCTAATTCCTATTATTTCAGTCGAATGTTGAATTTCTTGCCAATTGCCTCTGTCATCACATGCCTATTTTTTTTTTTTTTTACTTAAACATTGAAAAGATTCTCATCCACTTTATTCCCGGTAGCTTGTGTGAATCTCTGTCATACCCTCGAAAGCTTTTCTTATTGTTCTGTCTAGCCTCTCCTTCTCTCTCAGATCAAAAATAGCCTCTGATATTTCTTTTAACGTCCCGATAATCTGATCCGCGTGGAGACTGAGTTTAGTTCTATTCCGCCATTCTTCAATAATACCACAGTTGGCAGAAAGAGTTTAGCCAATCATTATTGTCATTATACGCGATTTTTTCAGAATAATTTTGAGGTCATTTCTGACCTTAAATATTACTGTTGTTTCTCCCATTCTAAATACTCTATTATTGACGGAGCGCATGTACATTCCTTTTTAGTTAGATTGACATCGCAACTGAGGTGTTCACAGCAATCAGGCAAAACCAGCTGCTATAACGTAACTTATTCCACGTGGGGAAGATATTTTGATGTCTTTAATTGATTAATGTTATATATGAATAAATACCTACTGGATGGAAGCGGGGTGACAATGACTTCTACCCCCGCCAATGAAGGATACAACCTAGGTTTTACCGAAGAACTTGTGCTAGAATTGAAAGTCTGAATAAGACCAAGTTGGCATTGCATAAAACTGGGTTCTTAAAACAAGTGTGAGAGTTGAATCTGCTCCTTAATCATCATTGTGTCAATTAATATTAATTAATTCTATGAAAAAAAAAATGCCATCTATAGTATAAAGTTGTAAAGATAGAGTCAGACTGAAAAACTCAATTTCTTAGCTGGGATGTTGAGCACTTGAGAACGTGTAAGTTCCAATTTGAGTAGGTTATACTAAAATTAATTGAGGAAACCTTGTAGTTTGACTCAAAAATTGGGGTTAGTTGGAAAATTTTATGACATTCCGGCATATTACCATATCAGCTCAGTTGGTAACTTCTGTGGTACAGTAAGTCAAAGAACCGTAAACTGAATCTGCCTGTTGCACTGAATGTATTATTCTGATTCTAACCACCTAGCCTGTATATTCACATTTCTTGTACTTTGAACGGCAATTACTAGGAAAAACAGGCGAAAAATGAGTGATACGTATCGAAGTTCGTCAAAGGTGTAATAGAAGGACAACCAAACTAATGAAGGATTAAGCATAGTTTTAAAAGTTAAGTTAATTTTCGTTTAAATCTGGAGTAAAATGCGAAATGTGAACGTTGTTTTGTTATATAATGAAATTCTTTTTCACAATCTGTGCCAGAGGGCGAACAAGTGCACAATGTTTGTTTTTAATACAGGAATATGTATCCACAATAATTTTTCACACCATCCGGAAACATGAAAAATTACTGTGGTCCTATAATCTCTCAAAGTAAAATCTTGAAATCTTCAGACCTTAAGAGGTAGCAAGGATTACGCATCACAGGAGAACATCTGGGTAGAAAGAAAAAAGTTTCAAGTGTAGGGGAGCAAAAT
>CM060948.1:74150072-74267572 GCA_030765055.1 Mantis religiosa
ATGATGATGATGATGATGATGATGATGATGATGATGATGATGATGATGATGATGATGATGATGATGATGATGATGATGATGATGATGATGATGATGATGATGATGATGATGATGATGATGATGATGATGATGATGATGATGATGATGATGATGATGATGATGATGATGATGATGATGATAGCCGTTTATATTCTGAAAGTTCTACAAAATACTGAGGAAAGTTGCATTGGTTTCAAATATGGAAACGTATGCCAAATACTTCGATACTCTATTGGTCAATAGAGGAAAAGAGCTCCTCACTTATTATCTCCCTTATGCAGCGGTGTTGCTTATTGTTGACTGTAGGGATGCTATAGAAGTCTGGAATAACTTGCCTTTTCTCTTCTTCTGGCCGCCGTAGCTCCTTTTGCCGTACATTACAAAATATTTTTCTATTTACTTTTGTTTCTGTTTTATGCATTATTTGTTAAACTAAAAGCAATAATTAAGCTCTTAGCGAATTATGTATTTTACATGTACGAACCACTATGTAATTCTTTAGTTTTATATATCTTAGTTATGTTATTTGACAACACTAGAGTCCTATTTTGTGTTTCAAATGGGAGGAGTTCTCGCCTGTAGCGAATCTGATGCGTTAGAGCCTTCACCATGGCCACCTCGTTATCCCCAATGTGTTTGTATTTCCCTCTCTCTCGCACACTTGCGAGTGTTCGTGGCGCTAGACGTAAGGGAACGCAAACTGAATTTTCCAAAGTTTTATAAAAATGCAGTTGTTCAAATCACAATTGCAACATGAATATTCGTATATTATACACATGTTTTAAATATTTAGTTTAAAGTTAATTATAGTTTGAGAATTACTTATTTTTCTAATCCAACGAAAATACCAGCAGTGCATCCTTATAGCTGTGAATGTTACGTTAAGAGATAATTCGCCATTGCCATTGTCTTCATTGTTTAAGTACTGCAGGTTTATGACGGTAACTTCCAAAATCCACCTTGTTGTCGACGGGCCCTAAAACACCACACACTCACTCGTTCCGTGCTATTTCTTTCTAAAAGTCGTCTTCTTGTAGTTTATCTGATGTCTCACGCAGTTTTCCCAGTCTTGTTGTGTTCCTTGTCAATTTCTTCGTGAATAAGTCGTTCAATGTCAGTCAGTTTAAAATTATTATTTCTGTTTGCAACATAATTTGAGCCCACATTAACTATGTTGGATTGTTCTAGCAGTAGTAAAGGGGGGAAGGTGGATCGCGTCTCATTGATCCAGCAGAAACACTTTTTCAGTTTTTTATGGAAAAGTAACTGAATAATGCTGCTTTGAACTCTAGAGTAAACAGAGCTTACGAACCTTTCATCAAAAATATATAACGTGACCAGACATGTTCTATCAGACTAGCAAGAAGTGTATCGTTTCCTCCCATCGAATTTAACAAACATCTTGGCTTATCCAAAGTACATATTTCTTTTACCACGTGATCTCAAATGGTTACGTTTCAGTTCTGAGTAATTTCAAATATACATTCACGCATACATACCAAGCAATAATATTCATTACAGTGCTTAAGTTGCAATGCATTGTTATAGTACAATGGTATCTATTTTATTTATTTCTATTAGGAAAGCTATTTGAGCTAAAAATACGCGATTTTGAAAATTCATGAAAAATGAATGAAATTTTGGCTTAGCGCGATATACGGATTGATTAGTTTGCGGTTCGTCGCACACCACTTAGGGGGAATGCAATACAACAACACCGCAGTACTCCGATTGGTCGTTCACCTCGTAGCGCTCAAGGACAAACACATTCCCATTTGAAATACATAATACTCTTTAATTCATATACTTCCCGCCATTACAGATCACGTGAATCGGACCTCATGAACATCAGAATCATTGTTAGAATTTTACTGGATCTTTGTACCGTCCATTGCCTTCCAGAGACACATTAATTTTTCCAGTTTGATATGCTTTTTATCTTTTCTAATTGACTATTTGTATTATTTCTAATATTATCTCTCTCTCTCTAGTCACTATATATCCCAAGCTTTGTTGCTCTCTAATATTACCCCTCTTACTCTTATCAATAATTATTGTAATCTCTGTACAGTGTGGTCACTTATTAAGCTCAATAGCCTTTTATCAGCTCACCAACTACTTTCTGCTCTATGTTACCCATCCTTTTGCAGTAATGCCACCCGTTATGATATTCTGTTCTGCAGTCATAACTAATACACTTACCTATATTATATTACTTATTTACAACTCCTGTGTCTTCACACTCTGTTCTTCCCAAATTTGTTATTCTTTTATTCTGTCATTATTTGCTTCTTTGATGTGTGTCCACACACTAACAATTTCTTTTCCTCTAAAAATTACTGTTACCTATTTTCACGGCTTACCTATTGTGAGTAGAGGGAATATTGCATTCTACCCAACAGGCCCAAACCAATTATTAAGAGAAACTAACCGTTATGAGATTCCATAAAATAAAAGGGTGAAATTCCAGCTGAAAAACGAAAATTCAATGTCATACCAAACTTGGTATTTAAGTTCGAAATCGTTCAAGGATGTACTCAAACATTTTTATTATAATTACCCAAAATTAATTAACTTTATAAGAAACATTTAGAATGTTTGATGTTCTGGGAAAATTTTAATGATTAATTAAGGAAAATTTCATTAAAATATTTTAATGGCAAGTGAAATGTATATCTTGCATTTTCTAGAAATAGCTTGTGAAGTTCCCTTTATTTTGAATGACTTCGTATAACTGGTAAACTGTCAGAAATAGACAAAATCCTATTCCACCTAAAATGCAGAATTACGTTTAAGCCTACAACTTATGTCAAATTCAGTTCTATTGCATTAATCGTTTCTAAAGTATTGTTTGCAAATAATTTGAATTTTCGCATACCTACAGCTTTCTCAACTAGTCACTTGCTATTCTTCACCCTCCCTACATTCTTCTGGCCGTGCAGGGCGCATGGAATTTTCAAGATCATCACACAATTACATGCTTTCTAGGTATTTGATTGTCGTTTAGTCTACTGAATCCAGAAAAAAATGTGTACATGTGTATTGGAAGTTTGTATGATTTAATAAGAACACATTGAATTAAAAACTCTTGAAACTGTAGGTTTTAGAAGAATGAATAAAGGAAATCATGTGAGTGTATAGTATAAAGCTTATTACCATAATTTATTTATATTTAATGTGAGGTAGGTTATCTCTTTATAGTCCATTTTCTAATTAGACTGACTTTGCAACTACGGGGTTGAAAACAGTAAAGGAACCAGCTCCTATAGTGGGACTTACTCCACGTGGGGAATTATCTAAAATAAGACAGGAATCAACTCCGACTGGATGGAGGAGACCATATCCGTCATTGGCTGGAATAGAGTTCGTCGTTAGCTGCTTCCGCCGAGTAGATATCGATTCACATTCATTCATACACAGGGTTTATAGCCATTAGCCATTCAGATACATCAAAATAACTTCCTCGCGTGGTGTAATCACGTGATAGGAACTGGCAGCGCTTTATTGTTTTGAACACCTTAGCTGCAATATCAGTCTCATTATGACATACGCCCTCCTCGGTAACGTAGATGATAACGCGTCTGCCTCATGTTCAGGAGGTCTTGAATTCGAATCTCGGTCGGGATGAATTACTTGGATAAGGATATTTCCGAGTTTTCCCCTTATCCTGAAAGACGAATGACGGGTAACTATAAGCGTACAAATACCCTTTCAAACTGTAATTTAAATTTATTAGAACCTTACTGCGCTTGTACTAAGCAAAGGAAAACCCATTATTCCTTTAAACTGAGTAGGTTTTGAATTAAACAATATAGTAGTCTACTTCAATATGATGCTTTGGATTGAACATATCAGACAATATCTAATCTAAGGACAACAATATTACTTCATTGCAAACTCTTCCTGAAAGTAGTTAGTCATGGACAACTCACAGAAAGACAACGAATTGAAATACTAATGATCGGTGAGGACCCACGAATTGGGCAAGAAATGTAGCTGATCAGGCGAACAGTGTTGATGGAAACGTTAATTTCAACGACAGACTTTGGCATTGTTTGGCAGTAAATGGAGGCCATTTTGAGCAGCTTTTGAAGTGAATTCATCATGTTACAACACAACACTACCAATTTTGTTATGAATGTGTTTTCTTGGTTTAATTTTCATGTGCTGAAATACGTCCTAATAAGTTAAAATTACATTTTAAAAAAGCATCTACCTGTATCTTCAGAGACCTGAGGACGAAAAAAGAAAAACTTGCCATAAAAACGTCACGCCTATTCACAATCATATTAATTTGAAAACATTTGATATCTTAACTATAACAACAAAGTTACAAGCATTGTTCCATACTTGTTACTCACCCCGTATATAACATGGACTATGCACTGAAGAAATTAATGCTCTAAAAAGGACACATGAACCAAACTTTTATGCTTTTATCAATTTTAGTGCAGGCTATCATTATTCCATTGTTCCCCTTGCGGATTAAACCTACTAGCTGTGTACATACAAACAAGCAGAACTTGTCAGTGGAGACAAATTCGGGATTCATAATAGAGGGAAGCTCTGCAACGGAGATGGCAACCTTAGTTCATTATCGTCTCTCATTTGTCTTGATAAAGTTCATTACTTTCTCACTATGCGCTGCTACTGTGGGTTCAGCACATGCGCATAACTCAATCAAGAACTAGTAATAGAGTAATAAGGGCGTAGGTTTCCGACTAAGCTTGATTACATTAGCAACGCGATGTGTGTTGTAACAGTTCCAAACGCCTGACGCGGTCACATAGTTCCGAAACTTCACGGTGACTGTGGTGGGCGCTGTGGTGCAAATCTGGGCCAGGGCCAAGGCTGGGGTGCAGGGATAGAGGTTCACCTAGACCTACAAATCCCCCCCCCCCCCCAACCAGCTTCCGAATTGTAACTTCCTTTTAATCAGTCTGTTTGCTCTACAACGTTGCAATGTTCCAGTACATTTAGGCGAATACATCCATGAAAATTTTCTTTCTAAAAGCTTAAAACCAGTTTAGGTGAACATAGTTTCAGGTTTATTTAACATAAACACAACATATAACTTTATTGGCCTACATCTAATATTCCAAACAAAAACATTTATAAACGATTGATTTTTTAATACCCCAGTATTATTTTTGTCTGGTATACGTAGTTTGACTGAACGTTTAGTTCAACCAAATGGCTAATTGAAGCCACTGTTTTATAATCCTCTGGTCAAGTTAATTTTTCATTACAATAGTGTTGGTGTACCTGAGAGTTGAGAAAAAATGAACATTGACTATCTTATTCTTACATCTCAACTAAATGCTGATTGAAGGCCAGCTATGCTAAAAAGTTATGTTCTGAAATAATACTATACACGGCGAAAATTGATGTAAAAGTGAACGTTAAATTAATGTAAAAGCTACCATTTACAACCAGAAATAGTAACGCTTGCAGTGATAATTTCGGCCGCTAATCGTCCTGTTCTTACGCTACAAGTCAATTCTGTTGATAAATTCTGTAGCTAATTCTGTTCCATTAAGTTCAAATAAATATTAACGTTTATAATGGAAAGTAATACTTTAGTTTTGCTATTATAGGTAAAATAATAGTATTTTAAATATACTGTTGAAACTTGAAGTCTATACTGCAATTAATGAATCGCATCAGAGGACATGTAGCCAGTTCTTTTACACTGGGGTGTAAATAGCTACACTAAGTCTACCTTTTACAATAATTTTTGCTCTAAAAGTTGGTATCGATGTTAAGTATGAAAACTTCTGTGTTCTTAAGCAATGTGACTTCCTTTTTAGAAAATACCAGGTGGTCCAACTGCCACGACTTCCACATAAACACATATCCCTTTGTGCCTTTAAACAGTTGCAGAATGCAACAAGGCAATTCCAATCAAAAGCACGACAACGGCTTGAGCAAGCTTGAATCTGCTTCTCTCACCTAGGAGCGATGAGTGGAGAATCTTTATTTTCGAGAGAATAAAGTAACTTTTTAGCCTGGTAAATGATTGAGAAGTGTTTATTTAATTTGTCGGTATTCAACCATGATAATCTTTACCTCCTTTATTACATACTGGCAGTAAGTAGGAAAATTGCTGTATTCCATTCAGTAATTAAATTTATAGTTTAAGCGTAAATATACATTTTGAAGTCCACTGAATCTAAATATTATTTTTAGAAAAAGGTCAGTGTGTGTATGTGTGTGTGCATAACGCAAAAACGAAAAGTTTTTGAATGACAAACCTGATATTTTAGACACAAAGATTCTTAAAAAATCGCCCCACCCCAAACTACTTGTTATACGAGAGAAATTTTTTCAAAACTCTGGTCTTCTCAAAATGGCCCTAACACTTTTACTTAAATCATTATTGTATGTTTAAAAATGTTCTCATGACATCTTGAATTTTCTGGGGATATTTTCAGAAATACCTTACATTTTATCTAACTGATAAATCGCAAGATATAGACAAACTCTTACTACACACAAAAATCTAAGTCTCGTTGAAACACAAAATGTACGCCTGACAAATTGTTACCGACTCAACGAATTCAGATATTCCCTGTTATTTTTATTTTGTAATCATTACACTTTTCTCAACTGGGAATTATTATTCATTTTTATCTCTTATTCATGTAAAGAGAACGGAATTTCAAGGTTAATTTATGCCGACCAGTTTTTCAAATTATTTGACTGTCTATTAAAGTCTACTGTACTACGACATTCTGTTCTAGCTGCAAGAAAATTTTAGCGTTTCTGTGACATTCTTCTTCTTACAAATTTATTATACTCATAATTTAACAAAAGGCATGAGTTTTACAATCTGTGTATTGATATATAGATCGTAAGTTCTACTACATTAAATTTATTATAATTTTTATGGGTTTCTGTTCATATAGACCTTGGCAGTATTCCCGCTGACGCAGTACTTTTGTTTCCATTTTACTTATTTTCTTTCATTTTGTCACAAACTAAATATAAAACTTCTACCTTTAAAAAGTCAAATATTTAGTATATCCACATAACGTGTACATTCTATCTCAAAATAACATAACATTTTATTTCTCGTATTAACTGCAAATGAGATTGAGTAAGCGATACCAATTGCCTTTATAGAACCCTGTACTCCCGTTAAAAGTATATACTGTTGTTATTTTCATATAAAACTTCGTAATATGTATTTGACAAATTACTGAACTGATTGCTGTACTTACGCGAGTTAAAATATTTAAATGAATTCAGATATTTAATGAATTAAGCCAACATTTTAATGCTGCATCAATTTATACTAATGCCACTTTCTTGCAACTGAATGTTATTAAACCTGAGTTATTCGAATCTATAAACATAATAATTATTTGTATAGCATTGTGTTGAACATGAAATAAAATTTGTATCTCACAGCGCTCGTGAACAGTTTCTGTGCTTCCGACATCTCAATTAAACCCAAAAGGCAAGTGTAGAAGATGTTTGTTACGCATTTTACATTGCATTTCATTGATCTCAAAAGAACAAACATTATATATGCATACAAAAAGAAAACTATTTTGTAGAATACACAGTTCTCTACCTAATAACAATGTTTTGCATGCAAAACCTTCACTTAAGAAAGGAAAACGAACGGCCAGAACTTACGGGATAACTATTTTATTTTCATTTGAAGTAATTACTTAAATGTTATAACGAAATATCGCACAACGTTTTCAGATACCACAAATCTAAAAGTAATACCTGAGAGGCCATCTTCTTTCTTCCTTCCTCTTCCTTCCTCTTTAGGGTTAGGCTTGTGCGAGGTACCAAAGACCGGGGGGGGGGGGGGGGCGAAGGAAAGTGAAAGTAACACTGAAAACGACAATTTTATTTTTAAATTAAGTTCGTTAAAGATGCAATATGAATTCAACAAATTTGCCGCAACTTCGGTTTACGTGAAGTAATTGCTATTTTATAACAGACAAGTAACTCTAATTAGTTTCATTCAATGGCAAAAGTTGAGAAAGTGTCTTCCTCATAGCACAGTTTTCATACGTTTCTTTCAAACTCTTCTTGTGCATCATAACAACGATTATAATTCTTGAGAAGGTAGAGTCAGATTGAAAGTTTCAATTAAAATTCGGCATCTAAACCACCAATTCTCGCCTTATTTTTCCGCTGTTCTAGCAAACTGGGCTAATTGATTAGCACACTGACATACCACTAAATACCCAAACCGTTTCATATTTTTCCAGTAAAGAAAAACAAGTTTTGGACATCAGTTTTACGTCGCATACCCCAATAACGACTTACAATAATAAACAAGGATCACTTAAAATATACTGTATGTGCAGCTTGAACCCGGAATAAAACAAGATGCGTTACACAATAGCAGCGCGTATTTACTTCCGCGAAACTCGTAGTAATGTTTTGTTTTTCTGGCTTGACATGCGCCAGCGAAACTTGCGCCTGCGCCGAGTCTCTAATCCGTAAATACCAGAGCGCACAATAACCTCAGTAGAGATGTAGACGTCAAGAGGGAAGGAGATCGCTCGTCGTCCTGCTGAAGTCCGTGAAACATCGAGCGTATTCGCTACGGTCTATCGATGGCATTCGCACCTACACATCAATTTTATGTAAAACGTAAAACTGCTGTCTTTGAAGACATTCATATGGGTTTCTAAGGGGTCTGTCAACAAAAATCAAATGAATCAACAGAGTCTCGCTCTATGACTCACGAGGTCCTGCATAATGTTCTATGTTTGCGAGCTTACAACCATAGGGATAAAAAATCGTTGGGAAGTATCCACAGAAGAAATTATATCTGCAATTGATGATGACGAGACATTTCTCGAATCTGCTTCTCGGATAAAACAACGCTCCACATTTCTGAAAAGATACAACACAATTGCCAAATTTGAGAAAAGAAATCTCCGAGTCGCGAATATTAAAGTGATCCGTGTGGTTGCGACTGATGAAAGATATGAGGAGGCCTTTCTCGTCCTCCTTCTCCTCCTCTTTTTGTTTCTTCTTCTCCCCGTCTGATAAACAACTACAATTGCAAACGTATAGGTTCCACCACATTTTAGTGGAGACAGCTCTGCCATACTTCACAGAAAGATGGCGCTCTATGTCACTAACCGAAGATGGTGAGCATTCTGAATGATCACGTACTGGATTAGCAGAGAATTTGTACCTATCGCTTTGCCACCTTTATAGACTCCGTGGCCTCTTTCTGTGGATTTTTTGTAAACGCAATAGGGTAATGTTCAGTGCGAGATTTTCCGGATTTATTCCCGCATTACTGCAGTGGTAGCGAACATAATACTTCTTATACTATCTAATTTATGAAGGGATATTTAATACAGTTTGGACGTCTGTTGGGCGAATAACGGTGAGCATATCAAGGTGATCTAAAGCAACATCTGAACAAGAAAATGTTTAAGTTAACATGCTCTGAAAATCTGAAGAAAAAATGGCTAATAGATTCTGAGAATTAGTTGTTTTACTCTAAGTTTTAGCCGGACACACTTTAGGTTATCGAAATTATAAATTCTACTACAAATGAAACTACAAATAATAAAATTAAGTATACTATACTGAGATCCATATAAACCTGAACCATTTCAATAGGTCACGACTTTTGAACAAATAATAGGACACACGTGCAATTTTGGGAGAATATAATGCACAGCTATTTACATCTTAGAGATAATCTTGTAAGTGTCTTCCACCAGCATCTATACATTTTGCACTCGTCTCACCATATTCTCTGAAGTTTTACCGAGAGTATCCTCACCAATGTTACTTATTTCAGTTCGAATGGATTTCTTGAGAACATCAAATATCCGAGGCCTATCCTTGTACACGCTGTCTTTTAGATACCCCTACAAGAAAAAATCCGGTGATGTTAGGTCAGGGGATCTGGAGAGCCACAGACCTTTTGAGATTATTCGATTATCAAAGAAACTGGTTACAAGTTCCATGGTGTCATTAGATGTATGGCACGTGGCTCCATCTTGCTGGAAATAACCTTTTCTCATCCACCTGCTCCACAAATGTCTTAAAGATACCCATATAAAATTCAGTGTCTACAGTTGTATTAAAGAAAATGGGACCAAAGATACATAGATGCTGGTGGAGGACACTTTCAACATTTTCTCTGAGATGTAAATAGTGTAATGTAATCTCCCAGCTGTGTATTATATTTTCCCAAAGTTACACATGTGTACTATTATTGGTTTAAAAGGTATTGTCCATTGAAATGGTTCAGGTTTATTTGGATCGCGCTATAGGATATTCTCGCCAGAACTTGAAACTTTGTGTTGTTATTCTGTAGAGACACTTCTTCTTCTTGTTCTTCAACTTCGCTATTTTTACCACTATCTTAGTGTTAGGTGATTCTTTTTCCTTTTCCCTTTAGCATCGGATTGTGGAACAGAAGCTCTGGATGAGATAGAGAACCCAGGATGTGTGATCAGCCCCCTGCCCGGTGTGAGACTGAGAGAAGTAGATGATAGAATGGGAGCCAACTGAATAAAAATAAAGATGATAATGGGGCAATTGGTGGAATAATGGCGGCGAAAACCGGATATCCTGGAGAAAACCCGCTGCTGCGCTTGTTATCCGATCCCACATGCGGTCGCCTGGGATCCAACTCGTGCCGCCTTGGAGAGAATCAAGCGGTCTAATGGCGTCTTTAGAAATATGCTGAATCAAATCCGTTACTTCAAGAAGGAGAATCATAAAAATTGACAGGGTCAGTGAAATGTTTCGAGATTACATTTAGGAGCATTTATGACCTATAAACGTGCTTCAAAGAAATACAATTACTTTTAATACATTTTCACTAACCTGGTGAAATAAGCTGTTTTACTAGACATATGCTTTTCTCTGTGGCTGCTTCATCCCACTATAGTGAAATATTGATTCGAATAAGGAATATTTTACAAAGTATGTTATATTATTTTACTGCAACATGCTCCCTTAGTGGAGTATGTGAGTGTCAAACGACTAACCTGTTTCAAAGAACAATTTAACCAATGTTAATTTATCTTATTTTGATCTTGATTTTACAGTAAATCGTACACCGACATCAACCATGAGGTTTGCTATGTATAACCGTACATATATTATGTAGCATATCCAATTCATTTATTTATGAAGCAAAATGCACAAATTTGGCTCACAAAAACCATTTCTTCATCTTTGCAGGTTTCAGCATTTGTTTATTAATGAACTACCACGACTGAAGCTTTACATGTGGCCTTTGTATGTCAAATGTTGTAAATTGCAAATCACGTAAGTTTGATAAAATACCTTCAGGCTGAATGATGGTTGTTGGTTTCTTATGTTCTAAGCGATGAGTTCCCTAGGAGTTCAAGTTTAACCTTTCCAACTTTTATACAATAGCTTCAAATTCCTACATGCAGACGTTTATCTTCAACTGTGCATTTTAGGAGGATGTCCATATAGAATACCATAATCTTATGCAGGTTTCTTCAATGTATGAACTGTACCAGCAGATATGGGGCAAAAATTTTCGGCAGGATCTGTGAGCCGTTCAACACCTACATGTGGATACGACACAGAAAAGAATTGGAGGGCATCCGTGTTGGTGTCAGAAGTTTTGCAGATGCCCTCACACTATTAAAGCAGTGACACAGGTTCATATATGGTTTTAAAAACCATTTACTTCCGAGATACAAGAGAAAATTATAGATTGCAAAAATTGGTGCCGCATGCTATAGCATACTCTGTTGTATTATACGGTAATATTTCGCATTTGTTAAATCAATATGGTTGCGCTCTCTAAGAGTACAGCATCCATTACAGGAGCCGAATAAATATGGTACGTTAAATGTTCCCAGTAAATGAAACAGGGCATGTAATGTCTTTTACTTGACCAATCCATCTATGCGTTAATGTATACCTAATTCAAGTATTTACTTATTATCATACCGAAATGAGCAGGGGCAATATCGCGCAAAAAACCACATTCATTGGAGGAATAAAAATCGCATACATTGTTTAACCGACAAATGTTAAATTATACAACTTATTCCTGATTATTGTAGATACTCTCTTTATTTAAGCGTGAAACAAAGAATTAAAGACAAATGGACAACAACTTCGTTTAGTGTATTATTGGTGTCAAAGAAGGGACAAATCCTTAAATAATGCTTTAACAAACCATTTTCGGACGAATGCTTATAAACACTTTAGGATTAGGATTAGAATTTTACTACGGAAGGGATTCGGCACGGAGACCAGTCGTGATTCATTGTACCTATGCCCCCCAAGTGGGGCACCCTCGGGAGGAAGAATGAGGTGAGAGGAGACAGAGTGTGGCCGATCCAGGGAGCTACGACAGTGCAGAGGGCAGGGTCCCTCCTTTTTTACTTTGATAGAGACCTCCCCCGGCAGGCCAGGATAACGGAGATGCCTCCTACTGCGGTACGGAAACGGGCCCAGCAAGCCGGTTCGCAAATGGTCCCGGCAGCAGGTTTGAACACTGACAACCAACCTACTGGATCAGGAAGTAGTTTTTCTCAGAGCACATCATCCTGCCATGCACCGCCAAGACACTAGTCAACACTACTTACGCTGAAAGAGACCACCAGATTAAAGATGATCCGAAATTATAATGAAGATGAAATGGAGGGACAGGAAACTCGGTGGATATAATTAACCTACCCAACATTCGCCTGGTGACCCAGGAAAACTCCCGAAAAACCCATGGGTAAGGCAGGTATGCCACGGTAATCAAACCTAGACCTCCCGAATACGGGCCACACAGGAAACCGCCTGAGCCTTCCTGTTCGGTTATAAACACTTTTTTTTTTTTTTTTTACTTTATCGATTTTGGGAGGGCGTCAATGAAATATTTGACATTAATAAAGATACAAATGTATGGCTTACACTAAATTCAGCTTTGACAAATCATCCCTAATTTTACCTCTAGCCGAAAATTGAACACAGAATATTGCAGTAGCGGAGTATTATATTAGGATTCCACGTGATAACCCTACACACAGTAATAGGATCATCTGATTTTGAACTATGTGATTAAACGTACATTTGCCAAAATCACAGAAATATGTTTACAAAACTGTGGGCAATTATGTTTCACAGAAGAGAGTTTCAAATTTCAATAGTATCATTCATTAAATAATCTTTATAAACGCATATATATTAACAAAAACCTATGAATAATTCCCTTTGCGGTGCACAGGGCTATTTTTGGATTATCTATATTTCTCGTTTCCCTTGTACACCCATGCATTAATTAGTACGGATAATCGGGAGTTCAACGTATATTAAATGCCCCATAATGATCAATATTTAAAGCAGTGGGCTACAAATCTCTTGCAGACCCTCGCTGATGACACACACATTCCGAACTGCACAATAGGAGAGATTAATCACGCTCAGGCTTATGTGCTGTCACTGAATATGCGGCATATTATGCAGACCAAAATATTTTCTCAGAGAGTTGAAATCAATTTACAATAATACCCACAGCTATTAAACAATATGAGGGATGAAGCATATTAGCGCATTATCTTCTTAATAATGGTAACTGGTATGTATAGTCACGGCTAAGGTCGCGCATGGCAAGAATAGTTTACAGGTAGGACAATTAAACGTAGCCTTAAAACCACAATTTAGCTACACGTAATTCAAACCTTCACGTATATATGACGTAGATAACATAAACTTTTCTAGACACTACTCCTAAAATGCACGTAATTATGTATGTTGCTTGTTCATCCATTTAACGTTCAATAAACATATCTGAATACGCTTTTCTGTAGCATATAACAGCAAAAAACTCTAATCTAGTATAAGTATTTGAAAATTCAACAACAGCAAGGAATATCTCAAAAACGGTCAACTAACCAAACATTTCTATTTGGCACAAACTGTGTGATTTGATATAGTCCACATTCTTTGTACAGTAAGGATTTGTCTATTTCTAACGGTTTGACACTTACGCAAAGGTCGAGGAGAATAAAGGGAAACATCATCGTCAATTCCACGAAATTCAACACATGCATTTCATCGGTAATGTAAATACATTATATGTATTGTAATGAAATTTTTTAAAATATTTTTTCAATACATCTACTACAAATTTGAAATTTTGTTATTTAAACGACCTTTTTGTTTAAGGTGTTTATTAATATATATATATATATATATATATATATATATATATATATATATAGACGGATCTTTTCCTAGAAGTACCCCTTCTATTCAGGGAAGCTCCTACATTTCTGGCGAAAAAATGGTAGAAGTCATTAAGATCCAATTATTTAAAATTAGATTAAAATATTATATTAATTTTTCCTAAGAGATTCGATTCATATGGGGATTAAAATATGTTATAAATTTGCTATCTTGATAGACATATGTCTTACAAACTGTTTCAGATATCAGAAAAAATGTTTCACAACATGTGAACATATATTCTTGGGCCACCGTCTTTTCACATTTTGGAAGATGTAGAAAAGGATTTCGCGTGCATACAAGGTGATTATATATATTTATATATATATTAAAAGCTAGTCATGGCAATAGCCAGAGATAAATGTCACTATAAATTATAAAATTTCTAAATAAAATTTCAAATCGGATAAACTCATTCAATCAAGGCAAAAGTCAAAGAAATATTGCACAACATAAACAAAAGGCCAAAAAGCATAAGAAGCTGTTATCTTTACTAAACTTTATCATTTATTTTTGACAAAATAAAAAATCCAAAACTTGCTTCACGTTTTGTCATCCAATAATGGGATAGATCAATAACGTAAATCTACATAACGTTACATTTCAGTGGACTTCGGATTAATCTGCCCTTTTTCTTGGCTGTTGGGCTAACACTCTTTCCAACAGGTTTATCCTGCCTATTTTTGTTGTTATTCTGGCAGCATGGTCAGGATCTCCCTGCTCCATGTCCTCTACAGAAGAATTTCCTTTCCCGAAAGAAACTTCTGTTCCAGAGCCGCGAAGCGATTGGACATAGAGATCGACGAAGATGAAAGTCGTCAATCAGAGTCATCTCTAGAAAATTCCTAGGAAGTGGATCTAGGAGGGGATATTCTTGGACTCTTTATTCCCTTGGACAGACTCTATAGCAGACTATAGGTCTGCTCTTTATGGTCTGCTCTTTTTTTAATGTTTCAGCGCAAAGTGGAACACAATGTTTGATATGACAAATAATATTCACCCACTAATTCTGTGAACACTGTGAATTCCTGAAACGTAGCATATGGACACCTAACCTAATCTAACATAGAATATAACAGAGAACATGTTAACTTCATCTATTACGCATCCAGCTAACAGAGAAGTTATTTTTCTTAGAATTTAACATATACTGTAAAGCGCTTACAGACACACAATTGAAATGTATATTCTGGATGCCACGTGATCTTGAAGGTGAACTTTGTAAGCTACTTTAATTTTTTTAATATACTTATTAGATCGGTCAGCAATAATTTAATTTTAACATTCATAACCAGCTTAGTGACCACCTGCCTCAATAAACGAGTTACAACGGCGCACGACATTTCGCCACGCCCACTTCAAAATCACAATTGTTCTTTACAAATTGACACTGGTAGTTAAAACCCTTGCCATGAATTTCTCTTTAGTTTCTACTGAGGTTTCATATACCAATTTCGCATAAACCTCCATAAGAGATAGCTCTCTGAATGTATAAATAGCAAATTCAAACTTTCATTTTGCTGTAGGTATGTGGTCCGTACCCAAAATTATAAAAAGCAATATTAAAAAGACAGGTTAGATGACATATGTAATATTTCACATTTTTCTCCAGGATAAATACTTTCCTCCCTACCTTTCTTACTTCCTTTCCTTGTTATATACATCTTTACTTTTGAAACGTCCTGTATAATGGATTCTGCCATATGCGACATTAACGTTGACTTCTCCAACGCATTTTGTTTGTTCGTTTTTTTTTTCTTTCTTTGTTCAGTTGTAATTAAAACTGACACTTGTTTTATTTTGAAGCATTGCTTTTAATGCTGCGGCATGTATGATGTAAAATGTCTCATGGCAGTTACATCAAGTAGCTTCTGGCCATCCAGTAGGACACGTAATACATAAGCGAGGCAGCTGCATATGTGTGATGTCGGGAAAATAGTAATATTCTGGCACTTGAACAAGCCGAAAACCGTCTAGTTTGTAGATTTATATTGTAATGCACCTTCTCAACTATATAAGCCAGAGCTATATATTTACCTACTATAATGAATGTATGTGAATTTCTCACGATTTAACAGATAGGCCTTTGGCAGCATTTTATTGCGTTTTCATATGTTTTATTTTATTACTATTATCGACCAGTATTAAAGTTTTTATTCAGGTTCACGATGACACTTATATAATTTCACTAACGCACGTTTCCAAATACTTAAAACATAAAACAAATCTAACTTTTAAACTTTCTGTGTTCAATTTGGTAATTATTGTGTTTTAGCTCCTTTTTTAAATTAAGACACAGTTGAGTAATAGTAGTAGTAGTAATAATAATAATAATAATAATAATAGCATTATTATTATTATTATTATTATTATTATTATTATTATTATTATTATTATTATTATTATTATTATTATTATTATTATTATTATTATTATTATTATTATTATTATTATTATTATTATTATTATTATTATTATTATTATTATTATTATTATTATTATTATTATTATTATTATTATTATTATTATTATTATTATTATTATTATTATTATTATTATTATTATTATTATTATTATTATTATTATTATTATTATTATTATTATTATTATTATTATTATTATTATTATTATTATTATTATTATTATTATTATTATTATTATTATTATTATTATTATTATTATTATTATTATTATTATTATTATTATTATTATTATTATTATTATTATTATTATTATTATTATTATTATTATTATTATTATTATTATTATTATTATTATTATTATTATTATTATTATTATTATTATTATTATTATTATTATTATTATTATTATTATTATTATTATTATTATTATTATTATTATTATTATTATTATTATTATTATTATTATTATTATTATTATTATTATTATTATTATTATTATTATTATTATTATTATTATTATTATTATTATTATTATTATTATTATTATTATTATTATTATTATTATTATTATTATTATTATTATTATTATTATTATTATTATTATTATTATTATTATTATTATTATTATTATTATTATTATTATTATTATTATTATTATTATTATTATTATTATTATTATTATTATTATTATTATTATTATTATTATTATTATTATTATTATTATTATTATTATTATTATTATTATTATTATTATTATTATTATTATTATTATTATTATTATTATTATTATTATTATTATTATTATTATTATTATTATTATTATTATTATTATTATTATTATTATTATTATTATTATTATTATTATTATTATTATTATTATTATTATTATTATTATTATTATTATTATTATTATTATTATTATTATTATTATAATACTAGTTAATATTATCATCACATTCGTTCAACCTTTGCCAGTGTTTGAATTAATTATGTCATATCCGAAGAAATTTAAAAGTTTACAATGTACTACGGAAAGTTAAACACGATTGAATATAAATTAAACAGTGAGGTGCTAAAATTTTAGAAAAATTAAGTTGAGTACACGGCAACATTAATAAATGGAGGTCATTAGGGCATATGCTGTTGGCATATAATTGATTATATATAGAAACTCCAAAGGTCTCTCTGAGTAACAGCACAGTACGTAGTTGAAGCTATGTGACCGCCTAATTGTTCTATTGCTAATGAATATGTCTGTAAGCCTTCACAAAAAATATAAATTTCATCTGTCAAATTCTCCATGTACTGTAAGCGCAGATGTAGATTAGAATGCAAAGATATAGGCAATTGTCGGTACTACCTCAAACAATTGCAGTTATAGCTAAGCAAATATGCACAGATACAAGAATTTTTTTTCTTTTAATACAATTTTTTATAGATTTTGTCTTCTGTTGGTAGACAAGACAACAATGTTTCCCCCCCCCCTCCCTTACATCACCGATCCTGGTGTTAGGAGTAGTTCGGGTGCCACTAACCGGGAAGTCGGGGCGAGGGAGCTGAACCATTGAGCGTGATAGAGGAATCAGGATTGAGGGGCCAGCCAAACGCCTGGGATGAGAGCGAGAGAACTGGAGAATAGTATGAGGGTGAAGTGAATGATAGAAAATATGAATGATGGAGCAATTTGTGGAATGATGCTGGGAGAAACAGGAGGAAACCCACCCCAGCGCCGTTTTGTCCACTAGAAATCTCACTTTGCGGTTCCCTGAGATTAAAACCCGGGCTGCCTTGGTGAGAGCCGAGTGTTCTAACCACTCTGCCACGGAGCGGTCAATGTTTTTAATTATATCCCATATCTTGTGTTCCTTTATCATGAAATTTATTCAGTGCAGCACTGTGAAATTTTACTAGGGCGTTTTAAAGGGCGTTTTTACTCCTCCCATGCGTTTTAAGTCATCACTGCAGAAAAACTAGATGTTGGAGAACAGCTCATTTTAAAATGTAAATAACAGACTATACCGGAGCCGTCCTTAGTTTATATGATGATGTAAACAAAGTAGGAAAATGTATTACTCTGCAGGAGACTGTGATTGGAGGGATTAATCGCACATTTTATCAATCACGTGTCGAGCATGTGCGCTGTCAACGAACTTGAACAGTTTTTATGCCGTTTTCAATTTTGCAATAGCTCACGTCGTAGCATATTTATGTTAAGATTAAATGCAAAGATGTGTCTATTCTGTAATATATTTGTCCTTTTGTACGCTAAAAACTGACTGAATACTTACAGCAGTTACTCAAATATTTCATTTCATCATATAACCTCACTTCATTAATAAATTAAAAATTAAGGCACAAGTCTTTCTGCGGAATAGCAGTACTAAATAACTGCGTGTAGCCACTTTGACAATGACTTGCAAGTTCTACTAGTACGCAACTGAAAAAAAAAAAGTTTTACGTACCTAATTGATATCTGAAAACGGACGAATTTCTTAAACTATTTCCACTTCCGAACGTTTCTTTAAAATTCCTTTGCCACAACAATAAATCTTCTTACAACTATATATATTTCTTTTATTCGCAAATTCAAAACCTATATCGCGAAGAATGGTGTAGAAGCTCGTTTTTCAAAGCTCGGTAAATGTGGCCATTGTTTACTGCTTGAAGCACTCTTGTAACTGCGGTGGCTCGTTTCTTTCAAAGACGCTATGAACTTGTGGCGAATAAACTTTTAACAAATTCATCACATTCACTTTACACAACTGGCTTCATTCTTTTTCGGTGTCTTCCTGGAGTGGAAAGCCTACCTGTTCTCAGAACCTCACTTTGAGGGCCATTGATACTTGACGCTGAAACACCGGCTTATTCTGCTGGCAATTTAACAACGTCCTCATTGCTAAGGTTGGGCATTTTTCACAAAACTTTCAAAACACGTTCAATATAATTTACTTTCCACCACTTGTTAAAGGTTTCCCTTTGTGATATTTTACATATTACACGGAAGCCGCCATGTTTAACCTGAGTGTCTTCCCTCTTTCTTTTAAGCTGCGGAAGCGCAGCGTGCACTTTGTTAGTATTATTACTTTGTGGGTTCGTAAAATTAAAGGTCCAGTTTGCAGAAATTCAAAATGCTCCATATTACGAGTAAAATCACACTTTGTACACGCCTGACAGCAGCAGAACTACGTAACATACACAAACGCAACCTTAGAGGTCGTCTGCTACACGTCCACACAGATGGACGCTTAATTAACAACTGCTTCGCAACAAACTTGACGCTTATTTATATCCGAGCCATAGCTTCTCGAAAGCTACCGAAGTTTCAGGGCCTTTCACGACGGCAAGAGAAGGCAAAGAATTATCTAGACATCACTCTCTCTTTCTCTCCCCGCTTCTCTCTGTCTCTCTCTCACTCTCTCGGCGTTCGCCTACGCGCGGGCCGGCAGCAGTTGCACAACAATGCCTGACGACAGTATATACAAATTACGCTTACATTTACCAAATAAAACGACAATTAATTACAGTTTGACTGTTGTATTTGTAATAATCTGATGTTTTTTTCATGCTTTTTTGCATTAGATGTAAAGTTCTTAAAATTGATATGCGAAGTACATTTTTCATGCGCAAAGAGTTACAAGGCTAAACATCAAATGATATCGCACACGTACACGTGATTCTATTTACGTTGTCATATAAACTTAGGACGGTTCCGGTATAAAACCAGTATTGAAATTCTGGTGGAAGTAAATGTCCAGCTTATTATGTTGAATAATGTACACAGTTGCATGCATTTCTCTTTAGTGGTTTCAGAAAAAAGCATACAGAAATACCGACAAAGGCAAATTTTGGAAAATCAAAATTAAAGCATCCCATAGTACCTCATAAAAATAACATCGGTGGAAAGTTATGCCCAATCCAACTAAACTCATAAAAGTTAAACCCGATATGACAATTTTCCTCCAACATATCTTACAGAAACTCCTACCAGGTTAAATAAAATACATGTAGACATTTTTACCAATCAAGAAGACGGTTTATATTGCTTTCATAATTCATAAACACCTTGTTCCTTGGATGTTGAATGCTGGTCTAAGAATATTAATTCCCGCGTAGCTTTTCCACGTCTCTTCATTTATTGGACTGACAAGGAAATTTGATCCTCACTGGTTAAATGCATGGAAGTACAGAGCATGCATTTGGGATGCGGCTAATTAACAGTGCCTATGTTGCACAAACAGCAAGCGGTACATAGCTGTGGTTCATTATCGCCATTGTTATTCATTTTTATTTATTATATGCAATTAGTTAAGCTGTAAAGCATTCCGCTTTAAATTGATAGTTCCACACGGTTAAGAGGATGCGTTGGATTTGTGGCAGCAATTAAGTTACACACTCGACACAAACATTTTATACTGAGGACCATGAACAATCTAAACCGGCCACAATATAATTGTGACGATGTTAGGTATTTGGCCATCTATCTACAGGACTATTTCCAGTTTTGTTAAATTATTTGCTTATCTCTTGGGTTAATATACATTCCTATTTAGGTTAATAGGAGAGATATTTTCTCAAAATAAATTTCAATCGTATTATTCGCACGGCATGGTCACATACTCTTTCTGATTACTCTCTGCAGAGCAAATATAAATTTACCTGTTCAAGCATAATGTCACGTACAAATGGTTATAAATATTTTTAGCACTGCTTTATTCTCGTAAACTAAAATTTTATATAAGGACTTGCAGATTTTTCGGTAAGTACTTCTAGCTGAAATTCCTTGACCTATAGAGATCCTGGACAGGTCATGAAATACCGGTCTGTAATGTAACCCCATTCCATACACCAACTGACGAGCCTTTAATAGCCTGCAGAAGTATCCAGCATTAGTATCCCAACACTGCCGGCCCACCTAGCCGTGGTCGCTAGTGTGTATATATCTAGCGTCCGCCGCGTAGAAGGGTCGCGGGTTTGAATCCCACCTCAGGCATGGATGTTTATGTGTATGTTGTATGTGTAACAATACAGAAAGCACATAGTAAACAAACGGAAACAATAAGAAAAGTAAAAGTAAGGAAAATACATACGTATATCCATATGTATAGATTTGTCTGTATTTAAAAAAGAGGCCTAAGCCTTGATATCTTGAAACTTTAGCCGTAATCTTTCTCAGAAAATGCTACAATTGTTGGTGTCACATTCATTACAGCCACATTCACATGGGACGGCCACAGTAGTTTATATATAAAATATATGACATCATACGCACTAATTACATCATCATGAAGTTCCAAGTGTTATTGTTCTCCCTTTTTCATACCGGATGCAGAACACTCTATAAACGTTTTCTCTCGTTATCAGAGTCTTCCAATTGTAACAATTACTCTCTGCTACTTTAGAAGGTGTGGTACCACGGAATATTCTTTCCCGCAGTACCTCAAATTCATCTGTGTAAGGGTTAAATGCACAGCTACAGATGTTCTATTTTCCTACATTCAGAACTATTTTTATTACTTAAAGAACCAACAGAAAGGAAAGTAGCTCCTTCAGGTTAGTAATGACGAGAGCCCTATTTTAGCTTGACGAGCTTACTCTTTACAGCAGCGCAATTTGGCAAGCCAGACCTTATTAACTCATTCTGGATAGGTTGTTGTTTACCTTTAAGCTCTTTATATGCCGTACTGCAGTGAACTCCGTTATCAGCCCTTAAGCATATAAGCCTTTTCATAAGTGGGTGTAGTGCTCAGCCCTTCTATGGATGCAAAACCGCCCCAAACAAAATTATTCTCTAACAACGGGAAGCATGCTGCTTGCTGGCACAGACAAATATTCAAGGTTCTTTGAATTCAAAAACATACTTCTCTTACTCAAATTATATCTATAACTGTCGTATATTTCGGTTCTAGAATTGTTAGAATTTATGCCATTCTATCATGATGGTGGAGGGGCTGTCACTCATTTTTCTTTTACTTTCACGACAATTGGAAATGACTTCGGAGATACTAACCGGTAAAATGAATAATTTTACATTTTAGCAGGGTAGTATGTAATTGTTGAGTTATGATCTCGTTGTGCTAAAATTAATGTATTATGAAAACCTGATGTGCACCCATTAGTGAGCTTCATGCTAAGCATTCAGGTACAAAGAATTAGCAAGTCTAGTTTAGCTAGGTAATTAAGGCTACGACGTAACTCGTCAACCAGAATATTGCTAGCTCTAGGTATTCTTGGAACTTGTCCGTACGTGGTATGTACAGTTGTTAGACACGCAGATATGATTCTGAAAATTAGAATAGAAATTATATTTTGAGTACTGAGCAAAGTCACTATGGACACATCGAGTTTCACATACCAGGCTGAGCAATATTGGCAACATTGAGCAGTAATGTTGCTGAAAGTGATGCGCAATAGATGGAAATTAAGTTAATAAAATACCTGGTTTTGTTAAAATTTGCGTCTTTTCCTTTTGTTTTAGTCTTATAGGGTTGTTTATTATGATGGATTGTCGACATAACCTAGCACTTAAAGACCGCGCTTGAGTTATATATCTTTAGCGGAAACTTCAGCGTAACATTTCTGCGACTAAACCAATATACACTTCGCCTTATTATTACAACAGCTATTTTTAAACCGTGAAATCTGGGTGAGTCAGGAGTTAGAAGACATTATCCTATATTTACTATTTCGAGTGATAACTGATAAGACTCAGAAGCGGTTTAACTCTTCAAACTCAACAGTAGGCAACTCACCTCAAATAGATCCTTACTCTTCTACATTAAATTTGTCATCAATTTTACAGATGCTGCTTATCCTCAAACTCGTTCGTGCACGCCCTAAAAAAAAAATCTCCTTGTTCAACATTGCAGCAGTTGATAGCACATTTGTCGGAGGACGAGACTGAAGTCTGTGTCGAAGTTGACGAGCACTTATTGGCATCAGAGAACAGCAAGAAAACAGGCTTCTACTTCATTATGGCTTGTCTAATGAACGTAAAGTAAAGATTTCACATCTCTAGAGTGAAATTTTGACTACTTAATATTCGACTTGTTATGATTTTAATGGAGGAGTTTTTCTCTGATGTATTTTGACCTTAAGAGATACTTTTTAAACAAATCATTTGAAAATAAATTAAAGTATGAAATACTTTTTTAGTTTGAGAACAAAATAAGATAGAAATAAATTCCCATGTTAAAAGTAGTAAGCACATGCAAGGGGTAATATATATATTATAGGACCGGAGGAAAAGGTGAACTTGATGAGAAAACGTAGTTTTTAAGAAATAGGCGATTAAAGTAGCATACAGGTTATGATCATACGTTAATGCATCCCTGCACCATATGTTGGGTTATTTGGACCCTCTTCCTCTTCAAACAAGACTTTTAAGCTCCTCCTGGCTGCTTTAGTAGACTGCCCAACCTTTCTTTGAATTTCTTTATTCATCTTTTCAGCTCTATTGATTCCTATAAGAGCCAAAGTTTTCATTGCCGATATACAGTTCACTCCCATGTATTTTCATTCTCAGACTCTCGAATGCTTCACATTTTACTATATTTCCTCTATTGAATGAGGCGGCTACTTCATACACTCCAAAGTTTAGCGTATTCATTCTACTAAACATATTTTTGGAAGAAGTTTCCATATGACATGATGGAACGATTAATTAGGATTTTGTGCTCCACCATACAGACAATTAAAACGCTCTTGGTCTGATAAATCCTTTAAAATTGTTTTTATCTCCTCCATGTAGGCTAAAGGGAGATGAAATATTTGTGGTGTTCATATTCTTTGATATGAACGTTTGAATGTAACATTTTATGCTACTTTGTCCCCATTGTTAAGCTTCATATATAATTTTATTTTTTAAAATCTGGAAACAAAGAGAAATTAAAATCTAAATTGTGAAAATTTGACCATTTATAAGCACGCTGAACCAACATAAAGGATCATTGTAGAGACGTTTCGAAGTTTTGCATTTTACGTTAGCACTGAGCTAACAATTTTGGTGAAAAATGAAGTAGTTTTGAGGTGAAGCCTTTCTGGCTCTTGTCAAAATATTCTTATCAGCTCGTTCAATATTAATACTAAATGTGTTTTGAAATGCCTTTTGATATTCGAGTAATTTAATTAACCAAACCATCTTTTTGACATGCAAATTCCGAACTACATCGCGGTCTCTTATTGGCAGATTCAAAATAAATATTAGAGAACTAAGAAAAGAATCTGCCTTCTAATCTAAACCATAATTGGGAAATTGAGTGGGTTTATTTAGTTTTTAATGGTTAGCACTGCTTGGCATCTCTTTTTACTTCTGTGAAACATAGCTGTAGTTAACCATCAAGTTTGTGGATAGGTATGTGATTACCACTCACGTGTTTATAACAGCACTTACCAGTGTCCGACCGTACGTGTCAGTGATAGCAAATTAATTGTCAATCTTCCATTGCGCTTCAACGGATGCTCAAATATGTGAATGCACAGCAATTACAACAATGGAAAAGAGCTCTTACTTTACAGATTGTAGATCGAACTAGAGTAGAGATGACGTGCTCGAAAATTGTAACATATGGTTGTTTTTTAATCAGTAGTATTATTTATTAAACGATAAAACATTCATAGTACAATGAGGAAATTTGTGAAGTTAGGTTTATCTTTAAAAATTAAATTTAATAGACAGCTGGCCCCCAAATAAAGAATACGTTTACGTTGATAAATACGAGTAATATTGCAAAGTTATGTGACATCCACTCTGTATTACTCCTCAGACACACTTGATCACTGTCGCATTAAATTATTTTACATCGAATGCATAGTCTCACAAAAACCACCCATTTAAGAGAAAGATGTTCAGTTTTAAAGTCTGCATATGTATGCTGCACATGTTTTACAGTTGAAAATATTAAAGCAATGCACTGGCGAGAAACCAAAAGGCACACAGTTTCTATATGAGGGGTAACATATTGTGAGAGCACAAAATGACAGTAAAACGAACACATAAATATGTCCATCAGATATCTGAATTTATTTCAAAAATAAAAGTACTCTATTCTGGGCTTAGTTGTTATATACTTATGTTAATTAAAATTCCCCATATGCTAAATTATACTTTTCAGCTACCTAAAGGTTTATTTTGCCTTTAACACATCATTATAAATAATTGCAGACGATTTTTTAAAAAAAGTCAAATAGAGCTATGCTAGTAAAATAAAATAATTTCTCTGTATCTTTTTATTTTTCGATGCAGTGAATATGCCAATGAAAATATTTAATAAAATCGATGTTAAATCGTATATGGAGTTTTTCAGGTATTTTAGTAGCCATTACCATTTGAAGTTGATCGGTAGCACATGTTCAGACGCGGAGTATCACTAAGTAATGAAAATATTGAAAAACGCATTTTGAGGGGAAAATGGCATTTTAAATTGGAATATGCATAACATTGTAATGTTCAAAGGCCACACGGAGTGAGAAATATTGCCGAAATTAGTAATGGAAATATGGAGAGTAAGGGTAAAATATATTTTTTGCACCTTTCCCCAGATTCGTGTATAATTTTTCAGGTACATTGCCTTAAATTTTGGTGACGATGATGCTTTACATAACGCATTAAACAATAATGATTAAATGCTTTGCATGTGGCGATGGACCATGCAAAGCTGTGCAAATGTACATCTCATGCAAGTTACAGTTAGAGTCTAATATGCAGGGAGTTTGGGTGTGTGTTAGAGCATGTAGTTAGTGCGGTACCGCATTGGCACCCCACTATAGCAAGTGCTGGCATGCGTTGAATGTGCGTTCGTCAAGCTAGCAGATCTCAGAATGCAGCGCATGTATATGATTTAAGTTGGTTTTTATAAAATTTGCCTAGAATATGTTAGATAACAATTATTCATAACATGGACCATTCTGTTCAAGCAATGTTCTTAGAATCTGTAACAGTTTACATCGATGCCTATTAGATTCCTCTAGTCATAACTTAAGTTGCAACTTCTGCATTTTTTTTTTTCCATGACGTTTTGGCCTACCAGTATCTCTATGATTTCCCGCTACGGATTCATACCGGATACATTCTGCGTCTTCCCTCTGCCTGTTGTATTAAAAAGAGTTTGTCTGCCTCATACTAACCAAAATGCATTTTGACATGTTGCTAAGTATATATGGATTATCTTCATAAAGTTAATACCTATTAAGAAGTGATGGTCTTACTAAAGAACAAACAATGCTTTTAACAGTTAATAGAATAAAGTACTGTTTATAGCTAGACACAAACACAATACAAATGCATTAATATATATCAACATATAAACGGACAAGTAAGAAACGGTTAGCAGTTAGCTTTTCAAAGTCACATACCATTAGAAGCTGTAATTCAATATAAAAATATGCATTAATATGAAAAAGATGCCCCTCTCAATTATTTTGCTTCACTGCATATACTAAAAAAATTAAAAAGCAAAATAATCACATCTATAATCTCCATGTATTCAATGCGTTCTCCAATATTATTTCTATCAAAACACTCAAGTTAGACCAGCTCCATATTGCCCTCTACAGCAATTCTACTATCAAAATTTGCATTCGTATGGTTGAAAAATTAATGACTCTAGTAGTTGCACGAGTTTTCATGATCGGATGCATTAAAATAAACTTTGGGGAATACGCATTTTAAAATTAAAAAAACAACTAAATTATTTTTTTCACTATAATTCTATTTGTAAATTTACGTCCTCCAACGTTAAGTCATATCGGATGATGAATGGAATGAGTGAAATGATGCTCAAATGAGCCCGGGGTCCATAGATAGACACCTGAGTGTGCAACCTGATGCATAACATGGGCTATTGTTACACATTGTTTAGATATGGCACAGTTGAAACCGTTGCATTAGCATCACTTCCTACGACCTTAAAGTTGGCACTGATTTTAACGAATTTGTTTCACCGAAAAGCAATATTGCTTGAGAATTTCCTCAGTTAGTGTGACACCGCAACCGTCCATTTATGTTTTTATAGCACTGCATTCACAATGCTGTTTCATCATTTATGTTGTTAAGAATAAATAGTGAAGCTTTAATAATTAAAATCAGCAATTTCGGTTGGACAAAATAGATATATTTGTAGACTTACAGAGTTAAATACGTGAATTAGAAAAATGTTTGCTGAACATACAGGCTGAAAAAGGCAATGTGAATATGTTTAGCTATTTTGACTCTTATAGTGGCGATGCAGAGAATATAGAGCTGTTAATAGTGCCTATTAAAGATAAATACAGTAAGGTTACAACGTCAAACCTTCAAACTTGTCCCTAATGAAATAGTAATGTATCAAATTGCTTGTAAAAATATAATGCACTGTGCGCTGCAGGTAGATACAGATCGATTAATTGTATTGTCTGGAATAACTGATGCTAACGAAAAGTAAATTATGGCCTAAAATCGTGATGTATTGGCAACATTTTTCTTTATCTGCGCAGTGGGAAGGTCTATGTTCCTAAAGCTGAAAGTTGGATAAGAATTACCAAGAAGGGAATTTGACACCGAAACCTGTTGTTTATTGTATCTAAGCCTCAAGTGGAGCATCCCTGGGAGGAAGAATGAGGCGAGAGGGTACAGGGTGGCCGACACAAGGAGCCACTACAGCACCGAGACCCCGACGGCACTTCTACCCTCAAAGAGACCTCCAGATGAGAGATGAAGTGAAATGTTAATGGAAATGAAATGGAGGGACAGGAAATTCGGGGGATGTGTTAACCTGCCCAGCATTTGCCTGGCGACCCGGGAAAATCCCCAAAAAACCTTTGGGTTTGGTAGGACTGCTATGGGAATCGAACCCGGAACACTACTGGACACAGATGAAACCGCCTGAGTCATCCCGCTCGGTTTAATATCCTTAGTTAAGGCAGTCTATTCAGTGTGTGCGTTTTAATTTACGTCCTTCAAAGTTATGCCAATTAAATGGGTGAATGATGCTCAAATGAATCCAGGGTCCAGAACTTAGAGTTACCTGCCATTCATCTTTCAGGATGAAAAAACCTTACCCAAATATCCAACCATGACCTAGATTCGAATTCGGGACCTCTTGAGCACGAGGCAGACACGCTACCATCTACGCTACAGAGGCGGGCGCGGATTGTTCAACTATACAGCAAAGAGCGAGGTGACTCCGCGGTAATGTGTGCGAATGGCATTTGGGAAATTCATGGTTCATTTTGGGGGACCCAGTGCTGACCTTTTGTTTTTTGGTGGATAACGATTGATAGGTGAATACTGGGATGGTACCTCGACTTTCCTCTTCCTCGTTTTCTGGCACACTCATTTCCTTCATCATCATCATCATCATCATCATCATCATCATCATCATCATCATCATCATCATCATCATCATCATCATCATCATCATCATCATCATCATCATCATCATCATCATCATCATCATCATCATCATCATCATCATCATCATCATCATCATCATCATCATCATCATCATCATCATCATCGCCCGCCTCGGTAGCGTGGTGGTAGCATGTCTGCATCACGTTCAAGAGGTCCCGATTTCGAATCTCGGTAAGGGTGAGTTACCTGGATAAGGTTTGTTCCGGGGTTCTCCCTTATCCTGTAAAGACGAATGTCGGGTAACTCTACGCTCCATGGTCCCCGGACCCATTTGAGCATCATTTCATCCATTCCATTCATCGTCCGATATGACTTAACGTTGGAGGATGTAAATTACAAATAAAAAAATCATCGTCGTCATCATCATCATCATCATCATCGTCACTTAAGGCTGGAGAGATCTGCGCTCGCATGCCATACAAGTGAGTTGGGCACAGATTATGAATAACGTTCACATGTACAGTAGGACCATCAAATGTGAACGTCAAAAACAACATAGCGTACAGTCCAGCAACGCAAAGAAGGTCTCTGTATGGTATGTGCTCTGTTACACATTGGGACAAGGACAGCGAATGTGTGTGACAGAGAACGCATGCTACGCAAGGAGCAGAACCGTTAAAAAACATGCGCCCTATTCACTCTGTACACTAAAACCGAGGCGATTCATTCACAAAAGTAAAATCCGTCAGAATGTTTTTGAATGGTCTGTAACTGTACTGACATGGGGTGTCATAAACCTGTCCAGGGAGGGTGTGGGAACATTTGCCAACTCCCCTGCGTCTCATCCCTCGGAGACTTACTCTCCTGTGGAGGAGTATAGTAGTCTGCGAGCTAGTCAAACATTTGCCTGGCAAGTGTATGATGACGCAAGGTCAAGGTGTAGTGTAACGCGACTGTTTTGTTTTCTCTGGCAGTGTGGCGATGTCATGATCAGGCTATATCTGCCTGCAGTTGTTTACATCCGCGGCCGGTAACAGTAAGTCCGTGTGCAGTATACACACAGAAAAACGCACATGGCTCCGGCCTTAAATCAATATCATCTGTTTCATCGTTGAAGGACCAGATTATGATGTTCGGTTTGCTGAGGCCGGATGGTAGGGACACACTTTATAGAAGTTTCATCCAAGCTTCGGTTCAACTCAAAGCTCTCACCTCCGGGTGCTGCTCTTAGCCTGGCTCCCCTTTAGGCCTACTTGGGTGGGGTTGAGCGGCGTCGAATACATTCGAACCGGAACAATTAGAAACGCTGTTCAAGCTTGCACATGGCATCATTCGTATCTCCCCATCATCTTTGCGTCCTAGGACTCAGAATCACAAAGGGCGATATGACCTATACGTGCACTACTCTTCTCCGTTAGCCGGAACCACTCCTCCCTTAGCTGCCCGCTTCTGTAGCGCAGGTGGTAGCGCTTCTGCCTCACGTTCGGTAGGTTCCGATTTCAATTCTCGGTCAGGTGAGTTATCTGGATAACGTTTTCTTTTTTTTTTCCCGGGGTTGTCCCTTTTCCAGAACAATGAAAGTCTGGTAGCTCTATGCTCTGTGGATCCCGGGCTCCTTAGAGAATCATTTCATCCTTTCCAATTATCATCCGATATGACTTAATGTTGGAGGCGGTAAATTAAAAAAAAAAAAACTTTAGCTGCACAATCAAAAAGATAAGTTAACGCATCAGAGACAGCAAATCTAACGGTCCATAAACTTGTATTACTTTTAACTACATATCCAAATAAAATTGCATGTAACTGAAGCGTGTTGAAGGTACACAGTAAACAAGTTCAAATAAAAATACTCAAGAGAGGGAGAAAAATGGGTAGATGGAAAACAAACGAGGTAGAGCAAATTTTATGCTTCATTGGCTCATTCATATTTGATATAGTTATCTGAAGTACCAAAATCTTTATAAAATTCTCTCATATGAAATGAAAACACTGTACTGAAACGCAGATTTGATGAGAGTTAGTGACTTATGATGAACATGACAGAAACAATAAAATCGCAGTGATTTAGATGTTAATGGATTACAAGATAATAGCAAAACCTTATAAATTTTAAATAAAATTCTTATACAGGTATTAACTACGATTCATTGTGCTCGATCGTGAGCAATTACAGGATTAAATTGAATGAAGAATTATAACACACTCGTTAGAGAAGAGAAAGAAAAGTTTCATTTGTAATTCAAGGTGAACACCACATTTATCTGTTTGGCATATAACAATATAACTGTATTATCAGTCACAGTAATATGAATATAAAGTGGCGTCGTGTAAAATGTGCATATTACGATAAGGTTTCTGGAACCTTATAACGTGTATGTTACGATATTACGTGCTTATCTCGACCTTTTCTACAGATCTATACCTACGTGCTTGTAATATACGTATTTGCTGGCGTACCTAATATACTTAGTAACTATTAGGTGATGCCTAACATAAATTAAAATTTGGCTTAAAATGAATAATTTGTCGTTTAAATTAAGAAGTGTAGAACAAACATGTCTGATGCCGAATGATTTACCAATCTGCCAAATTATTGAGTGGATTATCTCTGGATAACTATTACAGTGAACAGAGAGTTCGATAGCTCAAACCCTGAAAAAATGTATAATTGTTAACATTCATCCTTTCCTACCTCAGAGGGAACTTGAATGTAGTTATTTGAGGTGCTGTGTAATTTATTCTATCACAATTATATTTCAAATTTTGTTCGTTACTTCTCACGCAGGAGAGAAACACAGGACAGCTTTAATTTTTCTCTACGCACCAGCCAAAGTTCAAATATTGAAGTTTTCAAACTTTATTGACCAGGGATGGCATATTTTCACATCGATTTTATTTATTAGTCATGCGGGTTAAAACACAAATTGTATATTGCAAAGATAATTAGTAAGGATATCCTCTAAAGTATTTAATTAAGTAGAACACTTCCTTTGCAAACTACAGCAAAGAAAAAACACTCTGAAAATCTACGTCATGCATCTCGTGGATACGGTACTTCAATCCTAACGAAATTACACGGACTGTGATGGTTCATTCACGAGAAGTTATAAAAAGACAGGCACAAACTTGATTTGCAGCAATAATTCTTATCAGTCTCGACTTTTATGAACAAGTTTAAAATTCACCGAAGATAAGGGAAAAAATAAAATAACACAAACGAATCAAACGTGCAATCCAATCCAATACCTGCCGAAACATTTAATAGCTTAAATTTTGCAATTACAGAAAGAGAAGTACGTCACGAGCATGACATTTATTATTTAAATATGGTACTATGTATGTGCAGATTGCTAAATACTTACCCTATATATTAATTAGGAAAATTAGCCTTAATTTGTATTGTACAGATGAGCGCATAGAATTGTGACGATATAATGTGCTAGGTTTAAGCTGATAAGGATATGCCATGCCTGGTTCTACCACTCCACTTAATTTTTGGCATGCATTGCCCTTTTTCTTTCAATCCGGAGTTTGACGCTAATCTTTCTCATTGGTTGTGATTCGAATGCTAGGATTTTGACTTCAAGCCAGAACCAGATGCGAACAGTCAAGCACAGCTGGCCTTCCAGTAACTCAGGTAAAAATTTCCTTACTTCGTTCTCTTTCGCCTCGCTCCTAGGTCTGACCATTGGTCACTTGAGGCTCCACTTGGCCTGACCTCATTTTTTTTTGTTTTGTTTTTTATTTTGCTTCTAACTAATACTAGACGCACTCATCCAGGGGTTGCTGAGGACGCGACGAAGCTTGCCTTTCAGCCACTTAGCCACTTAGACCTTGACGTTGTTCATTTACGAATGGGTTTATGTTGGACGTGAATTCGAACCAATAATTGATGACACTCAGAGCTAATGTGCAACGTGGATGATAATTAGATTCTACCAACATAAAATAAATGAAAACATGTCCCGGGTCAGAATGTTTCATTGCACTTAAGTGAAAGCTCGGTTCTCGAAAATCGCGCCTATTATCATCTCATATGATGTTGCTTGCAAAAGGACTATTTTATATTTAGTTCGCAGTTGTCTTTTAAAAATATCAAGACCAAAATGTGATATTTAAGTCTTACATTAAACTCTGATTCCATGCTTTTATTCTTTACATCTTCCTGTATTTTTCATTCTATCACTTGCCCTTATTCGAGTTCCATCACATGGCGACATTCAGTTTGAGCTCCACGAGGAAATTATTGGGAACGTGGTAGAGTTGCACCTCAAAACGTTACATGTGTTGGTGGAATATCGTTCCCTAAAGTACTTTTTCTTTCCATTTTACGGCAGTAGGGATCTTCTTAAACTGCAGTCTGTATTACGAAATGAATTCTTGGAAATATCAGCTACGCATAAGCTGTGAAAACCTAATGTCATTCATGAAATAACAAAAATGTACCAGGATGTCTGGTTTCAGTAGTCATGAATTTCAGTTGCACTCATCAAACGCATTACTTTATAGATTTTGAATAGTAATTCACTGAAATTATAGCGTTAGAAAAATATATCATGAAATGTGTCAGTTTTATTAGAGATAGATGAGGTTAAGCTCTCCGAAAAGCGTTCTGTTGATCAGTTAATTTATATAAAATAACACTTGTGCTAGAATAAGAACTTGGTTAAAGCTTTCAAAATGTTATTCTATTTATTTACATTTATACTTTTCTATTATTTTTGGCACTGCTTAGTAAAATATGGTATTTAGAAGTACATGCCGTGCTACATTAGCCATTTAGGCTTCTTACTCAGGAAAAGTTTAATCCCACGCTCAGAATTGCAAAACAATGACATGTGCATATTAACTCTATTTACTAAGAAACAACATTTTCCAAATTTTTAGCAGGGAAATATTTCAAGTGATTTATTGTTTCACCAATTTGACGAAGATTTCCAGCTAGGTGCCTAAAACATACTTTCAATTAGCATCTTTTAAGTATGTGATTCAAATATATATTCTGTGCACTACAGAATTACTGATAAAGTTATGGATTTAACCTTGTGAAAGAAGAAGGCTATCGTTTTGTTTAGGTTAAACCAAATATGAGGAAAATGCCAGTTCCTGTGCCTTAGAATGTTTTGTGTGTTAGGAAAATCTTATTTTAAAAATGTAAATAGCTTGTGGCCTGTAATATTTTAAATACATATTTTTATATAAATAACAATTGACGTGTAAAGTATATATACCAGCTACAGAGAACTTTGTACACGGTTATAAGATAACCTTTCTAGCGTGCAAAAATGTTAAAAGAATTGCTAAGAGTTAAGGAATTTTGATATTTCACTATAGGTTTGTCTTTATTCAAATGTTTCTTATACCATATCTATTTCATATTCGTACAAAGCATGAATTAGAATCAGCCTAGAAAGCTCCTGTAACCCACATTGAAATCAATAATTTAAATACTGTGTGTTTAAACGTTTATCATACACATTTAGCGGACAATTAAATTGAGATTTATTTATGAGTGCTCCTTAATCCCTATGATTTTTTAAATCGCAGTCCACATTGGGCGTGAAAGACTGCTTAATTTTGTTCAAAGGCCTCTGTATCAGATTTGAGATACTTTCATCTGCCGTAAATCTACGACACGGGACTACGGCTTTTGTTACTTTCTGAAGGACGCCATGCTAAGAATTTTACGCCCGAAGAAGATCTATATTCCTCCGAAGGTTTGAATTCGTGATCTTGGAAACCAGGGGCTAGTATGTAAACCTAGACTATGCAGGTCGACATTTAGTGTGAAATATACATAATTTCACTAGATGTTTGAACAGCCTGTAATGGTAGTCCATCCTGTGATTTCTAACTGTGTCTATCTGACCTGACAGAACAAAATTCACAAGATATCTATCCACGAGAAAAATGTAATAAATGTCATTCTGTCTTAATAACGGGTCATCTAGAACTCTCTTCGCATTTCCCCTGTCACCAAGATTGTTCCAGAGACGAGAACTCCAATATCAGCCCCAGCTTCTGTAAGCGTATGGTTAAAACATAACTTTGGGCTCGTTAAGAAATGCTTAGATTTACATATGTCATGCATGAAAGATAATGTAGCCACCTTTATATACTCAACGGGCAAAACATATAGTGTGCCTCGAAGATAGCGTTTGGTTGTGTTTTCATAGGCCGTAGTAAATGATACTTCTTTTACATTTGTGGTATTTATAACTATGGTTTCTACGTTATGAAAGCTAAGTGCTTAACTATTACATACGGTCGGCGAGAAATTACCTTGTGATTGGCCCCTTTACCATGTTTGTCAACTAGAAGGAGCTTTTGAGGTCACTGGCAACCACCAGAGGCATATCATCAGTGCTACAGCTAAAGATTCAGTGGATATTTGTGCGTGGTTTCAATTGCATATATTGATTGCATTTAACTTAATTGTTTCGTAAGGCTGTAGACAATGATTCCGTAAGGTTTTAATCATTTCAAGTGTTATATGATACTTAAAACTTTACTACTTTATATTTCTCTGACACTGAATGATTTGCCAGTGCAACAGCTGCAGACAGACAGCTACACCGGCGCCGTCCTTAGTTTATGGGGAGGTGTAAACAAAGCGGGAAAATGTATTACTCCACCAGCGACTGTGATCGAAGGGAATATTCACGCTATTTTATATCCACGTGGCAATGGACTCTTATGCAAATTTCTGCTTTGCCGTTTTCAGTGTTTTAGGTAGCTGATGCAGTAGCACTTTTTACGTTAAGGTTAAATGCAAACGTGTGTGTACTGTGTATTGTATTTTTTCTTCTGTACGATATGAGTGACTAAATGCTTACAACAATTACTTAAATATTTTGATTTCTTCACACAATCTCACCTCATTTATAAATTCAAAATTAAGGCACGGGTCTTTCTGCAAAATAACAGTGCTAAATAACCACGTGTAACCACTTTGGCAATGACTTGAAATATCTACTGACATGCAACTTAAAAGAAATATTTTACGTAACTAATTGATATCTGACAACGAATTCTTTAAACGGCTTGATAATTCCTTTGCCACAGCAATATATTTTAACGCTCAATAATTATATTTTTTCCTGTTTCTGTTCACAAATTCAAAACCTACGCGGCGAAGAAAGCTGTGGAAGCTCGTTTCTCAAAGCTTATTTAATTGGTATCATTGTTAACTACTTGAAGCACTTTTGTAATTGTGGAGGCTCGTTTCTTTCAAAGAAGTTATGAACCTTAAGACGAATAGCACTTTAAACAAAGTAACCACATTCACCTTCCAGAACTGGCTTCTTTCCCTTTCGATGTTTTCCTGGAGTGGAAAGCCAGCCGGCATTAATACGTACTAGGCGCTGAAACACCGATTAATTCTGCTGACAAACTGCTAAGGCCCTCAATAGCTAAGATTGGGTATTTTTCACACAACTTGCAACACACGTTCAATATAATTTTTTTTTTTTTTTTACCACTTTTTAATGGTTTGCCTCTGAGATGTTATACAGCACGGAAGCAGCCATTTTTTAAATTGGTTCTCTCACTTCCTTCTCTTTAAACTGCGCAAGCGCAGCGTGCACTCTGCTTAATACATACAAATTACACTTACATTTACTAAATAAAATACTAATTAATTACTGTCTGACTGTTGCATTTGCAATAAAATTAAGTAGTTAATATATTTTGCATTAAATGTAAAATCTTTAAAACTGATATGCGAACTATATTTTTCATCCACTTAGAGTTACAAGGCTAAACAGTCAATGATGTCGCACACGTACATGTGCTTTTGTTTACATCGCCACATAAATTAAAAACGGCGTTGATGTAGTAATTGTAACAATAACGTATCATATGGCAGTAGGAAGCTCAATCACAAAATAATTTCTGACCAAATCTTGTCGAGGTTATGCAAATAATAATTGCAATGAAAGGGTAGAGCCAAACAGAAAAATTCAATGCCATAACCGGGGTTTGAACCACGGATCTTCTGGTCTCCGTCCAGCTGCTCTAAACCATTGAGCTACTATGGCCAACGTGCCAATATGACACTAAATTCTCCAACTGACTCGTGTTTTTTAACCGGGAAAAACACGAGTCAGTTGGAGAATTTAAGGTCATATCGGCATGTTGGCCATAGTAACTCAATGGTTTAGAGCAGCTGGACGGAGACCAGAAGATCCGTGTTTCAAATCCCGGCTATGGCACTGAAATTTTCAGTCTGGCTCTACCCTTTCATAGTGCGTCCTACACACGGCTAGTGTGAAAGAAGAATTAATTTCCAATAATTGCAATATCTTCGACTTCATGAAGCAAGAGACAGAGACGGAGATCTGAAGGAAGATGTGGTACAGTGTATAACCGGTGTACCAAGATTTGTCACTCTCTGTTCGACGCACTCTCCAGCATGTAGTCACCACCTGATCAGGTAATTAATTCACTTCATAGCTGTCATTAATATTTTCACAAATCTAATCTGTTGCGTCAGTCACCCGTGTGACAACATGCTAGAAAGTACATTAGGTCACCGCAACATAGGATTTCTACCTTATCCCGAGCTGTAGGTCCCAGCACGCTGAGGAGGATAGCAAAACAAAGTGCAGGTTGTCCTTTTATAACTGCTTTATTGCATTGCTAATATGACGAGCGGATGACCTCGCAGTCTGGAGGTTCCGAGGTTAACGACCACCTTGACCTAGGTTTCTGTGATTTGTCTTAGTCGCTGGACAAAAGAGACAGAGTTTTTTACAAATCATGAATTTTTACGCCTCCTTTCTTTCTCATTTCATTTGCTCCCTTAGTTTCAGTGTCACAGGGCCAGACGCGTGTACCCAGGAATGTACTTTAAGGAAAACAGGTTTATGTAAAGCATTACGTAAATATCCAAATTTGTTACATACTACGTAATTAAGTCAGAAAATTTGATTGTTTCTGTATTTTGCGTCGCATTAGAATACTCTCTCTGTTGACCGAGAGAAATGACTCCGCAGTAACTTGTGAAGCTCCGATTCGGGAGATTCTCTGTTCTGATCCCGACAACTAACCATTATGTTTATGCATATTTTGTGGTCTCGTCAGGTCGGTAAGCAAACCTGATGTGGTTCCCCTTCTAACAGGATTTTTCTGAGCCTCGTTTCCTGTACCCATCATTTCATTTGTAGTCACATTTTTCAGGGTCGAAGGACCAGGTGACGGTGTTTGGCGTGTTGAGGCTGGGTGGTGCAAGTGCGCTTTGTAGAGGTTTCTTCCTGGTGTCGGTCCGATTGCATAGCTAGATCACACCTCCGGGTGCCTCTGGCCTGGTTGCTCTACTGGTAAGCTCCGAGTGCACAGGAATTCGTCAGTTTGCTAAAGCGATAGGTTTCCACTGAAAATGTTAGGGACCACGTCCTTGTCTGAACACATCGCTAACTGAATCTGGTCGCCCTTTGGTTCACTCCCGCTCTTTCTTTCCTCTCTGAGGTCACGTTAGAACAGGTTTTGCAAAGAGTACTCTAAAGATGTGAACATAATAATTCCTCCCGTTTGTACCTGCAGTAGCTACTATTACACATGCACATGCGTGAGGTGGAACATGATTTTCTTTTGGTTTTCCACAGTTTTCCGCGCTGTTGTCGCAAAGAAAGTGGTAGTAGAGGAAAGTCTTAATTTTCTGTGAGTACTGCTCTTCAGGCCTGATTGGAAGACTAAAAGCCGCGGGGTCTACGTCCCTGCTCTTCCTCAGTTGCGGGTTCTTTCAAAAATATGCAAATTCACAACAGCTTTCTTTCTTAGCATACGACTTATTTTTTTAATTAGTATATATAAGAAATTAGTATTCATAAGAACCGATGGTAAGTTCATGGAAGGTAATATCTACAAGGGTACAACCAAAAGATTAAAATGCGATTTGGTTACATAATGGCCAAATATATTCCTACATATATTAATGTAACATCCCAAGTTACCAGAACATTTTTGGTGTTGTTCCATTTCGTAGTCTCGGTATTCTCGTTTTGAATCCACACATGGGGGTGCGGCACTTATGGTCCATTTATAGGTCCATCCTTCACTGAGAATGTGAGGAATTTGAGGAGCTACCATAGATAGCGATCTGTATGTCACAGAAAACACTCTTTCGGCTGCGAATGACATATTCGCTACAAGATCTTTACCCCAAACTGCCCGTTGAAAATCGGGAGAACTGTTGGAATTTTGACGCTGATATAATTTTGAAAAATGTGATTTCTGCTGTTTCATTCATGAAAATAAAACATAAAACACCTTGCGATTTAAAAAATCGTGATATTTTACCGGTTAATTTCAAATTGAAGGACTGGCATTCGAAGAAGGTATGGTGTATTATTATGTGAGGATAAATAGGCAGATAAGTATGGTTCACAAAATAATGAATCCATGTTGATTCTAAACCTAACACAGGAGATGATTTCCAGATAATTCATCACTGCATTCATAGAAAACGAGTAGTTGCTATTCTTTAGTATTTAAATATATAGCAGTGTTTCTAAACCGCGTTTTAAAATATCATTATATGTAATACTACATGATTTACCCGACCTTTCTCGGTTAGATGTTTAGCTTATGTATTTAATTTAATCATTATCGTGTATTATAAAATTTGTGTAGTAATTTACACTCTGGAGGATTTCTAAAGAATTCTCCCCCTTTAGTTCTTACAATAATTGTAATTGGATGTAGCTTGGCAATTATATACTTGGAAATGCTAAAAATGTTGAAAAATGCCCTGTTATGCACAGAAAATAATGTTAAACATCGGTGGAATTTATGACTTGCACAATCTCCTTCACACAGTCTTCCAAGTTCTGGAAATATGTTATAACCTGTATGTGTCCTATGGTGGTGGAAAAATTATTGTTCGTAATTTTCAAGTTAGTTTTAGTAGATGGCATTTTAAAACGCTATCCATATTTTTGATGCGATATTTATTTAAAAACTCTATAGCTTTCACATAACGCAAAAACATCTTAATACATAAAACAACTAGGAGCGAAACTGGTGAACATGAATTTCCAGACTGGCGGATCGCAGTTTAACCCCTATGGAGGTTATATACTGCTTGCTCATTAGTTCAATGAATGCGCAGTAATTGCAATTTAAGGGAAGTTTAATGAATATGCTGGTTTTATGTTACATATATATTTATTATTAGAAAATAAACACGAATAAAAGGAAAAGCCCACATGTATCAAAATTATATAACAACGGGTAAAACGAGGAATATGTTAACCTTCAGTCACTGCATTAATTAATGGATTATGACCACCTGCATGACATTAGAGGTAAGCTGATATTAGCTCTATGTGCATATAATCCGATTACAGGCATCTGAAGGTAGTTCCGGGTCACAACAGCCAAGTGATACGTGCTAATATGTTCCTTGAAGCTACAGTGTAACTAGTGAGCAACAAATTGTCTCAAGCGAAACAAGTATCAGTATTTCTCTCATTATAGCTCTAAGAAATACCTCAGTTCAAACATATAAGTACATCACACACAAGTAAACGATTCAGACTCAAAAAGCGTCTGGAATGCAGTTTTAGTTAATGGAAATAAGGGATGTACAAACAGTAGTTTCAACCATTACACGGCGACTTCGCAATGTGGCCCTAAACAGGACTAAGAAATCACTGTTACAGTCTACCGATAAAGAGGAATGTTTTCTGAGCAAAGCATAACAACAATTTGGCATCTGAATGATGGAAGAATATCGTGTTTACAGACGAAAGTCGGTTCCCTTTGTTTGGTTCAAAGCATCAGACATTTGTTGATCGCTGTGCAGGGTAGCATATGCTTTATCAGAATATCAAGCCAAATATTAAGTATCGAGTAGGTTCTTTGATGGCTTAGGGGTGCTATGGTAATGGAGCTATCGGACATAAAAATTGTAAACAATTAAGATAAACAAGTACACAATAATTAGCATGGTACAATCCTCCATTATGAAGTGGAACTCTATAATAAAGGAAAACTACGATCCCAAATATACATCATATATTACAAGAGGAATGTGGAAACAAAGGAGCAGAAAAGTGTTTTAAGAAACGTCACATGGCCACATCAACGTACAAACTGTTACCCCATTGAGATGTTTTCGAATCATCCAGAACGTGCATTTCGTCAAGTGCAAATTACGAGCAAATTCCACCCGTCGTGTGTGATATAAAAAAATGGAATTAATTCAATTTAATACATATTCTAGATAACTTTATCAATAAAATTCGTAGAATATGAACTGCAGTAATCAAGTTCGGGGAATATTTTGCCGAGATTAACGTTTAGTCTATTGTCTTAAAATATTTTCTTTTCTTTTTGCCCTCAGTTGTACTTGTTAGGTAACAATAAACATGTTTATGTGAAATGTAAATACTCGGTTCATTTAATTTAAAATTTTTTTTATTATAAACCTTTTATTGAAATTAATGAGTGTTAGTGGACATAGTCTGAGACCACCGAGTAAAATAATCTTCTCAGTTAATAATATGGCGTAATAAACATGAGATTCACAGATTTCATATTTTCCAAATTTTCCCTCTTTATAGGTACAATTATTTAGCATGTTCTGCTAACGAAAATACTATAACTACAACATACTATAAATTAAGTAATATTTCCTTACATGAGTATTATTAGAAGGTTTTGACATTTATAAACGTCAGCATAGGGATCTATAGAGTACAATAATGGATACTCTGACAACTTATATCTCTTTAATTGTATATAACTTTAGTATTTGATAAATGGTATTTAAATAAATAATTAAAACAAGCAATTCGTGGCGTTATAGACATGACTTGGGGTTTTAAGCACTTCTTTTGTTTATGGAAGTGTTTAATGGTGGTCATTTATGAGCATTTTTGTGGAATAAAATTTTATCGGTTTTTGTTTCTACACGCATTCCTTGTGAAAGAAAAACCTTTTTATACTCAGTCACACTCTTAGCGAAATAAATCATTTTAGTTTTAGTAATTTCTGAATTGAAATGAGCGTTATGGCCCATGCACGTTAGAAAGAACAGGGACTTTCAATTATGAAAGTAAATTATAGGGATAAATTGGTTAGCCTTTGAAATAGCCACTATAAGACCACACACTCACACACAAACACACACACACACACACACACACATACACACACACACACACACATGAAACACACACGCGCGTGCGCGCACGCTCGCAGGCACATGAATGAATATTTTCTTTTTATCAACGGCGCTGTCAATTGGGAGTTAACAACCAATTGCCACCGATGTGCCGGAATTCTATCACGCAGAAGTTATTTTATGTGCCAGTAAATTCATTGACTTTCTCCACAAATCTGGGTTTTTCACCGTATTTGTTCTCTCAGACGCCTCATAGCGCTGAGATAGTAGTTTTCATTTACCGTCTGAACTTAGCATTTCGAGTGCAGGACACCACGATAAAAAACTATGGTTTTCGGTTTTTTACTGAGTTTGACGTGGCGTTTCAAGTTTCGGTTCAGTTGTAAGGCGCCACTCGGAAGCTTGTTGACTGCTTTGCGTGTTAAACTTTTAAACCCACGCTTTTTTTTTTTTTTTTTTTTTTTTTTTTGCAAGTTACTTCCTCGGTCGATGAATGAAATGGGTGAAATGGTGATCAAATGAGTCCGGAGTCCATGGAGCTTGGAGCTACTCGAAATTCGTCTATCAGGGTAAGGAAGAACCCTGGAAAAAATTTATCCAGGTAACTTACCCTGACCGAGATTTGAATTCGGGACCTCCTGAAGGTGAGGCAGACACGCTACCATCTACGCTACCGAGGTGGGCGAAACCCGGGTCTCATCAACTGTTAGAGTGCGTTTCATGAATGTGGGGTCAGAGTTGGCTCGTTCTAGCCTGTCTTCAGCGATCCTTATACGATTGAATTTTTGCAGTAAATTCAAGTCTTTCGGAACTAACCAAGCGGCAACACGTGTGATGTATAAACAATCGTTTAAAATGGTACGAATCGATTCATGAGACACAGAAAATTCTGCGGCAAACTCTCTCGGACCTAAATGATGATTTTCAGACACCATTTTCTTCAGTTTAGCGATGCTCAGTTCAGTTTAGTTCAGTTTATTTGAAGTTGATGGCCGATCAGGGCGAGACAAATCTTCCACCACATCTGGATCACTTTTCAATTCACTGTCCCAATCATAAGCAAGTGTTTTGATAAAGTCGATTAACCGTAAGCTAAGCCCTCTGTAACATTTTCCGTGATTCGGCACAAGAAATAGCATTTTCAATGCAAAATTTGTGACAGATTCTTTGTTCAACATTTTTATTCATTGTAAAATCGCTACAAACCTTTGAGATGCACTAACAAAACGGAGCCTTATAAACAAACTAAATGACATTTGACAATCAAACTCCGTGTGGGTATAGAAGAAAGTTGTACCAACTTAGCGACAACAATAACTTCTAATACCCTCTTATACGGGATTTTTACATGTCCAATTCGCGGTACTTTCTTGACAGAATGTATATTGTAATTGTATTTATTTGAAAATGTATGCTTGTATCCCATTCATTAAATACACTCATAGGCACTGGGAAATTTGTCGATAGATACTTCAGTGGCAGCAGAATCTATATGGAATTCATGTTGTTTATAAATAGCTATTACAGTAAAGGGCAGGAAGTTACATCAGCTTTGAACCAAATAAAATTGGGAGTTAACACTATTTACCTCGTATTGTGATCATCCAAATTTTTGCTTAAAGGAGTAAAATAATACTATAATGTAGTGGATATGTATAAGTTAGTCAAAACTCTAAGCTCAGTAACCACATTCCGATGCCTAACGGTACTCCGAAAAAAACCATTAGATAAACTCTCGAAAAATAAAAATCCTTAAACGTTGTAGAATCAGGATCCAATCGTGATTTATCCGCTTTTGACCACTAAAATGCCCAAAATATACGCTTAATGGACAACCGAATGTGTGCACAAAATGGAATCGAAATGTAAAAAATTAGTTCCTCGTAACCTCCTTTTCTTACACTTTCGTCGTATTAAAATGTATTCCCAGGATACAATTAGGGTTCAATTTCTTTCAGATATTTGGAATAAATTATTTACATATAATGGAGAGATTTAAGGTTCGTGATACTGAAATTCAGTAAGGTCAAAATAACATCATTACAGTTCTGAAAGTTTAAAATATTATATCACTTTTCCTCAAACTTTTTAATGTTTAACGAATCCAAATATTTCACTGTAGGGAACTATAGTCCGTGAATGTAACATAAAATATAAAACTAAAAATGTTCAGACTTTAAATTTATGAATATTAGATTATATTTGAAATGCATATTCTTGAGAAGCGCGCACGAAAGGCAACATAATTTAATTTTCTGTTACTCATACAGAAAAAATAGTATACGTTTCAAATTTTTAGGCTTAACTTTGTAGAAATAAACAATTTTAATGCCAATATTCCTTAAAGGTTTACCTATATGTCAAAGGAGCGTCAGGTTAATGACATTCCGGGGGATTTTATAAACAGATAAGTAATTAGTGAACCGTGTTGCTATCAGTGTTGCAGTTTATTTATAAAACATCATTGCTAACAGCAGGAATTTAAAATAACCACATCTCAGGTTCTGTAGGCGGTCTTGACTTAACAGTCAGTAGAGAAACTTATTATCATCAGGACCTCAAATTATTCCTGATGAAAAAGCTGATGGGTATTTTAAATACTTAGTTTGGTAGGAGTTATTCAATTTGGAGTTATGTTGTTCACAGAAAAGGAACTTTTTCCAACAGGGCTTTTATGTGTTAATAAGTCCTGAGAAACTTTTAGATGGGATAAAATGTTTTTTCTATCTACCCCACCTAGTGGTGGAAATAGAATGTGAAAATTTGCTTCAAAATAATGGAACTGAGCATTGCTTCAGTAATGCCTTATTTGCATTTATTTTGTTGGAAGTTTGCACAGTTGCCCTGTAGGAGGGCCATTATGTTGTTTCGTGAGATGTAAGCAAAGAGGATTAACTTAATAATCCTCCAAGAATTTCGCCGTTATTTCCTGGTTATAAAATGTTGTTGGCGCCGCAGCACACATAAACACAAGACTATCTGGACAGTCGGACATCCAATCACTACAATTGAGCAGTACGGTCTCGCATGTTCAACACGGGCACTCGGGGGACAAATAGCTATTTCCCACAATGCGTATAACTCCGCTACTCACACACTCAAACACTTCACTTGTTCACTGAACACCTCTGAATAATTAAATCTAATCCTACCCCTACTGCACAGTAAAACGAGATTATAAGGCCTGCGAAATCTTGACTGAATTCTCGGTAGCCCTGTTTCAGGTGTAACCGCTGTAAGACAGTTTGAACTAGTATTCACTAAACAAGAATTACATTTCTATAACGACGGAAACGTTACGGATATTTAGATATCATTACATATAGAGTAAGACAATGCCCGGGCCCGATTTCCGTCTAAAACTTTGGGATTCATTGTTCGTAGTTTCCTTGATCGGTAGGAGAATGCTAGTTAAAATAAACATAACTTGATTTTATTTCTGGACGCTTTTTAACCGCTCTGGTTCTCAGCGTCCAATTCTACACTGGGCATGAAAGTCCACTTAATTTTTCTCAGGAGGCCGCTCTATCTGGCTTCAGGTTCTTTTGAATCTAAATCAGATTCTAAAGATAATCTAGCCTCTGGTGTTTCCTTAATATCATCCTTTCTTATTGGAGGTAGCAGCCACAATACATTTATGTAGATCGAAGTGACTGAAGTATCCCCTTCGTTGTTTGTGTCTCCTATTTATATGCAATATTATAGGTAAAAAGGGAATATTTCTGCGTGTGTGTGTTCCTAATCCTGTAAACCAAACAGCTTATGTTTACTATTCTTGCATTACAGAATTCACTGTTCTTTCAAACGTATATGAAATATAAAAATGTTTTAACATTTGGAGGGAGACGTGTCTATATTTGGACACCCAATTTCGTCCTCGTTTCATTTCTTTTATGCTTTAACATCATTTCTACTTTATACAGCAGCACAAGCGTATGCCATTGATTATCCATGAAATTTAAATTAATTAATCATAACTGGTATGGAATGTATGGGAAGGAAACATCTAGCCTATATTTAGTGTACCTCCCCGACATAATAGAGTTGAGGAGAACCTGCACATTTACACTTAGGAAGGACCGTGCGGGCTAGTTATAAACATGGATTACCGAACTCAGCAAACAGTGAAGGTCCCATATTTACCTATGCCAGAGGATATCTATACATTTAATCACACACCGTTGGATTATTAGCTATTTTAAACATAAAAGGGTAAATAGAGGGATTTAAGTATTTCTAAATTTAGATAATAGACAGGGGATTAGTTGCATATCCAAATTCTTCAATGATTTTATGTAAACTTTGTTATAAGTTGAAAAAACCCATGGACTTGGATTTTGAGATTTAGAATACAATGTAAAGCACCTAAATATTTCAAGAATTTCCGCTATTCCTACTTTCCATCTTTAGCACACAAATAACTTTTTACTTATATCGACAAAGTTTCCACACTTTTACAGACTATACTCTAAAAACTTCCACCATATTTAATCCCTTTTTATAGGCAATAATTTAATTACAAAATAAGAAACGAAGAAGTAAATTAACCCTAGTTTCAGCATATATGCTTAGTTTTTGTGCAGTCTTATTAAAAGAATTTCCTCTAATTATATTTATTCTAAAAGACACGATATTATCTTAAAACACCTTTTTAGGTGCTACTATATATATATATATATATATATATATATATATATATATATATATATATATCACTATGGACTGAGAATAGTGCAACACTTCAAAGATGAAATGCATAACGTCCACAGGTTATGGAGTGGAGAGGAAAATTAGCCAACTTTGAAGGAAAGATTTCCTCTTTAATATTGTATGATAACTAAACACAGTTAACTGTGCTCAAAGTATGTTGATTCACCGTTTACAGATATGTGCGAGATCATTTTCTTATCCTCCCCCCCAAAATGACTCCTTTTTTCAGAAAACATTCAAAAGAGCTAAATAAAAATTTAGAATAATACAATGAAGCTCTAATTGCACCTATGGCACTATGGCAATTTTTAAATATTTTATGATAAATTTAATTAATCGATAATGTAATTCTGAAACATCTTCCATATCTTCTAGTTTCCGTAACGCAGAGTTTTTTTGTGTGTAATTTACGTTCTCCAACTTTAAGTCATATCGGACGATGAAATGGAATGGGTGAAATGGTGCTCAAATGAACCCGTGGTCCATGGAGCTTAGAGTTACCCGACATTCGTCTTTCCGGATAAGGGAAACTCCCAGAAAAGACCTTATCCAGGTAACTCACCCTGACCGAGATTCGAACTCGGGACCTCTTGAACGTGAGGCAGACACGCTACCATCTACGCTACCGAGGCGGGCCCCGTAATGCAGAGTTATTGATTAAAGTCATGTCGGTGATCTTCAAAGTCATGCATCCACATCCCGTAAAAATGTCAAATAGATATTTCAATTTGAAGCTGAAGTTGAACTTAATTTACGGACGCTATTTTAATGCTGTGTTTCTCAGCGTCCCATTTTATACTAAGGAAGAGAAGGCACTTATTTTACTCATATAACTCTTTACTGGGTTTACGGTTATTTTACGTATCGTTAATCCACGACGTGGGACCACCGCTTTACTCCCCTTACAAACGAAGCCATTCCCAGGATTTTTACGCCCGAAAAATTCCATCTCTTTCCGCCGGGTTTGAACCCATAACTTAGCGATTGTGAGCCACACATGATGCCCTGCGATACAAAGCTTTAAGTATTATTATAGGTCTTAGACATGTAATCCGTCAGTGGATTTGAAAGTCATTGTTGAACGTTGCAAAAGGGACCTTGTTTTCCAATTTCTCTGTGGAGCTGAGCGACGAACAACAACAATGTTGGCATCCAACCTGCAGTTTTAATCACTTAAGGGCCTATAGACGTGGAGTGTGGAATTCCAGCCATTGTTTCCACACCTGCCACCAAGTTTTAATGAGGCGAGAAATTCATTCAATTATCTCGCGCTCCCTCGACGCTCTTGACCCGATGAATGTTCCAACTTTACTCTAGTGTCTGCCAAATTAAATTTATTATAGAAACCCATTGTTCTTCGCAGTTGTTTAGCCCATTGGAGGATGTCGAGACATTTCTCTTCCATAGAAGCGGGCATAACAAGACTTGAAGAAAACGAACTTTCCATCCTCGCCTTTGAGACCAAAACTGCGATGAAATATGCATGGAACTTTTGGAGGTGAAAGTGCGCGCGCACCACAGAATTCGTTTTCTTCATAGGCGCAGTCTTATATCTTTTGAAAGTAAATGGAGTTAATAATCTGCATTCAAACGATTTTAAATCCTTCCTTTCGAAAGAATTTGTAAAGTTACACAGGAGAGAAAAGAAGGGTTTGCGTGGATGTTTGTTCGAAACGACAATTTTTTTTAACAGCTGCTAGTGCTCTCAACATTAGCGATCAAATACTTCTGTAACATTGAGCTAACTTCATGTTATTTTGAAAGACATCCTCTCACGGGATGTACGTGAGAAAAAACCAGACTGAAGGTAATGCAATTATTTTAAAGACTTCATTGGTATAGTAAAAAGCAGCAGATCCGGCACTGCTGCACCTACTGCGGCTATGGTATTTGCTTTCCCACCTCATGCCCGCCTCGGTAGCGGAGATGGCAGCCTGTCTGCGTCACGTTCAAGTGGTCCCGAGTTCGAATCTCGGTCAGGGTGAGCTATCTGGATACGGTTTTTTCCAGGGTTTTCCGTTATCCTTTCAGACGAATGTCGAGTAGCTCTAAGCTCAATGCACCCTAGGCACAGATGATCATTTCACCCATTTCATTCACCGTCCGATATGATTATATCTCTAGCACCACTTGTCAGTCTAGATATAATTCACTTCAAGGCATATAAAAATATGAGCACATTCACGATATGTAGCAAAAATATTAAATTAATCGGTGTCTGTAACACAGTGTACAAAAAATAAAATATAATAGCTTTCTATATACGTGTGAACTAATATCTTTCGTACGAAATTCTTCTCTATCTCCAGCAGATTCCATCAGAAAACCTTAATCCTCCCAATTAGGTACGTCTAGCTGTTTGGATAGCGATAAAATAACAGCTAAATGAATTGTGAAACTGTCCCTGTTTCTTCGGCTTCCTATTACGCCATATGTGACTAGAATTAACTTGCAGCTCCGTCTGCGTTATGGTATTAAATGCCAAGAGTTACCTTTGTTTTTTCCACTTTCTCAAAGTCTATTCTCCCTCTTTCACCGCCCCTTCAGTTTCTTACACTGTCCCTATGTCTCAGTTCTCACCTTCCGAGCTATCTCTCTTTCTCTCTCTGTCTCGTTCCTATTTTCCCTCGTCCGTCATTCTACCTAAATCTTGTCATCATCCTCAATTCCTCTGTGCTGTTTGTGCAATTTATATGAAATGCGATGTTTTGAAATATATTAATCGAATAGCCTATTCTGAAGGATTAAAAAACAAACACAAATAAAAGGTATAATGGCACACAAACTTACGCCTTTTAATCCAAGACGTTACTACCACTTGAAGTGCGTCAGATCCCTTTAACCCGACCGCCGGTCTCACGCCCACATACGCAAGGCAGAGGTGGGCATTCATCCAACCGTTACGGGGTGGTGACATGGTCAGCATCAAGCACCCTCATTCGGAAATGTTGTCTTGGGTTTGTTCGCTAGCAATCACTACCTATCGTAGCTCCTCAATTTCTCACGAATGCTGAGTGGGCACCGGTCCTATATTCAGGACTTAAGATCCGCACCCACAAAGGTGGGATCGAACCCAGTCAGGGAACAAAAGTACAACGTTCCAGCCCTCTACGCCACGGACTTTGGACTATTACTATTACTTATAATATCATTAGGAGTATAGCAAAACGCCACTAGGCTCGATGTAGATAATGATTAATTTATTATATTTTGTTTATAATTTCATGTACAGAAACCCTTTTTGCGCACTTGAGACATCGAAACCTTCAAGGGATGACTATAAGTTAATGGATCCGTAGACTATGCGAGGTTTACTAAACTCAAGTACATTTGTACAATATATACGATCGAATATTCTGAAACTGGAAACTGTCTTATAAAAAATTCTAGAATATGTTTCTCCAGTAGATCAAAACATTGCAGCCCAGAAATAACTTTCAGTTATATTCACTCGTATCGTGAAGACCCACATTTTCTCTTGAAATTTAGTATCTGCTTTTCACTGAAGAAAAACTAGCTTCATCTGTCCAGTATTTAATTTCAGATTGACGGGTTATTTTCTCATTCAGATAGTCCTTTAACTCTGAATGGTGGAAAATGCCCTAAAGCACCAATATCTTGGAGTCTAAGAATTGTCATACTTCTTTATTCATAATCGAACGTTTGGGAAACATCCCTAAACATAATTTTGGTAGAATTGATATTTAAACTCTAACAATTGTGCTTGCAAGTAAAGAATGTGTATAGTGACACGGTAAATTGAAGAAAGGTCCTCCAAACTCCAGCTTGGTATAGATTTTCTCCATCATTAGGTACACCATATCGTATATCTTTGGCTGGTGCACCAGCTGGAGGTATTACTTCTAACTGTGGCATCTTTTTCAACCACTAATTATGATTTTTGGAGAATTTTAAATTTGAATGTTGAACGATGCTCCAGTCGTCAGTTCCAGTATTATATTACACTCAGAGGACCTACTAAAAATATTTGCCGGAATAAGCAATTCTAAAGCTATAGTATATGAGAAATGAAATGCCAACTTTTCTGAAGATAATTCAGTTATGTGAAGGTATTTACGGCTTTGGAAGCAAAGAGAGCTAAAAGAAGTGAATTACGGCATAGAAATAGGCACTGCCTCTGTCTGCTAACAAAGTTACCGAGAGTAGAAAGCGGTAAGCTAAAATAACGCCCTGGTAGCAGAGAAGATAAGCAAGAAGGGGAGAAAACCTGAGATGTGATGCGACTCCATTTTGATTAGCGCTCCCCCTAGCAGAGCCGCTTGACAAAAAAAGCTACGCACGTGAACACTTTGCTTGCCCTCAACTTTCTTCCAATAGCGTCTTCATAACTTTTTTCTTCCCAGCCAAAATTGTGGAAAATTTCACTGCCAAGCTTCCCCAAGCTACAGGCTAATATTGGCCTTAAGGGAAAAGAAGATCACTTCCACATATTATCATGGGTGCAGCAAAATGTCGACTCAAGAATGAAAAAAAAAATCAATAATCAAATGCGTGCTATCACTATTATTTAAGCCATTTCTCTTCCATTTGTATAAATAAGCTTCTGTTGTCTTCTACCTCTCTACTCTTCTATGCCCAGTCATCCTCCGTGGTCTAAGGTAACATGCTAGCTAATAGTTTCCCACGTAGCGGGTTCAAATCCGACAAAGGGCGATTGGTTCTTTCGGGTGTACAAATCCTTTGGAAATAAGTAAAGCCGGTGGCCCCATGGCATAAATTTATCAAGCTTAATAAAGATATTTCTAATTTAAATTAAGCTCCCTTTCTTGTGCAATATAGAATTTGGCTTTGAGAACTATGGTAGTTAAACTGCATCCATAAATTACAACGCAATGTTTAATTCCCAGCCCCCTTCAGCTCCTCCATTTCTGTAGATGTTTTTTTTTGTGTGTGTAACTTACGTCCTCCAACGTTGAGTCATATCGGACGATGAATGAAATGGGTGAAATGATGCTCAAATGAGCCCGGGGTCCATTGAGCTTAGAGTTACCCGATATTCATATTTCAGGATAAGGGAAAACCCCGGGAAAAACCTTATCCAGGTAACTCACCCTGACCGAGATTCGAATTCGGTACCTCTTGAACGTGAGGCAGACATGCTACCACCACGCTACCGAGGCGGGCTATTTCTGTAGATATATTCGTTCTTGCTCAGTCTGCTCTTCTTTCCTATGTTTGTCTTTCTCTTTTTCCCTCTATTTGTAAAATATGGCCAATTATAGGGACCTATTCTCATGGGTCGCAGTGGTAATGCTTTTAACATAAAGTTTCCACATTATCTAATAACTTCACTTAAACTTTATCACGTCTCACTGGCTCGAAATGACAGCAACAAACAAAATAAATCTAAATATGATCGGATACTCGTCTTTTTAGAGAGAATATGGGTGTGAAATGAGCTTTGTAAGGAGTTAAATACTCAAGATTTCCATCTGAAGGACAGAAAAAGGTGTAAATTGCAGCCACGCTGAACTTCGTGGCATATCTCGTAAAAACAAACCCTGTTGGTAAAATTATCAAAAAAACGCGATCTTCGTAAACTTCAATAGGGACCTTGCTCCACGAGCAATTAATCATTAACGTAACGAAGTGTCCCTACAATGCATATTACTTGTAATTTATAGTAATGAGACTTCATATTATTAATGTTATAATTACATAAAGTCGACACCAAAAGTGTTATCACAATACTGATTAATATTATCATAGGCATTACTAGCTTAATGGTACTCAATTAGGAAGTACATACACAACTCATTATTAATCTTATACTTTCTCCATTTTTGAAAGAACTACTCGAATTACACTAGGGAACAACTTTCTTTTTCATATACTGGTCTACTTATTCCAAGAAGCTCCTCAAAATGATGTATCACGTAACTTTTTTTAATCTTATTTTGTATGAAAACTTACAAAATTTCGATATGATAACTCATGTTTGCTTAATTGAAAGTAATAGGCAGTTTATTGCAAAGTAAAAATGAAAGCAACGATTATAATTATTAATTATAATAATTAATGTAAATCAACACAAGAAAATGATGAAAAGCATATACCTGAATTATCTCAGAAGTGTTTCACTGTTGAGTTTTTCTTGTGTTGACATGTACTCTCGCGTTTGACGAAGCAATAATAGTCTTATAACTTGGCTGAATGCAGCGTCCATTTCTTTTTTTAATTTATGTTATCCAACGTTCAGTCATATCGGACGATGAATGAAATGAGTGAAATAATGCTCAAATGAGCCCAGGGTCCATAGAACTTAAGAGTTACTCGTCATTCGCCTTTCAGAATAATGGAAACCCCCCCCCCTCCAAAAGAATATCCAGGTAACTCACCCTAACCGAGATTCCAACTCGGAACCTCTTGATTGTGAGGCAGACGCGCTACCATATACGCTTCCGAGGTGGGTCCAGCGACCCTCGTAACATCTTTCCATCTCAGAAATGTCCTGTTGAAAGCACTCACCTTGGTCATCACTTTCAGCTCCTAGGTTTGTGGGGAAACTATCAAGGTGAGGGTGCAAAAGGTGGATGCTAAGCGACTTTCGGCAACCTATTTCCTTGCAGTTCCTTAAAAGTTATTTTTCTTCTACCTGTCAAGGATTAGGACATTCGGCCTGTTCCGATCTCAAAACATCTTTGCCTGGACCTTCCCGGATCTTATCATTCTGTAGATTTATAATTTAAAATCTTACTTGGTAATCTTGTGCAGTCCATCCTTTGTATGTATTCTTCCCAGTTTTCTGCATATTCTTTAATTTTATCATCCTTAACAGTTCTGAGACTCAAGTTTCCTAATTTTCTTCTTTATTATTGCCCAGGAAACTTTCACCACTAATTTGATAATTTCTATGCTGCCAATTCAACAAGTTTAAGCTTAAAAGCTACTTCCTTAAGTAGTAGTCTAACAAACTGAAAAATATAATTTCCTTTAATTTAGATTCACTGATTTCGGGAAAGGTACATCTTAATTAATCAAATGCACTTCCTCTTTTGTCCAAACCTTTAACAATATTTTTCATTAGCCTGAGCATTATGTGGAGTGACAGAACAAGACTTTCTTTGGATCTACATACAAAACACTGCTTGCTTCACAGGTGTATAGTTTCCCTTTCCCCCTACCCTTTCACTATAAAATGCTTGTCAGTAGCCCTAGATACCCATAAGAAAAAAAGCAATATTTTGTAAACTCTCCCTGCAGTCCCGTTAGCAATGCAAAATTATGGACATGAAATCGTGTGACTCCTGCATTTCTGTGGCATGAAATAAGGGTATTGATGGTTTTAAATTGTCATTATGTAGCAACACTGCCTTTACACTGTATTTAGAAAAGTCAATAAAGAGGCGCCAATCTTTGACATAGATAATGCTCTATATCTAATTCCTTCAGTAAACCATTAAATTAACGCAGAAACATATGTTGTCCTTCGTTGTGAAATATTGTGAAAACTGTTTATGTCGAGATCCGCAAAATGTTACTTTAGTCTTGCTTGCCAAGAAATTTAACCCCTGTAGCCTGCAGCCCTTTAAATCCGACTATTTTACCTGGTTTCACATTACGAATAAGATCGCTTAGTTCCTTTTAAGAAACAAAACATCTTCCTGCACTGTGCTCACATTGATATGTAGGGTCTTGTGATGCTGACGGTTCACTGTCACGTATATCATGATTCGAACTTAATCCATCACATTCTCCAACCCGTGCTTTTGGAGGACCGGAATACCTTCACTATGAGGAACTAGTCTTATTGCTGATGGAACGCTGGGATATTTGATAGTCGACCTATTTTTGCCAGAAACAACTGTAATCCTTGTATGAGTAGAGCCAGACTGAAAAATGCAATGCCATGACCAGGATTTGAACCACGAATCTCCCGCTCTCCGTGCGGTTGCTCTAAACCACTGAGCTACTATGGTCAACATGCCGACATCATATTAAATTCTCCAGCTGACTGGTATGTTTCCCGGTAGACCACTGGGGGTTCCTATATGCCATGAGACACGCACCATTTTTGTGGCGACTTACTATGCTATAAGTACTTATGTCCCAGGCTTTATAGTTAAAGTGCTTTAGAGAAATGGTAACTGTAAATGTAATCGTAAATGTAAATGTTTAGATATCTCTCTGCACAACATGGGTACTGCAAACGGCAACGATTTGCGTTTACCGTGTAGCCATTGCTTAAGACCAGTTTTACATGAATGCAGAAAACATGGTGCCAAAATCCTTAACTTGATCTCATAGGGCACAACAAAGGTATAACAATGAATATGCTGTTTTAGTTATGATTGTTATTTTTTCCGCTGCGATTTAGGTGTGAATTGTTCACATACTTAACAAAAGTTACTGGTATCATTAGTACATTTCCTACGCTTGGTCTTGTCGAAACCTGCAACCTTTCTTTAGCACCATGACTTAACTACATTACACTTTCACAGCTAAATATGACCTGAAAGAAGCATTCAAATGACAATAAAAACAACAGATTAGAAACAGACTATCCAGTGGAATGCTCAAGATAAACACCTCGGTCTATTTACTCAACGAAATGGAAGATAGATGGAGAGGAGTGTGACTAAACAGCGTGGGCTATGGAGCTGAGGGCCGTAAATCGACGAATGCTGAAGATAGGAATCTTTTGCATTATAAAAACATAGTAAGACGTATTTAGGTCTTTATGATAAGTTATGAAGTTCTGTATCAATAATTTTACGTCAACTAAATTTTAAGTTCAGTTGGGCACGCCCATTTAAATGCCATTTTGATAGTAGACTCTAGAGCTAAATTTACTGATAAATATTACGTGATGGAACATTTTTCTGCTTAATTCAAATAATATGTATTTTCTTTACAGGTATAAAATGTTATTTAATGATTAATTGCTATTATTTTAAATTAAGTTAATATGAGTTAGTATAATTCCCCATTTCTTTAATTTTTATAAAAATAATAAGAGTATTAATATCTAAAATGCGTTACGTGATACATCACTTTAAGGGGCATTTTGGAATTCGTGAGTCATTTTGCATATGAACTGGCCTATTTCGTTTCGAGCACAAAAATCCTCCTCACCAGTGTTACTGGAAAGAAACAAGGGGACAGATAGAAAGGTATCTGTTCCATTATCGGCCTAAATCGCCGATTAGTTATATAGACTCAATTTCTTTATACACAAATGTAAGGGGAGTACATAACATCGTACCGATAATAAGCGTATGATTTACGTTGGTGAGGGTATAGTTCACCGCCTCTGCCAAACCCGGCCTCGCTTTCTTTATCTAGCTCTTCAAATCCACATTGTAGAGATGTATTTGGTCTACTTCACCGTTTCTTTAATCCTGAGCCCGAAACGAACATTTTACGTTTGTGTTTGCTTAAGTAACATACATTTGACTTCAGAGAAGACTGGACGGATTGATTCTGGGTATGGTGAAACTTGCCTTCCAGCCACTCAGACGTAATGATTCCGCGCTCTTCTCCTTTTTGCCGCTCACTCAGGTCTGAACTTCGTTCATAGCTAATACCCTTTTGTCGGATTTTTAAGTCAAACAAGCAAGAGATTATCTCAGCCAGGGCTGGTGTTGAACATGGATGATAACGAGATTCTGCCACATTAAATAAAAAGTACACTATATGAAACCAAAGCATTAGTACGTTCGATTGCACTCGTACATTTCATTTAATATTAGAAAAACTGGTGATAAATCTAACATTAATGGGTTTCCAATATAATTAAAAAGGTGAACATTTTCATAATGGGTAGCTTAAATGGGTGGGTTTCTTTTAGCGATACTGTGGTTGAAGCTACTTGCTACTCGTGATGAGCTAAAATCATTAGGAGATACATAGAAACACATTTTTGCTAAATTAAATTTAAAGATGAGTCAATTAATGACACTTAACAACACATACTACAATAACAACACGGCTCATCTTTAAATTTAATTTAAAACAACACTGTTTTCAACACTTCCATGAAAAGGAAAAAAAAAAAAAAAAAACATTTTTACTAGTTTACACATTCGAAAAATAATGAATATTTGGTGTTACCCTCCACCCCTTTTGAGGAAAATGTAAGGTCCCAAAGATAGTAGATCTCCAACTTAAATACTACTTTTGATAGCAATCGCTTCAGTCATTTTTGAGTGAAAAGGTTTAAGCATTCGTATACGTACACAAAGATGTTTGAAATGGAAGTTTTTAGTAGCATGCGATATGCATTTACACCGTTTATCTTTGTAATATTGAAAATTAAGGTAAACTTTATTGTTAAAAATACTAGTTTGTTGAACGTTTCAGATGTTTTACTCTTGTTAAACAAAGTTCTCATCAAGGCGGCCCATCCTCGATCCCAAGCAACCGCAAAGTGAGATGTTTGGTAGACAACACGGCGCTAGGGCGGGTTTTCTCCAAGATCTCCAGTTTCCCCACCATCTCATTCCACCGGTGCTCCATCTTCATCTCATGTATTATAAGTGCCACCGTCTGAGGTACCGCATGTAGTAAACGTGGGAGTTAAACACCACACATTTCGTTTCATGTCTAAGAGGGTTTTAATTCATCATGAATTCATCATCGGGTATGTCAAATACCCTCTTTAAGAAGCATACAATTACCTGCACCATCGGTCCATTGTTAGATCTCATTTCATTTACTACGCTTCAAACCCTTCAAAGTTTCATTTTTTGTAATTAGATTTTAAATTAGGCTTAAATTATAACTGTGCTCAACGCACAGGCAGGCACCGAAATGGATACACCAGCTGGGCTCGTCAGTTCAGAAGGAAGACTTCCAAAGAACCACAATGAGGAAGCAATGTGTAGTTGCTCGTCTCCTAGCTGTTCGTGCAATTACCAAAGAACTCAACCCAGTCCAAGCAACGTTCCAAGAGTCCCACCGAGGCCAACCCAATAGCATGTCAAGCATGTCAAGTAGTCTACCATTCATGTCAACGTAATGAAGGCATACTAATATAATATGTCCTGCAGAATGAAATGAGCAATTCGCTTCTTAAACATTTCAGAGAGACTTTAAATAAATATTACTCTTTTAGATCTGTTGAATTAGGCTTCATCTGACTAGACAGTCTTTACAAGAAGCTCCCCATTCTCATTTACGACATTATGATACTATTCGTGCCAACTCCATGGTGAGGATTGTCCTCACTTAACGCATGTAATGGTCGTGGTGTGTACTATTTACACTTAGCGGTTCTCAGAATGGGTCGTTTACGTACAGTGTAACCCCTCACATTCTGCAGTAGAACTTATGAGGTACAAGAACAAAGGCAAGAGGCATTCGGGTTCTCTCTTGTGCAGAATATAAACTGTGTTACCGTGCCCCTCAAAACATTACGTGCAATTATCAAGCTGTTTGAAGTTTGTTTCAGCCTCATGTCTCCACGCACGTTGAACTTTAGTAATATTTTCAAACGTGAGCTATCAATTTAAAGTGAATTGTGTTCCTCAAACGTCAGACGTTTACAGGCCATTTGGATCTAATGCATTGTGTCACATGCTAGTCAAAGAGCCATACGGGTACTGATGTGTCCTTCCCAGCCAATTTCGGTATAGCTGTCAAGACAGACATATACTACATTCTAATATACATTCTTGCCTATTATGTTACCACTGCAGATATTCTGACTCCAACTCAGTTATAATTTTGGACTACCCACTGAAGTGGAAATTCTTTGACGTTTGGTATTAATATTCGCTCACTGAAGTACCTATGCTCACTTATTCGCTTTCCTGCGTATTTCATACCGCTCTGTGGTTTTCATTTTTAGGTTCTGTAGAAAATGGTCTCGTTAACATGTTTTATTCATTCTCTAATTAGAGCATTTGAAACATTGGGAATGCAATTCAATGTAAGCAGGAGAGGGCAATAAAGCAATGCGGACAGAATGTGCGCTCCCATCCCCCCATAACTCATGGCACATAACGCAAAGAGCTGGTCTGGGGAAATGATATTTGCACAGAGCCACTTTCATATAACAGATAACACAATGGTCAGCAAAACGAATGCAATGTGGCACAATAACCTTCTCGTATTGTCATCATTAGCTATTTAAATAAAAATGGTCACGCAGAGGTTAAAATCAGTTTTCCAGCAAAGAACGAAAATACGTCAAGCTTAACTACCTGAATTATTGTTGATAGTGTCTGAAATACTGCAGATCTGCTTCTGAAAATTGCATAAATTATGGCTTTTAAGTATTTGAATTTGATGTGTAGTACAGGGTGTACAAACCTTTCTTTCTGTTTAAATGCCCATAATGTTATGGAACTTAGAGGGATAACGAATAATAATTACCAACAGAACCTTTTTTGGCATAGTGGAAAACTAACAGTAACCTTTAGATTAGATATTTCAAACAAATAAATAATGTGAAGAGTTACGAAAGTGATAAAGTGCTGATTTCTGATGAACATTTCTTCAGCGCCAACAGAATTTGTTATGCTTTGGTTGACGTCGTTGGGACTTGGTTTACTAAAAAGAGCTTCCGCTGTTCAAATCCCGCCAGGACCATCATTGCTGACTGAGCTATTTTCAGATTCCCTTCAGTCGTCCTTTTCTTCACAAATTACCATTTACTTACATGTATCATCTTCATAATATTCCATCTGTGGTGCTTTTTAAGAAATGACGATTGGCATCCGCTACTAAAAGTATAGCATATTTCATCAGATATGACAAAATGTATAGTGAAGGTTAAATTGCGTAAAACCATGAACACTACTAAATTACGTGCATATAGCTAGAGGAATATAAGGGTTGAATCTCGGAGACCTGTTTCCTTTTTATTTATCCTGTTATTTTTCTATCAGACATTAATACGTTGTCTGTGGAGAATGATCGATAAGTATTATTTTATTATTTCTAATATTGTCGGCAGGGCGTGTATTGCTGTGAGGAAAGTTTAAAATAGCATTCTCCTCATAAGTCATATAATATGAAATGTAAGTAAAAAGTACAGGAAAAAGTAATGGAATAATAAACTGAGTGCAATGTACAAAACGAAACCTTGATATGTGTGGACTTCTATGGTGAATAGACTGACCTGGATTTGCACAAATATAAATATTCGTAGTAGTGTATTTGGAACCAGTGTAAGGAGAGGTGTATGCCCCAGCCTAATTTCTTTGCTAGCAATGCTTAGTATAAAAAGAACATCTTCCTGTGATTGGACGCACTAAGGCGTCATTCTGATGTTTCGTGGCTTGGGGAGCTGTCTGACATACGTGATTGCAAACAAAGAGATGGAATGTGCTAATCCAAAACCTGTAGAAAAGAAAGGGGAAACCTGGATAGGATAAACACTGGAAAAGTAACTGTTTGAGGAGCACCTTATAAAGAAACAAGCGTACTTTGAGATGGAGAGACCTAAACGGTTACACACTTAGATTCTTTATCTAATACTTAATGTAAGTGGCGTATCGTATTATGTTTCAGCCAAGGTATAGTGAGTCTCCCTAATGTAACTGAATGAGAAGAGCACACTTAATCGGAATTATTAGTCATACCGAATACGCAGTTAGGGAAAGATAATTAATGAGCTAAATAATAGGGAATCCGGTCACATAAAATTTTTTCAATAAAACTGAAATAAGCACAAGTGAAACAATAAATATAAATATCTACAGAAATGTATAAAAGCTGGAAAAATAAACCGCCAAAAGGGTAGTTTATTATGGACGAGTCTTGCAAAACATGGAAAAATATTTGAAACTCAAAGAAATATATTTAGTATTATCTTATTGGTGTTTCCAATAACATGTATAAGCCACACATATTGGCGTCATTTCAGAATCATTAGATTATTTTAAAGCGGATAAAGTTTTCATTTCTTCCTCTCTCAAAACAAGGGCATGAACCCGAATCTGTAGGATACCCCTGTTTCAGTTTAACACTACATTCTACTAGAAAAATGGAACACAGTTACTAGTGTAAGCATTCTAACTGCCAGTATTTGTGATGTGAAATATTGAATGGGGGAAAGAAGTGTTAGAGAGTTTCAAGTTCGTAGGAGAGCAATGGTCCATTATTGAGCATAAAAATTCATAACTTGGCGCTTTCGGAGGAGAGGTAAAGCCGGTGGTCCCATGCCATAATTTTGCGGCACGTAAAAGAACCTAGATAAAAAGACCGTTGTGCAAATTTAAGTGGGTTTTCCCCCATTATAGAATAGATTGCTAAGATTCATGTGATTTAACGAGTGTCCAAATAAAAACTTAATTTGATTGATGGTAGTAAAATGTTTATAAACTGGTGGTTACGCATTAGGCTTAAAATTCCATATGTTTTCCATAACGTCACGAGGAAACACCTATAATCTACAACGACAGTATTTCAACAAATTAGAGAAGTATTTTAAAATTCAGAACAATAATAACGAATAGGTAAAAATGAAATTGCATAAAAAATGAATTACCTGTGTATTCTAAACAGAGATAAGTTTTCGCGCTTTACGTAGTTTCTTTATGTTATAGTTAATCAGTCAAATAATTTCCTTTCCAAGTCAACAGTAGTTTGGTTGGGTGATTGTGCTGACAGTAAAATCATTAATCAATTATTTTTAACCGCCAAAATTTCATCAGTTTATTCATTTACATTATACATACAGCCCACTTCTGTGGTGTAGCAGTAGCGTGTCTGGCTGACATTCAAGAGGCTCGAGTTCCAGTCTCGATTAGGGTGAGTAATTTGGTTCCTTTTTCGGGGTTTTACCTTATCTTTTAAGATGAAATTCGGGTAACTTTAAGCTCTATGCACCCACAACTAATCATCATTTCACCCGTTTAGTTCGTGGTACAATGTGGCTTGCGATGGAGGACGTTAAATATAAAAGAAAATGTATACGTATTATGTGCAACGTACTGAAATGATGATACACAAAAAGCTTAAAGAAAAAAAGCACCTTTCCTGAAACTATTGAACATTTTATAGAAACTCTTACATACTCTCTGTTTGTTCGACAGCATATCTTTTTAGTTCATCATTTAGGCTTGCTGTCGCATCAGATAGAAGAACTTCCTTTTTTATCTATGGCTAGAGTGTAGCTTTATAATTAGCATGGTTACATGGATAGAGCAATGCAGATCATCCTCTCGTCCACTGCTCTCCGAAATAGGTTTTTCTGTTTTATTACTTTATACGTACCTATTTCCAACTGATCACTAATTTCATTACCCTTATAGCAATATTTTATCCTATGTGGAGTTGCTGTGATAAAATGCATCAAACACTCTACACTCTCTACATACGCTTTCAACCCGAATATAAACGGTTATCGCTGCTTCACTGTGAGAAACTTCCCATATATGGAAAAGGAAAATGTAATGGTGTGTATTATAGAGGTTCCCATACCGAGGCGCAACACTACACGTGGATCACGTACTTTTACGTGACATGTCAGAGGGAAGAATGAGGAAAGTCCCGAAAGTGGACTAGGTCCAGATGGCAAACAGGATTTCGTGAAAGTTACAGTCGAAGACAAAATATGGCTGGACTACGGAGCAACGCATATGAACTTGGACCGAACTCCTCAGGCAGCGACAAGCGTGGCTTAGACTTGATAATGCTGAATGATGAAATGATCACAATGATACAGGAATCTTCCCCAATGGCTCCAATGTTTGATAAACTGTAGTACTAAGGAGCAATGGTTGTAAAATTATTAATCGCCTCGAATGGAGGATTGGAGGTTGATGGTAGGCTGACAAGACTTTAAGAAGATAGGGAATGCTTAAGGCGAAACAACTGATACCTGAGTAGGCTGATGGTAGGGGTTGGTTTGTACACAGGGTTTAACGTAACCTGCTGAAAATCGGTTCTCTGTTGTATGCTATTCTCGAAGGGATTTTGGCCTTGTTAATGTGCTGTCTTTGTCATTCTTAAATTATCCTCACTATGTTTTAACTTTGTTGGGTAATCGTTTCGTAACAGCGTGAAACATTGCTGCGTTATACGGTAGGGGAATGGTATATTGCTCTATAACATTATAGAGGTAGAGCTATGGTAGAGCTTTAGGTTTTTTTAATGTGTTTATTTAAACTGCAATATTTATTTGCGATGCATACATTTTCGACATGATTTCTTGTAGAGAAGCTTTTCTGCATATTGTCTTTCATCTGAAATTCCTTTATGTATAGGTAGCTTCTTGTAATTTTTGCAACATGTGTATATTTTGCGATGTTGCAATGAAATTACTAAAATGTAGACATGTTGGATTAATGACATGTGAAAAGTGCTGCAAATCGCAACAAGTCACCGTGCTCTTTATTAGAAACAATTTTATGTGTAATTCTGAAGGCAAGAGCAGGAATAGAATGTAATTCCCAAATAAGTCAAATCCAGGGTGCCAGCATTGTGTTTAAGGAACTACGGTGCTACGTAATAATCTGTTGTTTGAAACCTTATAGTAAATTAATAGAAGTGGGTGCACAAAAAACCCTAAGCTACAATAAACTTCTTGTGTGTCAGAATGTTACAGTACGTATACGCGTTTTAACTACTTTAATTTGACTTTGTATTTTCGTATTGTTTGTGTCTCGGGCAGAGAACATATTAATATGAAATTTATAACCTTAAAATTCGAACAAATGCGGATAACATGGGGGTATAAAACTTTCGGAAAGTAGTAGGAAAATTTCTGAGTACTCGTCTCGTATTGCTGTAAAGGAAAAACTCAGATAAATACCATGTTTAAAGTGCTGAGTCCGGCAATTGCTATTTTAAAATAGTACTTTGAATTTGTTGGATTTTCTGTTCCTTTGAGGCAGAATATTTATAGTTCCCTTTTTCGAAAGAACTTGTCTTCTGAATATCTAAAAGAACACACATTTAAATCATTACTTCGTTAAACTGTAATTAATTTTGTTGTTGTTGAAGGATCAGGTGATAATTGCATGACCTGAACCTAAGACAAATGTACTGAAGATGAAGTTAAAGACCAGTGACCCTGAAAGCCATATATAAAGGGTACCAGGACTGGATTCAAATTCACGTTTGCTCTACGACCAGTCTTCACAAAAAAGTAAAGGAGGAAAACTGTTTTCACCTGAAGAAAAAAACTTTATGCAGATATATCTATAAATGCAGCTGAATCAAGTGAAGCTGCATAATACTCTTCATTCTTTTACCGCTGCAAGAATAGGCTATAGAATTTGATGTGATGTAAGAAAATCTTCTCATCGGGTTCTAAGCCACAGCCTTTTAGTCGAAAAGCTAAGGTTAGAAACTATCTGATGCTATGTTACTGCTCCAGAATTTTATCTTCTAAATCTCGTTTTAGAAGTCTTAATCCTATTTTTAGTCATTTATTGAGGATCAGTGGCGGTATAGCAGTAGGAGATCTTTCCTTTCATTCATTTCGTCCTCATTCTGTCATCTACTCACTCTCATACCAGGCATCGGGCTGATCACCCATCCCGGGTTCTCTATCTGATCCAGAGTATCTGTTCCTCAACCCGACGCCTAAAGGAACACAAGGGACAGAGGAAGAAGAATCCCTGACACCACCGCGATAGTGGTAGAACTAGGGAAGTTAAAGAAGAAGAGGAAGAAGATCTTCAGTAAACGAATTAGTTCTATTAAAGTTTGAGCATTCTGAATGTTTAACAAAAAGTTATTTCTAAGTTAGTTTTCTGAGTTACGCTGGAAATGTTCAACAAGATTGTTTACAAAATACGTACTGTGAAACATGTCTAACACACAGAAGTGTACGAAAAATTGAAGTCGAACAAAAGTCACTGGAACTAATTAGAGGATATTAGACCCTGTGTTCTTAGGACCTTAAATGGTCTGCTGTTGAAGCATTAAAGCGCTTTGAGAGCGGAATCTATAGTGCACAATTGAAACTAAAGGTTGTAGATATTTCCTAAATATAAAAATTAATGTTTGAATTTCTTAAATATGCTGACCAAATTTGAGCTGTGAGTGTTGTATTTCTAGAGATTTATTGAGGATCAAGGCGGTGCAGGAGTAAAAAAAGTGCCAAAACCTTCACATAAAGATTAAATATGTCATGAAAGCAAGGAATCGGGAACGAGTGGTCTGCGGTTCAAATACTACCGTGACCATCCTCTCTGAGCAAGCTTACCTCATCATTGGCTAATTTGGGGAGTACACTAATATTACACTTATAGTGTTTACCTCCTGATATTCACATTCTAATTAGCACTATTTCATGTATTATTAGTAGGAAAGTAATTTTTAAGTGATAAAGGGTTAAATTTATTTATTTATTTGTTATGCATTAAAAACCAAGAAAGTATTTGTTAAGAAGCTAAAAAGGTACTTACTAAAGCAAAAATTATTTGATTTGATTTTATATATCAGAGAAAAGTGTAATGAAAGGGGACTCTTTTGATAACTCACCAGTGATGGATTATTGATATCACATGTCAATTGTTGGAAACTGTTTGGTATTACAGTGCGCAACACATGCCTTCTCTTAATTCTTCATTAGCAATCTCTGCCGATTGTGATGTAGCTCTACGTCACATGATGTCACTTTTGCATATTTTATAAGAGGCATGCCACTAATACTTAAACTCTCAATCTCTACTTGATGGCTTTCTAGAACTTGGGCAACTTGCCTCATAATTTGAAACCCTGTACTTTTTCAAACACTGACTTGAATTTTTTTCTAAAGTTTACATTTTTAAGCTTTCGAGTGTGTTGGTTTTCGTTTCTGTGCATTTCTTTAACACTTTCTATGAACGAGAAACAAACTAGCAACAATATAGTTTCTCAAACAACTGTCACGTAACAGATTTTGAACAAATTCTTCGTCCAGTGCATCGACAAGCGATTTAAAGGTATCAAAATGATACGCAGAGTACACCACTGCTGAAAGTCAAGTGCTCCATCAAGTTACAGTAGGTGATGGTCATAATGGAACATTGGAATCTTTGTTTCTATAGAGATCACTCTATTAGGGGTTTTAGCAAACACCAATTTGCCCATATTGGAATACAGTGACCGAACAGTTTCGCACACCCTATGTAGCGCATGCACAACGCAAGTCACACGCATCATTTTGAGATAGCTGACCCTAAACGTTTCTGCTCCTTTCTTCATGTAAGATGCTGCATTGGTCAGAAAACTAATACTTATAATACTTAATACCATTTGGTCATAATATGTGTGTACTTTCGCTGAAGAGACCTATCTATATTAACTTGATTTACTGACGATATTTCTTTGGAAGCTAGAAAAAACGCACTATTAGAAATTGTCGTCATTTTTAAGAACCCCCACCCCTACATTTCCCACTTTTCGTCCTGCTGAGTCTTGAGTTTCATCAGTTCACAGCCATATTTTCTCATTTCCGTACACAGCCCTAATTTTTCACAATGTTTCTTTGTGAGACTTTGAATGGTGTTTCATTAAAGTAGATTCATCCGGAGCATCAAAGTGTACTTCAGGAGAGAAGTTGTTCATAAATCTGAATAAACTGCAAAAAACTTGGAACGCCCGAAATATGAGTTGGAAGGTCCTACTTCACTTAAAAGCATCTGCTTCATAGAAGAACTGAAGTCGCCAAGATATGTTCATTGTCGGATAAATGCTGTGTTACTTGGGAGCGTTGATTGGCTGTTATAAACTTTCCACAAAGCTGACAATATACAATTTTTCCGTCTACTTTGAATGTATCTGAGAATTCTTCAACTTACTGCTGTAACCGAAAATTTACAGTAACTTTTACCTTCGGCGTTTTGGTGTATATTTACTCGAATCACTCCACACGTATGGTAAGCATTGTCCCGTATTTCTAAACTGAACTGAAGAAACAAGAACAAATCGAACGAGTTCAAGTACATTTTGCAGTACTCTGTCGTTTGAAAACTATTTTTCTGCTAGTTACGTGTACATGTTTATATTGTAGCGAACTCTTGACAACACGTAATCAAAGGTTATAGGATAAGCAAAAGTTGCATAACGTCTCTTCTCAAAATCAAAGACACATTTCTAGCCACATACAATAAAAGAGGAACAAAGCTTGGTATCGTATACTGTTAAAATTCACAAACTATCTACTAATAACTAGAATGTGGAAAATATTTAAGTACATAAAATATGTATTTACCTAAACATATGTTCCCTAATTATTAGTATTCCTCACCTGTGGTGGTATGCAGTAAGAATGGAATTTAAAATTTGCGTTTATCATTATGAAATCTAAGCAGTGCATTTCATCCAAAATGCTTTGTAGTAGATATTGGCGATTATTTTAAAATAGCTCTCTTAATTATTAATTCTGTTTCGCACTAGCCTTGTGCCCCTTAAATGGCACAAACCTATGTATGAAACATAAGAGGGAATCTTGTGCTTTTTTCTGAAGCATGGCCATTATAATATGATACGGCATCGTTACGGTTAGTTGTGGATTTTTGATGCCATTTTTCAATTTTGATAGTAATTTCCAGATATGACGTACTTCATCACTCAGTGTCAGTATACTGTTCAACGATAGAAGTAAAAAGCTGGGGAGATTAAATTGTAAATATTGCTAGAAAATGACAGTTTTTGGAATTTTGTGAAATCTTACACTGGAACTTCTTCCTTAATTTTATACGAGCGTTAACTCTATACGCACAATAGCTAAATTTTAATTTAGTTTTAAGAACAGGTACGCTTTTTTTTGCCAATTCTGCGCCAAATTATAGAACAGAATCACAACTTCTACAGATTTTGGAACATAGTGGCAGACTTCAGGTCATCTTTTAGGAAACGTTTTGTTAAATAGTATGGTAGCTTCTGTGGGCTTAAGATATGTGCTTTTTTCTTTGTGGATATGTTCCAGTGTGTTTGCTGCACTTTTTACTTCAAATACACTTCTAGTGAATTATATTTTCTGGTATAAAATTACCCATTTTCTCAGAACTATTGAAGAAACCTAAATTTAATTTTAGGATGATCAGAGTACTTTTCAATACTCTTGTGATCTACCAGGGCTGTTCACTAAAGACTGTGACTGATTTTTTCCTGTGGCTTCCATAATAATTTCGTATCTGTAACAAAAATATTTGAAAAGAGCGGGTTTTTATGTATAATGTCGGTAGGCGGCAGCACTCTTGTATTAGTAGGTTGGTAGTAATGCTCTATTTTGTAGTCCCTACGTGCATTTCACATACAGGAGAATGGAGGTGACGCGAGAGGAGCAGTACAGTGCAATCAAATTCTGTTTTCGTTTAATCCATACAGCCACCAAAACTTATGAAAAGCTGAAGCAAGCTACAGTGAAGATGCACTACCTCGTGCAACCGTGTTTAGGTGATTCAAGGACTTCAAAGAAGGCCGGCTTGTCAGTGTTAAGCAGGATGGGCCTGATGTTTTGGCTTCTGCTGTGACTGAAGTCAACATCAACACAGCTGCTGTGGTTGTCCGAGAGGATCGGCGTATAACATTACGTAACCTCAGTGAAGTGTTGAGAATTTCATATGGCAGTGTGTTTACAATTATGCACGACCATCTCCATATGACCCGAGTTTGAGATCGTTGGGTGCCATGTCCGTTGACTCCCGAACAAAAGGCTGTGTGAATGGAGACAAGCCGTGAGGTGTTGCGTCCCTTTATTGATGGGGGAATGCACTTTTTAAATCGATTATCACCGGTGATGAGTCATGGCTGCATCATTATAATCCTGAAGAAAAACAAGCCAGCACAGTGTGGAAATCGCCAAGTTCTCCAACACCAATAAAGGCAAAAGATGTTCCATCTGCTGGGAAAGTGATGGTGATCACATTTTGTACTGTAATGGAATGATTTACCAGCATGCAGTTCTCCCTCACACAACTGTTACAGCAGCATACTACACGTCAGTATTGACTACACTGAGGAAACACATTGCAAAGAAACGGCCAGAGCTTTCTCGAAATGGGTGGCGACTTCATCTTGACAATGCACGGCCTCACGTCGCAAATCAAGTCATACAGTTTCTGGCTCGATTCAACATTACCTGTGTACCACATCCACCTTATAGCTCCAATCTTGCACCCTGTGACCGTTTTTATTCCCATCACTAAAGGCAAAGCTTAGGGGTATTCGATTTGAGAACTGTGAAGTAGTACTCAAGAAAAGTGAGGTGATTCTCAAGGACCTGACAAAGAATGGTCTACAGCACGTGTTCAAGGACTGACAGAGTCGCTATAAAAAGTGCATTGAAGTAGGAGGGCACTACTTTGGAAAATATCATGTAAACATTGAATTGCAGTAATAAACATCTGTGAAAAAAATCAGTCTCAGTCTTTGTTGATGAGCCCTCGTACTTCGATGTTAGTACTTGTTTGGTTATATAAAATGGCAAATTTAAAAAATTGTAGTCATAGTATTTCTAATCACAAGAAAAATGGTCCGCACTTAAAAACAGACCTACTGTATAAAATAAGGTGAGTTAATTGGCTATAGATTTAGCTGGTGTAATATTGCAGGGATATACCTTTTAATCAGCCTTTAACAGGCTATACGTATGCCACTAAACGCAAGAAAGGAGCAATCAAAACACAATTCTCAACATCATGGTCCCCAAGTGCCTTATGGTTCTTCTGGCGAGAGTTGTTCTAAACAACTGTGTCCGACAAAGCGTAGGAGGAGTGAAAAACTGCACACCACTCTTGCTTCCTCCTAGGAGTTTTCTACGTGCAAAAACACTGCGGTCTTGGCCTCAAAATATTTTGCGGTAGCGGTTTCTCCAGAGTTGAAAATAATGCGGATCTGGCGAGTGTATGTGTGTGTTATTTAACACCAGTAATATCTCTCAGCAAACATGCATACTTGCCGTCTGGCATTCTGGCGCCGGCAATTTTCTCTTAAATATACTGAATATTTCGTTAAATGAGACGCCTTGGCGCGAGCTTACAGTGCAAATTGAAAAGCGTAACTTAAAACATAAAATGGAGTTTCTGGGAAGAATAAGCCTCCCTCAGAGACCTTAGAACGTTTTAAATTACACGGTATGAAAAATCGTATATATTCGCTCATGACTGCTCGCTATAATTTGGTAATTCAGCCTTTGTGGGCTCTCTTAAGGGCTTGCCTTTCATTTTATCATAAACACACACCTTAACAAAAAGAAGTCACGTTTAATTACACTCCTCTGGTATTATTGGGCAGGATTACTTAGTTTACCCTACGAGAACAATATAATTTAAAAAACAACATGCCATTGAACATGCTCATACCATTTCGTACTATCAGTTCTATACCACTCAGCAGAAAAATAACAATAAAAAAAAAACCTCTATACACTTCGTAGTATAGGGTTAATGTCAACCAATCTCTTACAGGTAATTTTGCCCTACAATTAGATATAATCCATTTTATAATTAGACTGATATCACAACTAAGCTGTACGCAGCAGTATAGCTAAACCAACTCTTGATAGGTAATTTTCTAAACGTGGGGAAGACGTGGTATCTATGATTGCCTAACGTTAGATGCAAATCGATTCCTATCGAATGAAATCGGGGTAGCAACGAACTCTACCCCAGCCAGTGAAGGATTATTCATTTCTTCCGACCGTGCAGGAAGCACTGAATTTCAAAGTCATCGTATAACACACGCTTTTTAGAAATTGCTTTATCCAGTGCATCCTGCAACAAAATGTGTAAATATGTAATGAAAGTTTTTATGACTCAATAAGAATAAGACAGAATTGTTAGTGTAATTTGTAGAAGAGTGAAGATTGATATTTAAATATAACGCATTCTTCATAGGCTGGAATGGAGTTCATTGCCATCCAGCTTCCATCCAGTAGGAGTCGATCCATATCCAACTTTAGCCAGAGAAATCAGAACACCTTCACTGCGTGGAGTACATCATGTGATAGATGCTGATCTTTACTGTTGTGAACGTCCTAGTTGTGGTGTTATTCTAACTACAAAATGGACTATATTTACTCCTGACAGGTGAAGCAGCTTCTGCATGCTCATTGCCTGCTTTTTTTAGACACATACGAGTTTGTTTTCTCTTTGCTGTGCTTTGGACGCTTTCCCCCCTCTAAATGACGCACTAATAGCCCATTTTCTCAGAGGCAATTGAAGATACTCAAACTATATTTCAGCATGACAAAACGAACCCTAAATGCAGTTGTGGCTCTAGTTTTATGTGTTAATCAGATGATTGATTAGTTTTAAAAAGTAATAGCCCATACATTTTAATCATAAAATGTTATAACTAGGAATACAATTCAAACTTCCGTAGGAAACAAACCCATTCCATAAGACATTTAACTATAGCTCAATGAAGTTAGAAGACACATTTGCAGCTTGTAAAAATTTCAGAGCGATACTCTAAATAAAAATGGATAATACATTTGGGAAATTTAACATTGACGCAATGAGGATTTAATCTCCTCTGAACTAATTGTGAAATAAAATATGGATTGAATAATTTGATTGGTAGAACTTAGTTATCAGTGGCTTCATTTGATTATGAACCTTTTGTTTTATCCAGCGAGGACTATTTTTGTTTCTAATATTGTTACTTAACCTATACGCTTATGAGAGCTTAGTTCAAAGCGCCCATAGCACAATTGATAGATTATCAATTTGAATTCATGGTTTGAAATTGTTCGTATGGGGAGTGAAAGAAGGTCAATTATATCTAAGCTGTTTATGGATAGAATTATTACAAGTAAGGTATACCAATCCGCCCAATGACTTGCATTCAAAAAAATTTGAAAGCTATGAAGTATAGATCATAGCGGCATCAAAGAAAAATTTAAACAAAATAATATCTATGAATTGGCATTAATTATGAAGAACAGCTAGCACCACCCAAGTAGAAATGTGATCTGAGCAGTCAGATTTGCATAATAGTCAATGAACAACATCTTCAGACCTTTTATTAGAGAAGGTTCCATTAATTTGTAAATATACTTCTTTTCACGTCTACCCACAGCAACTGGGCTGCAGTAGCCTCGGATGCCGGTTAGTAGATTCTGAAGCATTCGTGACCCTTACCAAAATTGGTCCTGAATATTTGTATAATTTTGATAATCCGGTTTAGTACACGTTTTACAATTTCAATAAAATCAGTTACCTTAGTAACTTCAAACAGAAAAATCTCGTATTATCATGTCTCGTCTCACGTCCCCTCTTAACCGAAGATTTGGACACATCTGTGTCTCCAAACACTTACAGGAAGAACATAGTTCACTTACGTTCACTTTTGTTCCCTCCTTAAGCTAAAAGTCCGTAAATTAAATGAGGATCACTTCGCGTGTATTTTAGATTGCCATTTTACCCAAATGCTCTTGAATACAGCGATAAGGTATGCCGTGCCATATTCCTGAAAACTCAGTCAAATGTCCTTGGCCTTGAATTCAGGTAGAAGTGGGTCATAAAAATAAACACTATTGTGTATTTTATAAAGTTTAATCTTGTACCGGCCGGCACAGGCCGCGCACTTCACACCTAACGCTAGTTAAACTAGTATATGTTGATTTGGGCCTACAACACTTACAGGCGTAACAGAGGTCCAGGTTACGGGAACGGCAGACAATGAACTGACTTATAGTTACCCCATTTAATAATTCAACCTTTAATTTAATATTGTGAACTTTTACAGATAACAAAATATTCAAAAATATGTATTCCCTTAAAGCAACAAAGGAAAACCAAACGCATCACAATTATTAACAAAGCCACTCTTGAAAAAACAAACAATTTTACTGAAACAATAATTAAACCATGTTAAATAGGACCTCGGAAAACATTCAACTTTAACAGAAACACAAATAAGCAGTCATACCTACCTATAAGGCCAGAACTAGTAAATACGGTAACTTCTGTTCCTGGAACTGACAGAATTTAGTCCGTTTAAAACCCAAATAAAGCTCCCGAGAAGGTGAACAGAAAGATCAGTAAGACAAAATTATTAAAGCCAACAGGCGAGACAGGAGCACTTACCCAAGAACTTAATTCGTCCGACACCAGAAACGAACTGTCTTCCCCACTCCAATCAGTACCATCAGGACATTTGGAAAACCGCAGCGGTCAAAGAGCAAAGCGGCGGGAATCCGAAGCAATCCCACGCGTAAACAGCTTCGAATCGGGAGGACAAGGAAACGAGTGCCGGAAAGAAAAAAATAACGCACAGACTTCAACCTCTTAACGAGAAAAGTTTAGAATTTAGTAATATTTTCAATGTGAAATATTCTAAATATAATGAAAGTTTAGGCAATAAATGTAGTAAATCTAAAATTAAAATTAAAAGTGGCCCTAATGTTTCTTGCACCTTGCTGTAAATATATCCTCCTACATGGGTGTAATGACATATTTCCCTCTTGTACTATGTACATCATATTTCTATCGTCCCATTTAATGTTGAGGAATTTCCCCGGTGATGTTTGATAAATAATGCTCTGTTCTTTCCTGACATTTACTGCTTTTCCGATATGGTTTTCATGTACAGAATGCCACAAAGTAACATTAAGTACTTTCTGTGCTCAAGGCATTTTGATTTCAAAGCCACTGCAGAATAGGTTGCCTCTACGTTTTATAAGTTTAGCCTTCTCTCTGTCTCTCCGAGAGCGCAGAATCCCTATGTTTGTGAGAAGTTAAGCGGATTAAGCCGTAACAGGTATTTTAGCTCTTAGCTTATATCGTAAAACTCTTCGCGCACATGCTCTCTGCAGTACCTGAAGGACACGGTGCGTGGTTTCCCAAACAAAATGCTGCTACATTTGTTGGATAAAGCTTTGGTGAGATGTGGCGCTCAGCAGTATTAAAACTGAATTATGTCGGCAGAGACTTAATAACCATGGATGTTCTCCCTAGATATTACTAAATAGGCTATTTCCAACTCCTAAACAATTCAAGCCTTAACAATTGAGTCTGGAAAACTACTCAGTATCGTACGAACTTCACATTTAATTATTCATAATAATATCATAACGAGAGACCATGTGTGTACATGTGAGATGCGTGTTTGCGTGCGGTGCTTGTATATGATAATTATGTCAGTTGTAATAAACAGGTATATCTTTTTAAATAACATTATTGCAAAATTAAAATCAAATTTAAAACGATTCGCAGTGATAGAATAAATGCACAAATTAAATTTTCAATTTATTTTGAATTAAACGGCTAAAGAAAATCAGAACAACAGCACAAACTGATACTCCCTAAAATCTAGCAAACGAAGAAATTTATACTGTTGCAAAACCAGAACAATACAAATAAAACTCACAAAATTAACTAAAGATATGCAAGCTTATGAATCAGCAGCTATTTAAGTGGAAGCATAGAACATAACTTCCTCCCCTCCGTGGTGTGGGGCTAGCGTTTCTGCCTCACATTAAAGAGGTCCCAAGTTGAAGTCACCGCCAGGCTGAGTTATGTATTTTTTCCGGGATTTCTCCTTATCCTAAAAGATAATTCTCGGGTAACTCTATACTCTATGAAACGTGAGCTCATTTGAGCAGTATTTCACCTATTTTATCCATGGTACGATGTGATTTATGTTGATGGATGTTAAAAATAAGAAATAAAAATAAATGAAATAGAACATTACTAAACAATTTGCTATATAATTTTGTTTTTCTGTCACTAATAATTAAATGTGATTACTAAAATATATTTCAGCAACTATGCCGAAATATGCTAGGGCAAGCTCCGAGTATATGGCCTGAACAGAAGACTGTATAGTTTGTAAGAAATGGGAATGGAGATGTTCATATTTTCTCAACACAGTATCCATTTCAGCAGCCAAAAATTACCATTTGTCCACTTCCACTCAAATATATTGACAGTACTCGGCCAGCACTCTCGGGATTAACACAGACAGAAGAAACAAACAAAAAATAAAAAATATAGACTACTTCGTGTAAAATTTACCTGCATGTGATTGCTGGAATTTTTGTTGCAATGAAGCATACAGTGTTGTAAACGCATCTTTATTTTCATTTTGATTTTTATACTTTCATTTCAAAAGGAGTCCTTAATTGCAACACATCTGTGGGAACTATCCCTCAGCACATCTTTTACCGCCGCGTCTAAAGTTAACTCATGCCACAACTTCTCCTCAAAAGGATAGCAAAAGCCCTCCAATAGGTAATCAATTTTCTGTGACTACAACCGGAGTCTCAAATTTAACCTTACACTATATTATGCGTAACTATTTTGTTATCATTACCACAACTGTGATGGTTTTCTCCACGCCCAAACTTCAGATTTTAGAAAGACTTAAATTATTTTAGTGCTATTGATTATGCTCATTTCACCAAATAAAAGAAACCACTCACTATTTCAACCGGACGAGTTGACACCGCGGTAACTGTTTTGTGAATAAGCACTCTGGCGGGGGGGGGGGGGGGTGGTGACGGCTTCCATCTCCACCGACAGTGCACTCTAAATGGGATTTTCTGAGGTTTCCCCTTGTCACTATGCACATGCATGTTGTTACTTTCGTACCACTATTTCCTTTCCATAATTCTCCTTCAGTCCACTTGTCATCTTTTAGGTGTACCTTCTGGTTCATGGTTAATGACAGTGCGGGACCATTGGCACGAATGTTTGCGTACTCTAAATACTGCTCTAGACGCTAGGTGGTCTTATGTGCTCCCTGTCTTTAAGTGGCAGGGTCAAACTTGTCACCGGACCAGGAGCGTTAGCTACACAGCGATGCTAGCGTGGTGATGAACTCTCAACACTTCTGATGGACTTCAGCACGTCCCTGTGACTTCCTACGGTTCGCTCCCTTCATCCCTTTCTCCTGGGCGGTGTAAGACGCAAAAGTTCTATGTCCCCTTCTGCAGTTTACTCTGTAACCTCTACTTTCATCATTCCGCCTTCTCGAACGGTGACTATGTGTATCATAAACATTCCGCACACTCCGCACACAAAACCTCCAGAAAGAAGAAGAGGAAAAATGTTATTTGAAAAAAAATCACCGATTTGTATTTACAGTGTATTTTAATATAAACTTTTAATTTTGAGCACATTTCACATTTATGGCTTTTCGACAACAGATTAAACAGAGGTTAACGAGGCGAAAATTGAAAGTAAGAGTGCATTTTTTTAGATCTCGCACTGTTTCGTATTTTTTAAAATGCAATTCCGAATGATATACTTTTTCCCACATCTGAAAAACACTGCTCCTTATAGTAAGTATAAGTAAAGCTGAGCTCAGCCTATAAATGTCTACAATATGGTAACCGTAATGAAAGTATATTTCAAAAATAAAAGGAAAATCCCAATCGCAGTGACTCATTTCACAACGTTATTTTCATTTCATTTGTGAAAAACCTATTCTTACCAAGCGTTCTTCCTCAATATTTTGGCATACGATATTTTGCGGGCAATATTGCAGAAGTTCTAGATATGTTAATCAATTGTACTGATTGGTCATATAACTTGAACTCTTGATGACAGTTGTCTTATGCTTTCTGTGTATTGCCTGCTTTTGCATCACAAAAGGTTGTTAAGATTCAAAACTGTTACGTGTGCCAAAAAACATATTTATTCTCTTCAAGTACGATACATTGCTGTAAACAATAAATTAGCATTTTAAAGAACGTGTTCAGATTTATATTCCCGGTCTGAAGCTCTGATATGTCGGACACGGAAATTACATTGAGTAAAATTAAGCATGTTATTACTATTGTGCAATAATTTCCCTTCATTCCAATTCCTTATCTCTTTCATGGTACCTTCCAGATCAGGGTAAATAGTGGTGCCGTACATGTGGCGCGGATGAATGCAAATTTTAAATGCCGTTCTCGGCACTAGGTGTCGTGTGGTCGTGGAAGGACAGCGCTAGTTGACACCAGAAGCAGAGTGTTGTGGCTGCGCATTGGGCCCTGGCGCCAGTATGAAGAAATCTCAGCACGTATTTGGGGACCTCCACGTGTTTCTGTGTTATTCTATCTATGCGTATAAGTCGTACTGGGCTCAATGGGATTCTCTGAAGTCCAAAGAGGGCGTGCTGTTCCGGGTATGGAAATCACCCAATGGGAAGACGCAGAGAGAGAGAGAGAGAGAGAGAGAGAGAGAGAGAGAGAGAGAGTAGTTTGTATTTCTCCGAAGTAAAGTCACGGAAGTTTTGGAGGAAATCGCCCCGGTAGTTCAGGAGGATAAATGGGAGCAAACCGAACGGTCGACAAACTCCGACAGCGCTACCAACTGGCTGAAGTTCCGAGAAGACGCGGAGAAATGGCGCCGTCAATGTCCCGTGTGCGTGGCGAGCCGTGGGCACCAAACTAGGAGCCCGGGTCGCATGCAGCAGTACAACGTCGGATCGTCTTTCGAACGCATTGCTGTCAACATAGTTGGACCATTCCCAGTGTCTGGCCGAGGAAACAAATACCTAATGATGGCCGTGGATTGCTTTGGTTAGTGACCGGAAGTGTATGCCATCCCGAACCAGGAGGCGAAGACGATTAGAGACTACATCGTGGAGTAACTGTTCTGCCGTTTTGGGATCCGATTAGAGCTCCATAGCGACCGGCGCACCAATTGTGTGTCTAACCTGATGAAGGAGACGCTGGAAAGACCTGGGGGGAAAAATAACCGCACAACACCTGTAGATGCACAGTCGGACGGCATGGTCGAGCGATACATCAAGACCCACTGGGATGTCAAGTTGTCACTGTTCTTGCTGGCCTACCGCTCGTCAACACACGACACCACTTGGGATGACTCCAGCAAGCTTAATGTTCGGCCGGGAGTTACGCCTCCCTTGTGATCTGTGTTTTGGGAGATCCCGGAAGTGAAACAGCCAGCAACCGAGTATGTGGAGAACCTCGTGGACCATCTACACGGCATGAATGAGATTGCTCGTCAGAACATCCAAATGGCGAGCGACCGCATGAAAACCCGGTACGACAGGCAAACCAACAGCCAAGGACTTCAGCAAGGGGACCTGGTCTGGTTTTACGGCCCTACCTGGACCAAGGAACGCTGCCCAAAACTTCAACAAGCGTGGCAAGGACCGTACCGGGTGGTAAAGAGAATTAACGACGTAGTCTACCGCATCCAGAAGGTGCCTGTAGGGAAGATATTGGTAGTACAACTGGATCGTCTGGCCCACTACGATAGAGCTGTTCGGGACGAGCAGCCTTGAAGAGGGAACAGTGTCGCCAAGTCATTGTTCTACTGCTAGTGTAAGCTGCAGCTGGCCCATGGCGAGCGCTGAACGCTTGCCGAGAGAGAGAGAGAGAGAGACAGAGATAGTCTGATATTTCCCGCTGCACCGTGATTGTGATTGAACGTACAACTCAGTTCTAGATAAATGGCTGGAGGTATGAAACCCTCACTATGAAAGTTGCGAGTCAATTGCTGGTGAGCAGTTTGCTAGTGAGTTGCAGTTGTGCAGTCTAGAGGTGGGTGCTATTGAACTATGCCGTAGTGAGTTCTTTTGTCTGTTAATGTACGGTGGAGCGAATGAGGCGACCTTGAAGGCTACTGTTTCTATGTCACGTCGTTTTTGCTGCTTCAAGGGGTGTACAAAACGTCTCTTTACTGCAATTAAGAGCATTTAAAGTTTATGCAAACAGGGCTTTTAGTTCTATGAATCCACAAAGTCAGAATATTGTTTCTATAGAAACAACAGTAGTACGTCTCTGACATGCGCAGTAATCCAGTATAATAACGTCTTTGTATACTATATATATATACAAATTGGAATTGGAGGACTCACATTTAATGGGCAGAGAAGCCGGACCGATGGCCCAATCACTAAAACGTTTGTCGGAGTAACCGATGAAACGCCAGGAAGGTTTTTGCATTATAGCGTGGACCGACAGACCTAATACTCATTTACGTATCTGATTCCACACATATGCATTGATGATTCATTGATGAAGGTACATAACTTTAAATCCATTTATTCGCAAGTGATACACGTTTTAGTTTTAAGTCCGGTTATTTGTGCTCCTTTTGTTAGTTCTCCCTGTGAACTGAATTTCTCTGCAGCGATAGAAGATCGAAGGGGAAGAGGGAGCTTACCTTCCAGAACGGAGGGCTGACCAGCGCTAAGCTTATCAAATCTTTGCTGCTCTGTCAAGTGGAAGATTGGGGGTTCTATATGTTTTCGTTGGGGAAAGCTTCGCCTTCAAAGAACCTTTGCATTCCTTGCAATGCTTCCTCTACAAAGAGGAGATAGGACTGTAACTTTGTAGATGTTACCACAGCCCTACCTGGTCTAACCTTATTACATTCCAAGGCTAATGTGTTTCCTCTACTAATTGGTTCTTCTTTCAGTTGTAGACGATATTTCTTCTCGATACAACGTTTGCTAACTAAATGTTTAAAAAAGCTTTATAGCATGAAATTGTTGTAATTATTGGCAGTGCCTCTTACCTTCCTATAACCTTTACGTAGTTCAATGAAGCTATTAAAACACTATTCTAAGATATGAAGGGAGTTATCACACAAGTTATCACACAATTGCCTGAGAAACCACACATTCTTTAATTTTATATTGACGTGGGTTTATGGTTCTGTATGATTGCGTGTTATGCAACAAGCCTATGTTACAAAGTAAAGTTATCCTCTTAACATTCATCCTATCTAAATTTTGTGAACAACAGAACTTGTCGGAAATAAAATGCCTGTAAACTTATATTACATTTTTAATGTACATTATAGTTATTGTTAGCACAATCAATTTATGACGCTCGCTGAGACTAAATATAGAACTAATGACGGTGAACGCTCATATACATTAAACGAAATGATAAACTTGAAAGAGGCACTACTTCGCTGACCAGTTATAAATACTAGAGAAGAATTGAATAGGTTTTTCAGGGAGGATGGACCAGGTAGGATTAGAACCACTGACCGCCGTTTTAATAAGTCCATAAAGTTTCTCAACATTATCCCTAGAAATTTCATGACGTAGTGGTCACAGATTTCGTCGTGAAAGTGAAAGCAACAGATTACGAGTTTCATACGGTAAATAACTAGGGAACCAGATATGACCTATGCTTAGATTAACACTATGGTTTCATCTCTTACAGAATGATAGAACACCATTGCTGAAGTAAACAAATGACAATGATAATCAAGCAATGGTTCTCTTAGAATGAAGGCATGTAAGGCAGCAAATAGACGCAAGTCATTAAACTTAAGGTTCAAGTTCCAATACTCTATCTCTAAGATAACGCCAAAGAATATTAAGCTGTCTGTTGTTCTTTATTCTGCTAATGGTAATTACGCCGAGATTCAACGCATACATTTAAGCTAAAGAACGCTTACCAAAATATAGATATTTCTGTATTGAACAGAGAGGTAATAGGTAGTTTAGATATCATCTATAAGACGAAGCTTAACAGTAATACATTTAATTACCTGCGTCATCCCTTTGATGAATTAATTGCTACGTTATGGTTATGAAAATATATTGAATGTGCAGCATTCTCTTTTATGTCAACATGAGAATCTTCCATTTAAATATAAATGGTGCAAAATTATGATATAACATCTTCGCATTAGAATGGAAAATATGTTACTTTGAATTGTTATAAACATCCTTTTTTTTTAAATAGATCATATCACTAACGATTAACTTCATTATAGAAAAGCAGTTTTGGCAGGTAACACAGTGGGAAATAATCAGCACATTATTTCTGTTTATAAGGTAAATGGATGTTTCATGAACAAGCAAAATCGAGAATCTAAACTATGAAAGGGCACTGCATCATTCTGGGAAATATAAACGAAAGTGTCTATGAAAAGCTTAAAATAGTGACTTAAACTATAAAACGTATGACTGTTGGTGTAAATACAAAGGTATACATTACAAAGTGGCTCTCAAAACTGGAGCAGCGAACAGTACGTAGGTTGTTGTGGACCTTTGTGGTGCAAACGCGACTCCTGTCAAGGAGCGATAAGGGACAAACTAGAGGGCAACCACTTCTGGCAAACAATTTTTTCAGCTGTGGACAGGATCCGTAATGTTTCCAGATTGAACGCTTTGGGCGACGCTCCAGCCCACCTTCAAGCCCCGCTTATCTATAGGGAAGGCTCCAAAATTAGCATACCAGAGGCAAGAAAGTGTGCAGATCGAGAAACAGACAGAAACCCTCGTGAAGGACACAACCGTCCAGCCGCACCGAGTCAAGCATCTTCCCTGAAACATGTTATGATGAAAGAAATAACGGACAATATAGTCATGGCCGAAGAAGAACCCTACTGCGTTCGCCCATGACCCACGTAAGATCAGAATGGGCGGCCACTGGAAATATAAAGCAGAACATTTTGAGTGCAAGCCTCAGACGTTAATATGGGGCCATCTCGCTCAATATTACGTTAACTCACAATTTTTACTCAGGGTGGACTTTCTTCCTAAATAAAATCAATAATACTATTAAACGTTCAGGTAATTTCGACCTTACTAATGGTAGTAAAGGGTTATTAACATATTTAATTTTGTGAATACATATGTAAATGAGAGCATATATACCAAATGTATATGCGTTGTAGTTCTATGAACACCTACAGAAGAGATTGAATCAAATTGTGTTAACGATGTTTATATTACCTAACGAGGGAACTATCACTATGCTCACACCCGTATTCGCATGAGAGTTTCATAGCATCATCTCTGCTTTATGTGGAGCCTGTGTGCCAAATATCAGGTGCGGAGTATAAGTAAGTACCCGAAAATAAGTCGGACGGTGAATGAAATGCGTAAAATGATGCTCAAATGAGCCCAGGATCAATACTACTTAGAGTTATCAGACATTCACCCTTCCGGATAAGAGAAAACTCCTCAAAAACCTTATCCAGGTAACTCATTCTAACCGAGATTCGAACTCGGAACCTCTTGAATGTGAGGCAGATACGCTACCTCCGCTACGTCATGTTATAATAGGGCAGAATAGACGAGTACAAGAATAGAGCTTAGGTTAGGTTAAGTGATAAGAATATAGACGGAATTATTACATGAGGAGTGCCTAGGTTAGTTTAAGTGATCAAAGATCAAATTAGGTAGGTTGTAGGAGGATATATTGGACAAGTAGAAGAGGTGGGCTTAGGTTGTGTTAAGTGACAACAGGATAAAATAGGACAACAGTAGAAATGTGTAGTGTCTAACGCCCGCTTTCACTACATGCGGCACCGCAGGCGTGACACTGATGAGATGAAGATAGATCACTGGTAGAATAAGATTGCAGGGGAAACCGGAGATCCCAGAGAAAACTCGCCCCAACGCTCGATCTCACTTCCCAGGTCGCCTTAGTGTGAGTCGAGCTATCTAACCACTCAGCGATGGCGCGGTCCTACAGCCGTAGAGGTTAGCATTTAGGTTCAAGTAGGCCAGAATGGTTTAGTAAAAGCGGAGAAAACAGGTTAGGATATGAAAGGATAAAATGGGTCTTTTGGGAGTGTAGGGGCATGGGACAAGTTGTATAAAATCGACACTCACCCACTAAGCCTGTGCAAAGCATGTGCATAAATACATAGACGAAGTGCTATACGTCTTAGAAAATATTCCTACAGTACTTTAGAATACACATGGAATTCGGGGCCCAAATGACCTTGTTGTCGACGGGCCCTTAAACACCACACTCACTCACTCACATGGAATTCCTAGAATACTCTGTACTCCCTGCCGCCTTAGCTAGTAATCCTTAGATTACACATGGCAACCATAATGCGCATTTGATTGGAGCCTGCTTACTCCTGTCCTATCTACTCATGTCAATTATAAACCATGGTGCGGATGTCTATAATTTAATTCAATGTATATTTCCTTTATTTATTCATACTTTATTACAAATATATGTTCCTTAAGTGTTACCAATAGAGTGGAAAAGGACGATCTGTCTTAGAAACATTGTTATTAATATGGCGTAGGTTCAACTTAGAGAATGGTTTTCATGGTGCGGGAAATGATAAATTGAAATTGAAAGCTAGTACAGAGTTTTAACAAAACTCTTTTAATAAACAGGATCTTAAGCACTAAGAGTTTTATGATTTGTGATATACAACAATTTTGGGTAGGATGAATACTTAAGAAGAGGCATGTCTCTGACTAGTTTATCCACACGCAATATTTCCCTGGTAAGCTGTGTAGTTTTGAACTTATGCTTTCATTTTTTAATATTCCGTAGAAAGTAGTTTTATTTCCCATTTTCAAAACTGCGCATGAATTACGTTACACATAGGAGAACAGCCTAGGGCCGAGGCCGATGGTTGGGTGAGAATGAGCGGGGGAGAAAATGTGAGATGGAATGCGAGATAAAGGTGGAAGACAGGGAAATTGTGCTACAGGATAGAGGGGGAGAGGAAAGAGAGAGAAAGGTGCTAAGGAAATTGAGAGAGGATGAAATGGACTGAAAGGAAGAAATGGTGGAGTAGGACATAGAGCGAGGTGGAGGGAAGGATCTCTGTAGTTAAGTACGAGTGCATAAATAACAAAAGAATGTTTTAAAACAATGATTCACACCTTCCGCCAGATAATTGTTCTTAGCCCTGCAATACGACTTTTATGTTAGAATTTAAAAATTATGCTTTAGTGGTACTGCAAACAAATTCTACATCGCGAAAAAGTGCTTCAAGTCCATCATAGAAGGGATATATTGCCAATGTGTATTCGCAATTGCGTATATTAAATATGATTATTTTAGGCTCAATTTTATTTGCAATGTATATTTCAATCAAATGAGCATACGGGCCGCGTCGTGGCTCAGTGGTTAGACCGGTTGGATCTCACCAAGGCGGCCCGGGTTCGATCCCAGGCGACCGCAAAGTGAGATTTGTGGTGGACAACACGGCGCTGGGGCGGGTTTTCTCCGGGACCTCCGGTTTCCCCGCCATCTCATTCCACTGGTGCTCCATCTTCATCTCATGTATCATTAGTGTCATCGCCTGCGGTGCCATATGTAGTAAAAGCGGGCGTTAAACACTACACATTTCAAATGAGCATACGCAAACTTGAGGAAAAAGAAACTTTAAAATAATAGCAATAATGGAAGTTAATCCTTCTTCCACACTAGCCGTTGCTTCGGCGACTATTTCAATAGGTAGAGTCAGATTGAAAAAATTAAATGCCATAGCCGGAATTTGAACCATGGATCTCCCAGTCTCCGTCCTGTTGCTTTTAACCATTGATCTACCATTAAATTTAAATTAATTTAATTAATTTAAGTGGAAAATGTCCATATCTAAAATAGTATTTTTAGGACAAGCGTTATTAAGAAGATTCAAAAACCTGTGTTTTGTAGCTATGAGGATAATAATGCATGTTCAGATTCCAGAAAATATTATTAAAACGGGGTTTGTTTTACGGTGTTTGCCGCAAAAGTAACATTCTCACACCTACTGCTCCACTGATAATTTGTGTTCTCCTTGTTAAAAGCTTAAGGTTAAGTTAATGAAACAGCCATAATTAGCGAACGTTCATTCACAATGAAAACAAAGCGTCAACAAAGTGATTTAAGCCTAATTAAGGAGACAGAGTATCATTTACAGCAGCAAAAGGTTCACAACAGCAGCACAAGAGAGTGCGGAAAAGCCGAGATGGGACGGTGGACTGCTAAGTATAGACCAAGAGTACAAACGGCAATGGAAGTTATGAAGAGATAGCTGCTTGACTAAAAGATATTAAATTCACAGAATTTCTATTATTCAACTCATTATTGGTTTTTTAGGAATCCATACATTGATTTTTAATAATATCTGAATTATTGTGCCCAGAAACGCTGACTATTTTCCTAGCTTGTCCTTGTAAAGTTCTTCGATAAACTTTGGAACGGTTAGGTGACTTCTCCTATACCCTTAGACGCTATACGCTAAATTACTTAAATGCAGCTGGAAAAAAAACGAATCGATACCTACTTTACTTGTCTATAGGCATACAGGTTTGCACATCGGGACGGCTGGACGGCTCGCCTACTGAACCATCGCCATTGCCAGGGAACTTATCGAACTATTTCTACTCTTAAAAATAATTTATATTTTTACGAAAAATAACTTAAGTGTAAAACAAAGCATGATTTACTTTCGCTTGTAAGAAAATGGTTGTTTAACATTTGTTTTAGGACATTATAACTATCAATTAACATTTCTTGTCTATAGTTATATGTATAGATTATTCAACATTGGGGAGGCACTTTGCGTACTACGTAGGTCTGTTACGTCTGTTAACTCACAAGAAAGACTTGGCTGACTATAGCAAGAATGTCTCCCAAACAAGATTTACGAAGTTTATTCATTCACCTGCCCCACGGACATTGTGTATGATTGGCTCTGGGTATATGTGCGAACAATTTTTTTTTTTATTCTGTTATGCAATTAGCTAAGTCCAAACCTCCAAAGTACCTTTTCGCATCACAACCTAACATGCAGAACAGAAACCCTCAGTACTTCAGTATAATCCTTGTTTCACTTCAGGAGTGAGAAAATGCTGTCTGATCGAGAACATGCGTTACGTTATTTTAGTTTACGAACACAATTTTCGAGTCAAATTACTAAGTTGGAAGTTTTTCAATTTTAAGCTTTTTGTACACACCAAATAGTTGTCAAGTTCGACGTTTTAGAAGTTTTTCTACGAGTTATGAAGTCATAATTCTTGTCATTTTTTTCCCAAGAAGACTTTGAAGACAATGGAAAAATAAGGATATGCTCCAAATCAGGGACTGCACTGCTATGACGTCTGCTCACATACTGTACATGTTTGCACTGAACACATCTTCAAGACGATAGTTGACTGTGTTATAATGGAGGTTGGGGAGCACATGGGAGAAAGATAAGAGTGAAAAGGAAGATAGCGATATCTGAGGTAAGGAGCGGTAAATGACAGACATGTCAGTAAAGTTGCTGGAAAAATCTATGAAGCAATAATGGAATAAAAAGTGACATATGGTGTGGAATTATAGGGTGGGGGCTAACTTGATAAAGAAAGCATGTTGAACACACAAATTAACAATTCTATAAAGATATATTAGGTATGAATAAGTCAACGCCTAATCAAGTGGCTAGAGTGGAACTTGGAAGAGCCTGCAGAAGTGGAGTAATTATAGACAGAGCTGTATAGAAATGGATAATGATGATAATATGCTAAAGATGTGTCCATAATAACAGAAGAATTTAACATCTAAGAATAGCTGGTGGTCAGAGATAGAGAGAACGTTGGATAGAACAGTGATGGGGGATATCTAACAGGAGACAGAAAGAAATGTAAAGGGTTTTGGGACAATGATTAAGAACAGGAGAGAGGACATTGACAGAGAAGTGACATGGGGAAACTTGATAAGTAAGAAATCACCAAGTGTATACCTGAAAATGTATAGAGAATGGTAAAGGGAAATACATATAGATATATGGGACATATATGAGACGTAGGGTTTAGCTTGGTTAACGACAGGAGCTATATTAAGAGAGGGTTCACCAAAAAGTGCATTTTATGTGGAAATAAAATAAGCATAGAACATTATGTAGTAGAATGTAAAGAAATAGAAAACTATACGAAATTAATATGCGATATGAACTGGGATAATAAAGGGGCTTACGTAGTAACCATAAAAGTGCTTACATTGAAATGTGAGAAAAGAATGGGGAAGTACACAGACAAAATCAAAGAGGAGTGGGTGAGAAGGGTAAGGAAGTTAGAAGGTAGAGAAATGTAGGACACAACGGGATATTAGGTCAAGATCACATAAGGGCTATGATAGACGTAAACGGCCAGGGAGCCAATGCCACTATTAGCCCGTAAATAACAGTAGCTGGCAAGTTTGTGCTTAGATTAGAATTGCAAAATTGTGTTTGAAATTGTAAGAAAATATTGCATATTTAAGTACAAATAAACCAAACAAAATAACTAAACCAAACGACACAGCAGATTAGCTTGTAGTCTTCCCTGTATTGCTATCCCGCAGGTTTCAAGATAAATATTTTTCTTCCTCTGCGGCAGTAGTGCAGAGCTCGATACTTCACAAGCTGAGCCCGTATTCAGTGTAGGTATGTACGGCGATGTGAGCTAATCTCACACAAGTACTGCCGCCCTCTCCTGCTCTAAACGATCAAAGACTTGATCACAATGTGATGAATGACCAGTGTTATGCAAGTACATACATTGTATCATGAAATTTGCAAATTGGATGAATGCAAAAAGTAAATAAAATGGCTACCCGCGGTGAGAGATATGATCAGCTTATACAAAAACTGGCCCAGTCTATGACAAGGAGACAACGTGTAAATATTCATTTATGACATCGTTTACTCTTGGCAAGTCTTGTCCAATGTTGTCAAACGTTTAAAATACTTGACACTTTTCCTTTATTAGCTTGAACTTAAAATAAATGCTTTGATATTCTACAGAAAACACAGAAAGCGGTCAAGATGGTTTCCCTGGTTAAATCGTGTTTCTTACTATGTTTTGTTATGATATCATTTTATTGGCTAGAATATCACTCTATAGGTGTTATCACGTCTTTTGGAGTGTATCGGACCCATAAGAATATTTATGCTACTTCTGTCAACTCATTAGCTAATTAGTTATGAATAAGTATGGCCACCTCCATCAACTTAAGTGGAGAATGAGAGGTAACCTGTGGCGCCTTTAAATTGGAGATACATTTCGTCGAGCTCCGGCGCAATTAATCGCGATGATACATAGCCAATGCCTGTTTGGATACACTCTTGATTATGAATCAGTTCTCGAGGTTTTCGCATTTTAGTCCTCAAAGTTAAGTTCTAACTCCTTCTACAAATTAGTGTTTTCTAGTTTAGTGTGTTGCACTATCAGGGTGTTAGACCCTCAGGTACCTGGAATTCAAAGTTCCTTGTTTTATTATCAGTTTTTTATTTATTGTATTATTCATAATTGCTATAAAATAAATTCCTTCATTTCTTTATATTCTTTATTATATACCAAGGCTAATGTATGGACACCTTTCCTGTCTCACTTAGGATTAGGATTACTACGAAGGGGATTCGGGACCGAAACCTGTAGTTTATTGTACCAAAGCCCCTAGTGGGGCATCCCCGGTAGGAAGGATGAGGCGAGAGGAGACAGAGGGTGGCCGATCCAAGGTGCCGAGACGCCCGCCGACACTTGTACCCTGAAAGAGATGATGTGAAATGACAACGGAGATGAAATGGAGGGTCAGGAAATTCGGAAGAAGTATTTACCCTATCCAGCATTGGTGTTACGACCTCCAGGTTCGCCTGGGAAAACCCCCTAAAAACCCATGGGTCAGGTAGGTCGACCACAGGAATCGAATACGGGCCTCCCAAATGCGGGCCACAGACGAAACCACCTAAGCCATACCGCTCGGTTTCGTGTCTCACTTAAAGACACTATTAGAAAGGGGCCAGGAAGTAACTTTACTTGAATATTTTGGCGTAAGGCTTTTTATTAGGTACATCAGTATAAAGAAGAATGGAATCAAATATACTTAAACTGGGGAACTATACCCTCCTTCCTTCTTCCCCGCACAAAGGGTGAAGTAGGTTCGATCTTAAGACACGCTCTAATAACGTCCTGACAGTCGTTCAGAAATCAGATGTAGTTTACTTTTTGTGGGATGTGTACTTTAAAAATAAGTTACAGAAATATATCAGCATTTACGTGACTTAAAGAAACTAGCATCTCGAGTAATTCGCCTCTATATTTGCTCGTAGTGAGAGATTCTGGGAAGGCATATTGCATGAAACCCCAATAGAAAATGCACATTTAAGTGTGTATACCTATGCTGAAAATTGCTAGAGCGGAAATTCATACTGCGTAATCATTCCTTGTAATAAAATACACTAATGATACCATTTCCGGGTAATTCTCTTCTCTGGGTAATTTTAACAAGCTAACTTGTTCGTACTCAAACCACGTGGCATTGTACATCTCTCAGAATTGGAACACCGACCAACATCTTGTTACATGAAGTAACTTTGCTATTCAGCACCCACTCTACCTGTGCTAGAGAAAGCCCAATATCGTGACATCTGACTGTGAATCAGATACACTGACTAATTTGAATTGACAGTTAAAGATGATAGTTGCGTATACCGGACCTCTAACCCGTTTCATAATTAGAGGGACATTGAAAATAATGTGTTCACATAAATAAAACGGAACCAGTTTGTATCACCTGATTTACTGCACGTGGAAAATATATTCTGATTTCTTGATTGACTGAAGTTAGGTATGAATTGATTCCTTCATTGGGTGATATAGAGTTCGTTCCTATCCCGCTTTCATCCAATAGGGATGGCAGGCATCTTGATGATACAAATGCACATTTCCTTATGGCCTAAACAAATAAATTTATATTCTAATATCATATAAATAGAAATTTAAATATATATCTACTTATCACTTATGATCTTTAAATATAAAAAGGTGATACTGGAGGCTACTGAGGCAGCATAAGCACACCTGTAAGGATGCTACAATATATGAGTTCAATTTCTAAGCCTTATGACCTTAATTCATGTTAAATTTTAATACAGAAGGAATAACCTGGCTACAGTCCTGTATAAAATCTTAAATAGTTAAGGGCAACATTCTGTCTGAAGACTTTCGGTAATTTAAGACATCCTACAAGAGCGGTCAGTTTTTTGGAACATGGCATGTTTTTTTTTTTTTTTTTTTTTTTTTTTTTTTTTTTTTTTTTTTTTTTTTAGGTTTTTCAGTATTAAAGAGACAGAGGGAGAGGCATATATTTTCCCTTCAATTTTCTCTATAAAAACAGGGAGCAGTCGGTGTATGGAACGGCAGGGGATTTGTTTGCTTTCAGATTCAAGTTTACTCTACCAATGTCCATTCCATCTGATCAGCAAATTTTTATTCAAACTGGGCAGTGAATGTTTCAATACTTGACGAGAATCATTTAAACTGAACAGTGCCTATTCCATTTTTAAACTTCTTTCCTGTTGTACCGAAACGGTTTAAATATGATTCTGGCTTTTTGTGCAATAATTTTTGGCAGTGAGAGAATCTGCCTTAAATTCATGCTATTTTCTTTTTGTAAGCACATACACTTCAGAAATAATGTAAATACATCATATAAATAACGAATTTATCATCTTTATATAATAAAGTTAGATATATGGGTGGGTCATTTCTCCTTATCTGATGCCTCACTAGATGTGCAAACGAAATATGAAGAAATGTATAGTAGAAAGTATCAAAATAAGCATTTAAAAATACGAACCGGAATTGATCATAGAGGCTTTTACCCCGTATGTATGTCAAAATTATTTCAGACATATAATCTCTGGTTGAGAATTTTCCTTAAGGCATGTTGGATGCAAACAAAACTCACGAAAAGCACTAAACCTATTTTTTCATAACCTTAAACAGCTGTCATTTCTTCTTCCACAGTGAACCTCATTCCTCCTTCCCAAGTACGCTTTCGAACGATGACAAATAAGCTGTGTGAAATGCAAGGATAGGTGATAAAGGTTAACACACTATTATAATAGATGCATGTGCCTTTTTTCATTATGATAACTACGTTTTAACCGAAGGATCCTCCCTACTATTTGCTGATAAAAATGTACATGCACTACAGATGTATCAACTTTGCTTCGTAATACTTGAATTCAAACGCTTATTACAATATAAATTTTTCAGTTACCTTCGAGCATATTAAGACAAAGGACAATATTTACAGAGGAACCTTTTTATATCGCAGAACAATTTATTGCAAGACTGTAATCACAGTGAGATAATTCTTGACGAATAATTCTTGACTAATGACCGTCAGCGGAAATCAAGTGATCTGGCCTACCCGTAATAAAAGGGTCATCAAGTAGTTGATGTTAGGATAAAAAAGAGCTCTTCTTTCCTCTGCTGCATTTGTGTACACAGTCGATTGAAAAGGTTTTGTACGGTGCGGATATATGCATGCAAGTGTTTTAACGAGTGCTGGTTAGTTTCGTGTTAGTTACTAACGTGACAATGTCTCCTGCAGTGTCAAAAATAAAAGGAACAGCTCTACATAGTCAAAGTCACGTGATTATTGCTAATATTTATGAGTACATATATGAAGGAAGAAGCCAGAGAGCTCAGAAGCATGTGCGTAAACGCACAGCTCAATGCAGACTGTACTATCATCCTACTCAAAATGTTACCCTTGTTTTATCTTTGTTAAAAGAAACCTGTCAGATAAGGCACTGACTACTCCACTTGGACATAACATCTATCTGTCATATGTGGTTCCTGCGCATTCCATTGGCTGAAGTAATGCATTCACTTGTGCTTAGCATACGTCCAGAAGCGCGCCAGCACCTCTCTCTCACTCGTCCGAAATAAATAAGTGCGTTATCTGAGAGGGTAACCTTTGAGTAGCAGTATTATACCTCTCTCGATGCCAGCGTTCCCGTAAAAGGTGATTAGTGACTCGCACCGAACCTTTCAAATAAAATTTTAATTTCTCAAAAACTAACGCGAGACCTATAAATAATCACGCGACAGTTCTGAGATACAGGGCAAAGTTACATAGAACACACTTTAGCCACTTTAACTAAGTGAGTGTGAGTTCAATGCTGCATTTGTTTTGGGAAGCCTACCAGATGTTACAGTTGTACTGAACGTTCGTCTTGTTCATTACAAAGGAAAAGTATTGCACACGTACGTTGAACTTCCTCCGGGGGCCAAGGTACAATTATAAATAGCGGTAGGGACTTAAGTTGTCAGGACCAATTTGTGACCAAGGTTTTGCACCTACCTCCTAAGGCAATTAAACAGATCGTCTGAATAACATATCTTTAATTGCAAAGGGGAAGTTACAACTCTTGCCTTTCAGGCGTTACAAATTGACAATCGGCTTTCACATAACAAACCCAGTCGCATAGAAAACTTGGGGAGGTGTCCCAGCCTATTTGACACTTAAATATAGAACAACGAATTGCTCACAATGCACGCGCTATGAAAGCAGAGCCCCGACTCCCTTGACTCGCCTGTCCGGAGTTACTCTGAGAGGAAAGCCAAGGCAACCACCACGAGCCTGTTCGGGGAAAGGGGGAAACGCGAAACAACTGAGACGAAAGCCTCGTAAGAAATTGCAATCAGCACAACGTAATGGCTAGTTTCTCATTGGTTGAGAACTTTCCCATATACTCGTCATGTGAGTTACATTTCGTTTTCACTGGCGACCGGATATGCTCTATAAAGTCAGATTTCAAAGCAGCACTCCTGTTACACTGCATCTGCAACCACAAGATACGTACTAATCTCAAAATGTTTAGTTAATATTGTCTATCTAGTTCGCAGTTATCTGGAGACTTTTTCCACTTTGAGTGCAATAATTCTCTACTATTAAAGGACTGAAATCTCTTTTCGGTTAAATATAACTATAGTAATTACGATCATTGGCACCGTGAAATATCCCCTGCTGGTAGTCTTATCGAGTGAGGTAGCTGTGCTGTAACGCTTGAGGCAAGCTGTTCAAATACCAACAGAAAGGATTCTTCCTACCAGGGATATTTTCAAAAATGTGTTACTCTTTATAACTGGCAAATACCAGGGAGATATTTTCAAAAACTTAAAAATGGAACATTTTATGTTTCCCCAAATATAATTTCATTGGATTTATCATTAGATCCACCGCTCCTGTGCTGCCGTACCGAGCGGGATGGCTCAGTCGGTTTCGTCTGTATCCCATATTCAGCAGACAAGGGTTCGGTTTCCGTGGCCAACCTACCTGACCCATGCGTATTTTCGGGGATTTTCCCGGGTCACTAGGCGAATGCTGGGATGTTAATTAAAACCCCCGAATTTCCTGTCCCTCCATTTCATCTCCATTATCATTCCACATCATTTCTCATCTGTCGGCGTAGAAGTGTCGGCGGGGGTCACGGTGATGCATGGCAGGATGATATGCTCTGAGGTAAAATACTTCCTCCGGTGGGTAGGTTGCTGGTCTCCGCGCCTCTGCTGGGACCATTTCAGGACCGCTAGCCAGGGACTTTGGGGCTCAATTGTTGAGTTCGTTACCGTCCCGCAGTAGGAGAGCATGTGCGTTGTCCTGGCCTGTCGGGGAAGGTCTTTATCTAAGTAAACTGTAAGGACCCTGCCCTCTGCACTACCGTGGGTCCTTGGGTTGGCCGCCCACTGTCTCCTCTTACCTCATCCTTCCTACAGGGGGTGACCCACTTGGGCGTATAGGCACAATGGGCCCAGCATGGTGGCCTACGTACCGAATCCCCTCCGCAGTGAAATCCTAATCCTAATCCTGTGCTGCCGCAGTAAAAACAGCTGCTAAGTACTACTACTTGCACCATTTCATTCCGTTTAGATACGTTCAGTCGTTTTAAGAAAGACAACTGATTGACAATAGTTGAAGCTGTTGAAATGTATACATACGTATTGCTTTAAATAATGCAACGCCGTATCAAAGGAAAGAGTAGTAAAGAAGGAAAAGCACTGCAATTGCAATATGATGAAAGCAACACTATTCTCCAGTTGGATAATATGCAACTAAATTAGCACTTCCAATACTACAAGAGCTCTATAAAATGGATATTAACTTTAAAAAAGGAAATTATGCGCACCATCAACGCCTCCTTTGCGACAACCTAGCATAAGATGGTGTAAATAAACCTTTCTGTTAAACTGAATGCGTAACCACAAATTCTGATATCTTCGACGTAAAATTGAGGAAAATATACTTTCCCTTAGTTGTTGTCCAGTTTATTCATTTCTTTGTGACTCATTAAAAGTTCACCAAATGCGTCACATTTCTTTCTAAGGTGGATCCTTAGAATGCTCGTACTTACTGGAAAAGCATAATTTTCAGTTTCTAAAAACAATTACTATCTTTGAAACTGTAGAGCCAGACTGAAAATTTAATGACATAGCAGGGATTTGAACCACGGATATTCTGGTTGCCGTCCAGCCGCTCTAAACCATGGAGCTACTATGGCTAACGTGCCAACATGACACTAAATTCTCCAACTGACTCGTGTTTTTCCCAGTAATCCACTTAGGAGTTCTCATAAACATATGAGACAACTACCTTAATGGCGACTTACTATGCTGTAAGTACTTTAAGGTCCGGGCTTTATAGTTCGGACCACTATTAGGTACAAATCCCGGCTATGGCATTGACTTTTTCAGTCTGGCTCTACAGCTTCATGTTGCATCCTACAGACGGCTAGTGTGAAAGGAAATTAATTTCCAATTACTATCTTTATTTAACCATTTCCAACTTTTCTGTTACTAATGTTATTCGAAACTTTTTCTTGTAGTTTTATGTACCCTATGCACGGGTTTTATCATTATCATAATTCCAATGATTATTCTGAGAATGTATATACTGAGAATGTATAGCCGTACAAAGCTGGGAGAATATAGCCTACAGCACACAATTATTTAGAAGCTTAGTAACTTCTAAGCATTTTTAGTTACCCGGTGGTAAAGTAATTGTAATTCTTTGTGTAATATAATTAAGCTAATAACTATCTTAAGCAGCTTCTCACCTATTAATTTAATATCTGAGTTACTGTATGATTAAGATAAAAACTGCCATTACCAGCAATGAAATTTCCATTACTAGCAGGATTCTATTACATCAGGTACGCGCAGAAGGTGATACCAGGGGCAAAAACTTTCCCCTTAATGTATAAGAAGCAAATAAGTACTTTAGGTTAAATGTGGTCAAGAACAAGTCACAGTTATTATTATTTTTTTTTTTAATTTACGTCCTCCAACGTTGTCATAACGGACGATGAATGGAATGGGTGAAATGATGCTCAAATGAGCCCAGGGTCCCTAGAGTTTAGATTTACCCGACATTCGTCTTTCAGGATAAGGGAAAACCTTGGAAGAAACCTAATCCAGGTAACTCGCCCTGACCGAGATTGAACTCGGGAACTCTTGAACGTGAGGCTACCATCTACGCTACTGAGGCCGGCAAAAAGTCTCAGTATAACTAAATTCAGTAAAAGTTTAAAAATAAAGAAGTTAAACAGCTATAGTATAACTGTTATATTAAAATCTGAAAAATCTGAAGAGCATAGTATACGAAGTTATAATTTTGTCAGGGAGTAGCTATTCAAGTATATATGCTCAGTGTAAAGAAGAAGCAGTTAACTCATTGTAGCTAAGACAATTAGAAGTTTGGCAGAATCAAGTCAAGAAGAAGTACATTCGTTAAAGGTCCATGTATATGGAAATCGGGAGTCAGAGTTGCTGAAACACTCTAAGACCAGTTGTGAAATTTAAAAAGTAGACGAAATTTTTAAATTTGTCAAGTCAAAGAGTAGTAATTGTGTTCCAGGCACAGTAAGTTCGTGAGTGCCCCAAGACTCAGAACTGGTTCCACTACATTTTCTTATTTTTCTGATGACATAGTTGTGAATATTAAGTGCCAGATACAATAACACACGATTGCATTATATGCAATTAAGTTTGGAATGCTGTAGATGAATCCGAGCTTCAGGATTATTTAAATGAAATAAGTGCATTTGGATTGCTGCAAAAAATTAGTACTAAGAAACCTTACGTCCAAATTCTTCCTAGCTATCACATTAGCGGAGAACAATTCATACAGGAGGATGTCTACAAATATTTGGGAATGTTCTTGGCGAATGTTTCTGGATGAGACGGTCACTTCAAGTCTGCACTTAGGAAATCGCGGGAAACGTTACATTACTGAAGGGGGGCACTGAAAAGGGGTAGCGTAAAGTACAGGGAAATAGGCTCAAATCTTTACAGCGGTCAATTATTTAATATGGGCTGAATTATTGGGAACCATATAGAATTAGTCAAAATGATTCGTTAGAAAAATGCGGAGAAGTACTCTAAAACTTATAACACAGAGTAAGTATATTGAGCTTACAAAGAGGAAAGAGACTAAGGTATATGTGAACCTGTTAAGATATGATTTAAGAGGCACAGGTTACACACGTTATTTAAAGGCTATTTGCTGTTTGCTACTTTAAAAGTAAAATATTGGATAACACAACATATTAGGGTGTTTATTTCGCGTTCCTGATAGTCCCTTAGCATTTGGGAGAGATACGTTATACCATGACATATGTGAATGTTTCAGAAGACTTTTTGTGATCACCCTCTATTGCTGTCATTGAATCATCCAGCAATGGAGATTCCAAAGGATGTTGGGGATAAGAACAAAATGTACCTCTTATCGCCACCATAACTATCGTTCTGCATTGTCAAAAATGCAGTGGCGCTATCCTCCAGATGAATCAAATCCTGGCCAACTAATAGCTAACCTGAATTCAGCTGTTTGCGAATTCCTTATCCTGTTGATAAAGGTCACAGGATAGTAGCAATTAGGGCAATGATATTATTTATAGTTTAGCTCGTAAAATGCCAAAGCAGTGGCTAAAATAACCTTAAATTTTGTTGAATAAACCTAGTATTAAGGTAAGTATTGGCAGCTCAGTTTCTGTAACCACGGGTTTTTCTGCTGTCGGTGTGCAATCTGAGTATTACCAACAGACGCTTAATATTGAGAAGAAGTGAACGTCGTTTAAAACGGTGCCACACTTATAATCTTTCAGGAAAACTTTATGTAGCCTTTAGACTAATTCTGTGAAGCCAGTGCACATATACCGTGTGATTAATTCTATTCCTAGCGTGATGAATTGGCGAAGGAATACCATTGCTGTGCCTTTTAGTTTATTTGTGCACTTTAAGCTAAATGGAAGCATTTGCTCTGTATCCTTTCAATTAGTTCTGGACTAATGTTACAGTTTACCAGCTCTGTAAAGGGATGGTGTTTGCCACAGTTTCTCGACACCTACAACTATAATGCACGTTCATATATGTATTATGCTGCATCAGTGCACTGAAAGCAATGCATTCGTGATCACTGCCGTTAATGATTTGCGCATAATAGCGCTAAACAGCGCGCTTGGATCCTACACCCGATGATTGAAGCATGTAAAGGAAACTGTTCAGGACATGCATTCTGCGATGACCATATTCAAGTGGGTGACACAAATGTTTATTGTGTTTCTTGTTTACTCATTATCACGTCACATGCTCATCCGCTGGTCTCGTTTTGAACAACTGCTCTAACCAGCGTCCGACTTATTAGCAAAATAGGAGGTTCCTGTCCATTACCTCCAACTATTCACATTTAGTTTTTGGTGCGGTCTTATAAGTTGGAACTTCCTCTTTAAGTTTACATGTATTTTATTATTTTAGGCATAATATTTATATCTGAAAACTATTTTTCAAAATGATATTGCATTTGTCATTTTGTGCTCCGTCTTCTGCACCTCTTTGCTGATAACTTTGTAACTCGCATGTTTTTTTTGTTTGTTTGTTTTTTTTTTTTGCGATCACAGCACGAAAACAGTTTGATACAGCTAGTGTACACAGATCACACTATGTATGTTCAAAAGTGTATGTTCAAAAGTATTGCTACAAGTGGGCCACGCAGTGGCTGAGTGGTTATACTGCTCGATTCTCACCGAGTTCGATCCTAGGCGACCGCAAAGTAAGATTTGCGGTGGACAACAAGGTGCTGGGGCAGGTTTTCTCTGGGATCTCCGCCTTTCCCGCCATCTCATTCCACCGGTGCTCCATCTTCATCTCATATATCATCAGGGTCACCACCTGCGGTGCCGCATGTAGGAAAACACTACACAATTTTTATAGCTACAAGTAATTTACTATCTACGTACTGATGCACAGTTTGCTATCGAAAGGGAAAATTTTCTATGTGATGTATTCACATGATCTCCTCTATTCACCCTTGTATTAATAGATGTTTCTACCTGGTTCATGTTGTTCGAGATAAACATGTGCAGACATTGTACAGAGTGCTAATGAACTACATCGAAATATTTCAACGATTGTAGACGTGACTAACATATGCAAGTTGAGGTAGGCAATGCATGGTTTTCGGCTAACCGTAAAGCAGTTAATTGTGTTAAACCTAATAGGCATCAGATGCAGATAATTTGGTATATAAACAAGTCAGTGAAATTTTTGGATTATAATCTCTATAAAGCTGCTTCCGAAGTATAGAAATATCGATTCTTAGTAGCTCGTTATTGGCATTCTCAATATTTAATGACTCAAAGGTTTCTCAAATCTTGAAATTATTACCTGCCAGTGCGCCACTGAACACCGATTAACCGTCTTCTTGCATCCTGTAGCCTACTCTAGTGGTAATTCTGCAAGTTTTCTGAAAGCCCAATTAGAAGAGCCGAAAACTGGTGTTACAAAGGTCATTGGTTTGGTTCCTGTCATATAGTTGATTTTTTCGTCATCTTTTAATACGTAAATTTTAATAGGATGAAACACTTATTACTTCAGAAGAGGACCTAAATACCCAAAATAAGAGCAGGATGCGAAGTTATTTGACACACACAAGGAATTTTGGACAGCTTTTTTGGATAGTCGTTGCTTCGCCACCTTCAACTTTGCGTTGAAAACGTAGGTCGCTATCTCGAGCTGTTCCTATACACCTGACGTAAATATTTGCATTCAATGTTTAATTTATATAAGTTGGTTCAAAGTTTAAACCATCTCCCATTTAGACTTAGAGCATGTGAAAGTAACACGCGGGATTCAACCTATGTTAGAAACATATTTAATTAATTGCATTGACAAGGTGAAATTCATACACTTATACAAGAATTAAAAGCTTGGATAAATATTAGAAAGCTACCAAACGAAAAAAAAACAAACAAACAAACAAAAACGACAAAAAATTGAAGTAGAGCCGAACTTATTTACTTTTAACTTGAAACCTAATGTTATAACCACTGCGCCAGAAGGAGTGCTCCGACACATCTCTTCATTCTGCCCGCCTCGGTAGCGTGGTGGTAGAATGTCTGCCTCACGTTCAAGAGGTCCCGAGTTCGAATCTCGGTCAGGGTGAGTTACCAGGATAAGGTTTTTTCAGGGGTTTTCCCTTATCCTCAAAGGCGAATGTCAGGTATCTCTAAGCTCTATGTACCCTGGGCTCATTTGAGCATTATTTCACCCATTCCATTCATCGTCCGATATGACAACGTTGAAGGACGTAAATTACAAAAAAAAAATTCTCTTCATTCTCGTTTGTTGTGCACTCTTGCAGTATAATCATTAGCAGTGGCGTACTGGCACTTTAGAAACTTATAGCCGTAACATCCACAATTTAGCCAACATACCATAAGTCTCCTATTGCAAATTACTCGTTTAAAATATCTCCACTTGCTCTGAAAATATTTTGGTGTAGTTTTTAATACTCTGTATATACAACTTATATAAAACGTCGTGACCTCTACCGTTCTTAGAGCAAAGATGCGCCGTATATCTGCCCAAATAAGATGCATATTAAGACACATGCCAGTAGTTTTTTACTTGCTTCGTATGTGTATGTTTGAATGTTGCGCGCGCGCGCGCGCGTGTGTGTGTGTATGTTTGATAAGTACAATGGTTTATACATGTCACTGCTGCCTCCCCAGGCTCATCACTTCTTATTTATCTTTCCTTTCTCATATGTGGTGTCCGGATGCGTAACACAAACTGCACTTTTAGATTGAACGGCAGTAATGAATTACAGTAGGGCTTTAGCAACAGTCAAAACTTTTAAAAATAGGCTTGCTATGCATTGGCTTTGAAGCTCAGTTCTCTTTGCATGGAAAAGCTACAAAGCAAATAACCATATCCTATTTGAGAAAAGTATTCCCATTTTAGAATGAAAACCAATGAAAATGAACACCTTGAAGATGGTCACCTTAAAAATAGTATGTCACAAAAATTGCGTGTATTACCATATCTACATTTTGTGTAAAGTAATGCTCTTCTGTCTCTCTCATAATTTATCAATTATGAAAAAGTCATTCACACTAAAAAAGAGGACTTCAAAACCTTTTCCCAGAAAATCAATGATATAGTTTTCTTTTTTAAAATATTTCATATGTGTAGTATTTTAATATGAATTTTAGAGGAGCTTTTGAAAAAAATAGCTTTATTTATTCACTGACTCACTGACTCACTCACTCAATCACTCACTCACTCACTCACTCACTCACTCACACAGTCACTCACTCAGTCACTCACTCACTCACTCACTCACTCACTCACTCACTCACTCACTCATGTATGTATGTAGGTATGTATTTATGATTTATTTGTTTATTTAGTTATTTATTATTTTTATACTAAACTTAATTACCAAGTAGCTATTTAACGGTAATTTTTAAGTTATGCTGTTTAGAGACAGACGAGCGCGAGCGCGCTTACACGTGTACACGCACACACATGCAGAAGGAGGGAGAGATCCTTTTGCTAACTTCCTTTTTTATTTTGGAAGTCTGAAAACTTATTTACAGTTATATCTCAGGATCGAACTTTTGCTTGGGACACAATATTTCCAATTTAGTGTACATATTAGGGAAAATAATACATTGTGTAACTGCTCAGTTATATGTGTTCAGAGTGAGACGGTTAAAATGAGAAAACGTAAATCTGAGTTTACTTGTGAGGCTAGAAGTGTTTTATTAAATTATTACTCGCACTGATTATTATTTATTTGATATAAGAAATAAGTGTTAAAATACACATATTATACACCTTTTAGAGGTATGGTATGCATGTACGTAATGCTAGTCATAATTCAAACTGAAAATACGAAATAATTTAGTGGTGCATCACACAGCGTTAAAGGTTTTCAAACTGCATTGCAGTCTTCTGAGCTTACTCATTGGCATCTCTCTCATCAAACGTTAGCTAAATTGCAATTAAGATTTCTGGAATAACTCAAAATGTTAATGAAATCCAGTGGATGTGAAGGCTTCAGAAGCTCCTTTCCAGTTGCACACTGGTATATTCCACACTGGACTGTTAGATATGCAATTATTACTATAACAATAACAGCAGAGGCTGCAGTAGTAGTAGTAGTAGTAGTAGTAGTAGTAGTAGTAGTAGTAGTAGTAGTAGTAGCAGTAGTAGTTGTAGTAGTAGTAGGAGGAGGAGGAGGAGGGGTAGGAAGAGCAGTAGTAGGAGGAGGAGGACGAGCGCAGTTCGGTCAGGTATCTTAAAAGGTTTCCGGGGTAATGAGCAATGAATGTAGCAGATAAAACAGAACTTATGATATCCCGGTAAATATTATGTTACCCAGGTTTAACTATGAATACGTCTAACGTTATAACGCCTGGCTTCAAACTCTGTGGTATGTTATTGTTTATAAAATGTTAAAACCCTTTCTGCAGTAAAACAGTTTAATTTAATATACCCTGCAAGAGAGAACCTGTAAACTTCTCGTTGAATGGACCTAATCAATATTGCCAAGAGGTTATTTCCTTAAAACATTCCACAGTTTAATTGTTAGTTTAATTTGCATAATGGACTTCTATATTAACAAGAAGTAAGACAAAAAGAAACAACCTACAAAAATCAAATATTTCAGAGACGCATATCGACTTGCTGTTAATACTAAGTTTTAGTAAAATAAAACTATTCTCTTAAATGTCTGATATAGTGCTACACTACATACTATATCCACAAAGATTGAAAAATTCAAAAACAGTGTTAGCCCTTAACAATTTAGCACTATGTATTTGCCAGGCTACAAGTTCAGCGACATGTCTAAACATCCACTTTCTCACTGTTTCTCCTCTATTTTACAGTCATGGATAGTACTCAATTAACTGGAGTGATGCCAGTTGACAGTTGAAATACACATATTAGCAGGAGATATCTGAAAAGTGTGTGGAAGGAAACTGTAATGCAATAGCGTTCGTTTTCATTCAAATATCTTCGTGTACTGAAGTAGAGCATATATGTCACATTCTTTTGCTATCAATTTGTCAACAATTTAGGATCCTGAAGAGTTTGTGAATGAATTCGGCTATTCTGCATATACTTGTCCACATTATAAGCATATCTAACCCAATGAAAGTAGGTAGTATCTATATAGTTAACCATTTCGTGTGTGCAACATTGGTGATATTTAAAGCTCAATTATAAATTTGCAGTTAGCTAAACAACTCCTCTCACGAAAGCCCAAGAGAGGAAAAGGTCATATCACGGACATTGCATATTCAAGTCTACACATCTTAAGACATAATGAAACATAATGAAACAATTGAGAAACACTGATTGTGGTACTGGTGAGCCTGCCACCTCATTCCTCCCTCCTCCCACTATATGTCGTCTTTAGTACTAACAGGTGGCCGTCCTATCGCAAAATAGCTGCTCAAATGGCTCCCTAGGTGAACACGAGATCTTTTGTGTGTGTGTGTGTGTGTGTGTGTGTGTGTGTGTGTGTGTGTGCGCGCGTGTGTGTGTCTGTAAGTTATGTCCTCCAACGTTAAGTGATATCGGACGATGAATGAAATGGGTGAAGTAATGCTCAAATGAGTTCGGGGTCAATGGAGCTTAGAATTACACCACATACGTCTATCAGGATAAGGGAAAACCCTGAAAGAACCTTATCCAGGTAACTCACCCTGACCGAGATTCGAATTCGGGACCTCTTGAACGTGGGGCTGACACGCTACTATCTACGCTACCGAGGCGGGCCAACGAGACTTAGTGATGACATTTAAGATTTCTAAAGATTCACAAATCAGCAGATAACAGAGGATCTACCAGCTCATCTCACCATAGTAAGGAAATTAACCTCCGCTATGTTGCACAGATATGCGATTAAATATTCCGAAGAATAGACAATAATCGATTCTGCTGCAATGTAGAGGTCATTTTCTCCTCAAAATTTATCATTCAGTACATGTTGATGTCCTTTTTATAATATAAATAATAAAATTTAAATTGCTGCTTAGGGAGCCATGCTGTTTACCCCTTAATAGTTTAAAACCAAAACAGATTAATATTATGGAAATAATTTAATGCGCCAAAATTTGTTCTAAAGGTAATAATACTTCTATTTTCAAATGCATTTATTCAGTTGTACTTCTCTTGGAATAAATGACTATATAAATTCATTAAGCTTTTAAAAGCCAAAATAGGTTTTAGAATTCACACTATATCAAATAAATTGGAAGTATTAAATTTATTCATGCTAGGTGCAGTTTTACTATGATAATGACGGATATATATTGAAAGAAATGGAAGTTCTATTTTGACCTTCTTCCGCAAAGCCTACTAAAAGCGGTTTAGATATACATCAATGTCTAATGCACAGCACTTCCTCAAAATCTGGAATGCCTGCTGGCATCGCCCACTGGGGTTCTAGGGTTACATTATTTTTAACTGACGAAAATATATGTCTGGAGGAGGAAAACTTCTTAGTGGAGGTTTCAGTCCGTAGGCAGCATTTGATATAGAGGCAAAAGCAGTTCCTCTTATTCTTTCGATCCAAATTGCAGAAAAGGAAAGCCTGAAGCTTTGTCTGCAGTTGCAGTCGTTGGCAGCGAGTCTGTATCCAATCCCAGGCCGGCGACCTCACTTTCACCACGGGCTGCATCGATCTAAAGATTTGGTGGGAAGCGGGCCAAAGACAGAAACACCCCGGCCGTCCCACCAGACTGGTTCACTGAACCAATGCTGCACTGGAAGAGAGACTTCAGACACCATGGCACCACATCATGCATCCCGTCTGCCTTTCGCAATTCAACTTTCCCTGCAGAGCTTCTGTAAGCAATGGGGGTCACGAGAGCAAAATCAGCTGGACTCCAGAAAAATGAGTGTAGCGCCCGAACTATGTTCTCTCTTGAATCCTCTCCCATGGACAACTTTAACGACATCAATTTACTTTCTAATTTTTAATAGTTTCTCTGTCAAATAAGCCTGAGTCAGGACTTTTTTTCACGGTCGTTATCTTTGCTGCCAGACTGGCTTTTATTTGGATATGAATACAATCTTGTAATTTGCTTTTTACGCAATAAAATACTATCGTTTTTAAACGCTTTTTAGAGATATCAGTAGTTTCATTTTTAGACACTTGAACTATTGTATGCGTACTTCCACCATTAAAAGTCCTATATATCTATCTATGTGAATAATAGTGTCTCAGAAAGAAAAATGTAACAAGCCAGATATAAATTTTGGCTGGAGCAGAGCTTATAAGTGCAAGTTTAGACTTCCATTGTATAAATGCTCTTTGTATGTTTCTTTCTAGGCAACGGCATTTAAAAGCACCACTTATTAAATCTTAAACATATAACCACTAATGTTATTAACATCAAATTGAATCCTCAAAAAAAAAAATAGAGGATGCTTTTACCGTACTGAATTTGAATTGAGCAATTGCTTGAGCAATATATGAACAAAGACTCATTTATACCACAAAATACGGCTCACAAGAAATGACTATTCCAAGCAAAAACTGGAAGAAACCAAAACGAACATATGCAAAGAAATATAGGCATATGTTCAAACCGTATAACTTAATCGTGCAGAATTTGTTATGCTTAACAGTAGAAAGCAACATTATGCGAAAACTTGCCCCTTAAATAAAACACAGGACACAATTTTACCTCTGTGTACCAAAGTATACAAATTGCGTTTCTTTTCTTCTCTATGAAGTGGTGAATTCGCACTACAGACGTAGGAAAAAAAGTTTAAGAAGGTAATGTAGAATATAAGTGCTGTACCCAAAATAATAACAAATATACTTTAAATTAAAAAGAAAATTCGAACTTATAATATTACACAAATAATTAAAATAATATTTTATGGCAAGCTCCTTCATTTAGTCTCCCTTAACAGGAAGCCAATAGGATCTCTGCGAATATTCAGCAGAACCACGAACTGGTCGGCAAACATAAATGAGACAATTAATATAAATAGAGAACATATATCATGCGCTGGCTAAGAAAGCAGCATCGTTGGGTTCGGTAAGACCATACAGGCACTATGTGAAATTTAATTACGTAAGCATGTACCCACGAAACGGTTGGACCTGAAACAAATGTGTAAAATGAAATAAGATAATGTCTCTTTCCTACTCGTCCAATAGGATATTAATATCCTTGCTATCCCACCAATGTTCATCCAACTAAGTTCATGAAAAATTATCTTAGGCGTTATTTAAGCCATTGTACTGAAATATGTACCATCTATACGGTGATCTACATTGGTCCAATATGTTTGGTTATGAAGGAAGATAGATCAGTTATACCTTGTTTTAATTAAAATTTATCAGCAATATTTTAGTAGATAAGCAACTATGTTATTAATGCATAAGGGGATTCACAATAGCATTTAAAAGCGTCTATTTATAAGCGTTTATATATAGTCTATAACATTGTGACACAATTTAAATTAACATTGTACAGATGCATTTCCTCAGTTACTCGCACTATTTTGCCATTTGTCTCATTATGAAGAGAACTCTCCCTCTCTCATCCACGCTTTCTTCGTATCTCCATAATTCATTTATTCTAGCCATTTCCCTTCTCCCTCAATCTAGTTATCTCTTCTTTCTACATCTCTCTCCCTAAATGTTAAGTCCATATTATAGTCTTTCGAAAATGGGCAAAACAACTATTTTGTTCTGGAATTTCAGCAATAATTAAAACAAAAAGGAAAACATTTAACTGCTACAAGTTCCATAAGCTCCAGGAATTGTGTTTCCCAGGGAGCAATTCACGTAAATGAAAAATAGTAACAAACTACCTTAATTAGCACAAAAATACTTGTCCTTGCGCAATACCTTAAATGCGCAGAAGCACACCAAACCGCAGTCTCTATTAAACCATATTTGTATAAATTAAAAGAAAGCAATATTAAGGGAGATATTTGGGACATTTTGAACACACACCCCATTAAAGTGCCTGTATAAAATTAAAGGACCTTAAAACGCATGTTACAAAGTACAATAATAATAATAATAATAATAATAATAATAATAATAATAATAATAATAATAATAATAATAATAATAATAATAATAATAATAATAATAATAATAATAATAATAATAATAATAATAATAATAATAATAATAATAATAATAATAATAATAATAATAATAATAATAATAATAATAATAATAATAATAATAATAATAATAATAATAATAATAATAATAATAATAATAATAATAATAATAATAATAATAATAATAATAATAATAATAATAATAATAATAATAATAATAATAATAATAATAATAATAATAATAATAATAATAATAATAATAATAATAATAATAATAATAATAATAATAATAATAATAATAATAATAATAATAATAATAATAATAATAATAATAATAATAATAATAATAATAATAATAATAATAATAATAATAATAATAATAATAATAATAATAATAATAATAATAATAATAATAATAATAATAATAATAATAATAATAATAATAATAATAATAATAATAATAATAATAATAATAATAATAATAATAATAATAATAATAATAATAATAATAATAATAATATTAATAATAATAATTTGTTTGTCAACAGTCATAGCAATTATCAGGATCATATATTTAAAAGCCATTTAAAAGCCATTAATAATGACAGGACTTGAACCTGCTATCTTGGGATAGGTAGACCAGCAGTTAACCTAGTGAGCCATTCAAAACAGCACAACACAAATTATGGCTTCAGATAACCACACACACACACACACACACACACACACACACACACACACACACACACACACACACACGCACACACACATACACACACACACACACACACACACACACACACACACACACACACACACACACACACACACACAACGAATTAAGATGTCCCAAGATATAAATTAATGAGAATCATCTTTCCAAAATAATAGCCCATTCTACTTGTAACAGTTCTACTAATGTATGCATGACTTTATCTTGAATTAATGACTGATGCTTCCGGATGTTACTCTAACAGGTACTGCACTGATCCGCTCTGCAACAGCATAGTTCACGCGCCTACGGAAGGTAACCGTTTCGCTTTTCTGTCTAATTTGTTCGGCGAGATGTATGCTGGAGGTAGCGATATGTTAAGACATATTGATATCCATGTCAAATCAACGATTTATATGTTCATAGAAACATGTAAACAAACTAGATCTGTGTTATACCAAAAGGAACATTAGACAGCAAACAGTTTTAGCAAAGGAAAGGTTGATTACTTTTGGGCTGTCATGGAGCTGCCTTAGATAAGATATCTTGTTGATCAGCGAGTAATTAACTGTGTAGCACGCTCTCTAGATGTAGAGGTAGAGGTACAATACAAACAGAAGGGGTTCTATATTGAGCCTATAATCAGGCTATTGGAAGTCAAACACCGGAAGAAGGGAGGCAGGGAAAAGATGGGTGAGCCCAGCGAGCCAGCGTGGTACCTCGGGGTTTCGACATCGCTCCTTAGGCCACAGATGCGACATAGTGCTGCCCCTATGCTCAGAACAGTAGATATAGAACCCAAATTTTATCACACAATATTGCCACTTCCAACCCGGAAAGACCGGATTAAAATGTCGAAATGAAATTGGGTGACGGGAAGTCGCAAAAAGGAAAGTAACAAACCCAGCATTCGCCTAGTGACCAACAGAAATTATCAAGAAACATTTAGTGAGATTGAACCAGGGACCTCCCGAGTGTTACGCCTGAGCTATTTCGCTTGGTTTCTCAAGATTTATAGCCTCGAAGTTACCTGTGGAGAATGTTCAATTGCAACATTCGCTTCACGAATTGGAGGGCAGTATCCAATATTTGTTTTTCAGATTTTGGCTGTAGAACTTTGTCGAGCGTTCAATGATGTATTTTACCGGGTACCAAGATTGTACAGAAAGTAATTTTGAACAGGCATAATTACCAAAGGCGTCATAAATATTTAGATTGTTTTGGATCGTTAGAACTGTCAGAGGGAGAAGCATGAAGAGTCCGCCGCTACTATACAAACGGATTCGTACAGCGTTGGTGGTCCCTCAGTTGCGTTATTCAAGAGAAACAAAGTATGAGCCATAATGACACTACAGAGTTATCTTAGCAACGTTAGTTATATACCCAAAGGATCGATGCATTCACGCTTATGCAAGGCTTCTCACGTTCTGTATTATGTTTGTGCTCAGCAAAAGAACAATGACAGCAATAGGGATTTTGATAATAGAGTTGGCGGCGACAGTAGCTAATGCTAAATTACTTGCCAAACAATAGTTCTTAGAGTTGGGGACAGAGATAGCGTATTAGTTTCCTGTGCCTTATTCTCAAATCTTCATTCTCAAAATTCCAGAAATTTCCTAAAAGTTTCAACCGGATATAGTTAGTCAAACAAACTCAATATAATTGATGGACTTTATAAATATCATTAACTGATACATCTAAAACTTTTAGCTGGGTTTCGGCTTTTATATTTCAGTTTTCAAGTTTTGAACCATTCAACGCAGTATCAAGTTGCGCCGTTGTATCTGTCTGCGAAACACGCTTTTTCACTTGTTTACTTGGAAAATTACAAGAATTCTGTTTCATTTTTCATTTTCCAAACTGGTTTATGTGTGTATTTGGAGGAAAATCTTATTTCTAAACATTAAAATTAAGGTAAGAGAGCCGTAATTACCTTTACAGTTATCGCAAAATGTAGAACTCAACCTTCCTATAAGTTTTATTTTAACATATGGAAGTTACTTATTGTGATTATTTTGGTTTCTCTTTAATTTTCTTTACAAACTTATTAATCTTATATGTCAATGAGACCAAAATCAACACGATCAGCATGAAATACCAATTAATAAACATGTTACGTATAGTTTTACATTCTTTAACATGGCTTAGCTTATGAAACATGAATGGTTCTCTCACTCTGCGCTGACGCTAATTTTATATTTTAAGTCAGCAAAAGACAAAACACATTACAATGTTATATCAGAGAAAGGAATAATCTGCAAAGAAGCTATCGCATGTTTTCATGATACGACGGCAGGATATTAAATAAAATCTTAGACTTTGTGCATTGTGCAGCTCCAAGAGATGTAAACAAGCATAATTAGCTAAATTTCTAACTGAAAATCAACTGCAGTAAAATCCTTAATGCTGCTTGGAGCGTGGTTCCAGGTTCAATATCATTTTCATAAGGGAAGTTGCCCACATCCGTTAAATATTTAAAAGATTCATCAGCAGCTGATTGATTGCTTTTGCTCAATTAATGTATAACACAGAGGTAATTGCATTCAACTTGTAATGAAAATGCAAATTATGTTTGCGATGTGCTCGTCCAACTAGAGGAATCGTTTCCTTTTTCAAGCATAATTGTTAACCAGGAGCTCCAAACGGCCCTTTAACAATGTAACCTATTCTGGATTACGTTTTTCATTCTGATTCTTTATTTTGTTAAATAAACTCCCGAAAGTATTGCAGATGCATTTTATTGGCACGGCATTGGAACGTGGCGTTGTAATATAACTAATGATAGTAGTGAATAGCCTACTGTGTTTTGTATGTAGAAGTTTAACATATCATAGCAATAATGCGTTCCAAATATGACTTACGACAGCGTGTTTATGGTAGACTATAATGTTCATTGGGCCATATACTGTTAATAGTAGCCATAGGTAATATATTAACATTTGGTAAATATTGTACAAATATTTTGAAAAAACATTGGCACATATTAAAACTGAGTTAGGGTCCTCGGCGTACAGCCCGATCGAATGTTTACCGGCGGACCGCTGCGTCATCCATCTCTGCGTGTGAATCTCGGTGGGTCAGTTGGTTAGGCGCTGGTGTACTGATCCGAAGATCCGGAGTTCAAATATGGCTTAGACCGATGTCTTCGAACTGTGAAAAGCGAGAAAGCTATGTTGGTAGATTTACTAACATGTAAAGTAAGTCTTGAATGACGACATTCCGATACGCTGACGGCGTTATCACCTCAACTGTCAGAATATTTATTTACTACCCACCTTTCACCGCAGGATGCAGCCCTGGAGGGTGGGCTGTGGTTAGCTCCCCAGCTCATTCCAGTGGGTGAATGCGGTCTTTACAACCTAATTCAGTTAGCTTCCCCGAATATAGCCCCTCAGATTATCCCTCAAGGGAGCAATCAATGGTACCCAATTGTATTGCAAGCAAATGTAGGTCATTAGGCCATACACTCTTACGAAATTTATGCTCAGGTATTGAAGCTTAAAGCAGCTCTGAGAGCAAACGCCCTTTTATGTAACTGTTTCTAAAGATTAAAATTATATTTTTGGAAATATGAGGTCTTAATTTTTTGAAATACTTGTACAAACTTTAGCTGTGGCCAACCAAGAGCGAGAAAACAGATACATTCTGTGCTATTTGTTTTGAGGGGAGCGTATTCAAATCGGATGGCACCTATAAATAAATCCCACAGCATTCAAAACGACTTTGGGGGGTGGGGGATTATGTCTAGAGGGTTATAGATTTCCAGTGTTGAAAGAATTATACAATGAATCTTATTTGAGATTGAAATACACACACACACACACACACACACACACACACACACACACACACACACACACACACACACACACACACACAAACAAATAAACACACATAATCACTGGCATAGATTAGAACCACAATAAAATTCTAACAAACCTGCTCTACATCACGAAAAATATTGTTTCGTGGTTTCATTTTACTTTGCCCAACGCAGCACAACATTCATTAAGCCATTGTTCTGTCTTCCTCAATAAACATGAACACTTTACTGAAAACCGGTAGATCTAAAATCCATTTACGCGAGGGCGGCTCAAAAAGTAGCCGTGTTAGGAAAGAAGCAGTCATTCTTTTGAAACAATAATTATTGTCGCGAACATTATTGCGGCCGGGCGCACAAAGGGACAGATAGTGCAGCGCAGAGATAAGGGACAGTCGAAATGGAACTTGAGAAACTTGCGCGCACAGCTGTGTTTTGAAAGTGAACACTTTGTTTGTGGGTGTGGCAGCCGACCTTGCAGATTGTGTTGACCAAATTGTATTTCTACGGAAATAAAGAACATTTTGAATTTCTGCAAATTGGACTTTTAATTCTATGAACCCCAAAGTCACAATTGGTTTCCGGAAGTATGGTAGAACATACGAAAATGGACGCTGCATTGGCGAACATTCTAGAAGACCTGAACGCAATGAGATCACCGAATTAAAACCTAGCTGCGAAAAAAAAGCGGCAAATAACAACCTGGCCGCGGCATCGAAAGAAATGAAGACGGCCAATGACACTCTCGCTGCGACGTTGACAAGGGAAATGAAAGCGGCAAATAAGAGCCTGGCCGTGGAACTAACAGAAATGAAGACGGCTAACGACAACCTCGCCCAGAATATGGAAGAAATGAAGACCGAATTAACTGCGAAGACGCAAACGGCAAATAAGAACCTGGCCGCAACGATGACCGCGAAGATGACCAAAATAGCAACAGAAATGAAGGCAGCGACCGAGGTTCTTGCCTCCAAACTTGAAGAGCACTTGGGCGGTGTCAAGGAGGACATCTCGGAGGTGGGCAAGTTATTGGGTCAAGTGGACGAGCGCGTCGAAGACCTGGCTAACTGCCTTAATTGCCTAGAGAGAAAGGCCGACAACAACGCAAAGTTTCTGAACGACATGGTGCATGACGTCGTCGGCTGGAGGTGGAAGGATATAAAGGCCAACGCCCTGGGACGCAACACAACATCTGCGCGCGTCAAGCCTCCAAAGTACGACAGCACTTCAACCTTCGACGTCTTCCGCCGTCAATTCGACACAGTAGCCAAGCACAACTAGTGGTCACAAGAGGAAGAGGCCGCACAGCTGATAATCAGCCTCCAGGGATGGGCCACAGAGTTCCCGAACGCAGTCCAGACAGCGGCGGCGCCCAAGGACATCTGGGAGCCCCTGGAGAACCGCTACCACATTTAATTGAAGTCAAGGTCACAGCAGCCAGGGCTACATAAGTTTGTCCTGGCAATTGAGCATCTGGCCAGCAAAGCCTTAGTCGACCTCCCACCCGAGAACAAGGAGTACACGCTACACTGGAGATCGAAGGCCTGCCGAGGGACGCCGGCGAGGATCTAGTGGCGTGCGGTGGGTTTGTGGTCAGCCGGAATACTTGGAGAGAAACTGCCCACACCAGTGAGAGCAGCCAGAAAACGAATGAAGGACGTCGTTGAAAGGGGCACGTCGGCGCCATCACCACCATCCGCTCGAGTGACACTGCGCACCGTCAATTGGCGTATGGAGGACGCTGACAGTTGGGTGAAGGGGAGGCCGTCCTGTGAGTTCGTAGATACCGGGGCAGCCGTGACCATCATCATACCTGACATGGCCAAGTGTTTGCCGTTGAGAAAACCGAGCCGACCATACCAGCTAGTGACGGCAGCGGGTGACACCTAGCCTGAGGAGAGGGAGGACTTGCTGCAGTTGACCTTGGGGTGTAATGCCGTACGTCTGTGGGTGTTGTTCATGAAGGTGGCTGAGGAGGTGATACTAGGACTGGAAGCCCTCCGGAACCACGAGGCGACAGTCGACGTAGGCAGGAAGGTCCCGGAGATCAATGGAGAGGAGGTGATACTCCGTCAACCCAAAGAACGCCTAGGAATCTCCAGTATCATCCTGAGGGAAGGCGTGGTTGTCCCCGCAAGGAGCTAGCTGGCAGTGAGAGCGTGACTGGAAGGCCAGTGAACGAAGAACATGATACTGGAATAGAAGACTCCCGTGCACGGACTGTGTGTAGGCAGGACATTGTTGCCGTGCCAACAGGTGCCGGTAAGTCTGCTCAACCTGACAGATACTGATCACGACGTCCAGGCCGGGACGGATTTGGGGACGTGCGTGCCCGTGGTCAGCGTGACAGTAATCAACAAGACACAAGAGCAGATGCCAACGCAACATCTGCTGTCTTGACTGGAAGACTTACTGGAGAGGGTGACTGACTACCTGACCGCAGAACAGTTCGGAAATGATCGACAACTGCTGAGATGATACAGCGCGTCCTCAGCCAAGGTAACAACGACTACGGCTGAACGGGCAGAGTGCTCCACCGCATTGACACCGGAGACACCCGGCCTATTCGGCAACCACCCAGACGCGTTCCGCTGGCAAAACAAGCGGCGGTACGGGACATGCTGGAAGAAATGAGATCCAGGGGAGTGATGGAAGAGTCTGACAGCCATTGGTGTTCCCCTGTAGTCTTGGTGAGGAAGAAGAACAGCGAGCTACGCTTCTGCGTGGACTACAGGAAGCTGAATGCTGTCACCATAAGGGATTTGTCCCCTTACCCCGGATTTACGACACTCTGCACAGGCTTGCTGGTGCGCAGTGGTTCCCGATCCTGGAACTGAAGTCGGGTTACTGGCAGGTGGCTCTAGACCCTAGAGACTAGGAAAAGACCGCATTCTCGACAGGCAAAGGGCTTTGGCAGTTCACCGTGATGTCCTTTGGTCTCTGCAATGCACCAGCTACCTTCCAACGCCTCATGGAGTCAGTGATGTGAGGATTGGTGTATGACGACTGCCTGCTATACCTGGACGACATCGTCCACAAGTCATTCGACGACCATCTCGACAACCTGAGCAAGGTGTTAAAAAGACTGCAGGCGATTAACCTGAAGATAAACGCGAAGAAGTGCCAGCTCTTCCGCAAGGAAGTCAACTACATGGGCCACATAGTCTCACCACCCGGAGTGGCCACAAACCCGGAGAAGATACAGGCCGTGAGAGATTGGCCTTGGCCAAAGGATAACAGAGAATTGCGCAGTTTGCTGGGGCTCTGCAGTTACTACCGCCGCTTCATAAAGGGCTTCTTGAAGATAGTGAAGCCCCTCACCCGCCTGACGGAAGGACACCTGGATTATGTGTGGACGGAGGCCGCTGAAGTCGCTTTCCAGCAGCTGAAGAAGACACTTTGCAGTGCTCCTATTTTACGATTTCCAACAACAAGGTGCCGGCTTCATTGTAGCACCGACTCCAGCGAACACTGCATTGGTGGCGTTCTATCCCAGCACCAGGGCGGCCACGAGCGAGTGATAACCTACTGGAGCAAGACACTATCCAAGGCAGAGAAGAACTACTGCGTTACCCAGCGAGGACTACTGGCGGTAATAAAGACCGTGGAGCACTTCCACAAGTACCTTTACGCTCAGCCATTCCACCTGAGGACTGACCATTCCACTCTAACCTGGCTGTTTAGTTTTGGAAACTGGAAGGCCAGAGAGCACGTTAGGTCTAGAGGCTGCAGGAGTACGGCATCACTTCTGAACATCATAGAGGGAAGAGCCACGGTAACGCAGACGTCATGTCCCGAACATCCTGCCCAGAAGAGTGCGGCCAGTGCACAAGAGTGGAAGAGAAGTAGCATGCCACAGCTGTGAGAGTACTCACGGCAGTACCTGCGGACGGCTGGGATAAAGCAGACCTGAGGAGGGAGGAGCTGGCGGACGCCTGCTTGGGGCCACTCTTGAGGGAAGTGGGGGCAGGGACGAGACTGACCTGGGAGGACATCGCCCCAAGAAGCTCCACATACAATTCCTACTGGGCCCAATGGGTCTCAGTGAAGATCAGAGGGGTTGTGCTGATCCGGGTATGGGAATCACTCGATGGGAAGCTGCAGAGGGAATAGTTGGTACTTTATTCGGAGTAAGGTCCCGGAGGTCTTAGAGGAAGTGCACGCCTGGGAGCAAACCGAACGATCGACAAACTCCGACAGCGCTACTACTGGCTGAGGCTCCAAGCAGACGCTGAGAGTTGGTGCCGTCAATGCCAGGTGTGCGCGGTCAGTCGTGGCCCCCAAACTAGGAGCCGAGATCTCATGCAGCAGTACAACGTCGGAGCGCCATTCGAACGCATCGCTGTTGACATAGCTGGAGCATTCCCAGTGTCCGCCCGAGGCAATAAGTACCTGATGGCGGTCGAGGACTACTTCACCAAGTGGCCGCAGGTGTATATCATCCCGAACCAGGAGACGAAGTCTGTCACAGACTACCTCATGGAGCAACTGCTCTGCCGTTTTGGAGTGCCATTTAATCTCCACAGCGACCAGGGCACCGATTTTGAATCTATCCTGATGAAGGAGGCACTGGGAAGGCTTAGGGTGAACAAGACCGGTGCAACACGTCTACATCTCCAGTCGGACGGCATGGTGTGTAGGTACATCAAGACCCTAGAAGAACACATGAGGAAGGTTGTGGCAAGCCGTCAGTGAGACTGGGAGGTCAAGGTGCAACTGTTCCTGCTCGCCTACCGCTCGTCAACACACGACACCACTGGGATGACGCCATCCAGCTTAATGTTCAGCCGAGAGTTACTCCTCCCCTGCGACCTTGCCTTTGGGAGCCCCCTCCCGGAAGCAAAACAGCCAGCAACCGAGTATGTGGAGAATTTCGTGGATCATCTCCACGACATGCACGAGATGGCTCGTCAGAACATTCAGAAGGCGAGCGACGACATGAAGACCTGATACGCCAGGTAAGCCAACAGTTAAGGGTTCCAGCAAGGTGACCTGGTGTGGTTGTACAACCCTACGCGGAGCAAGGGACGCTGCTCGAAACTTCAACAGCCGTGGCAAGGACCGTAACGGGTAGTAAAGAGAATCAACGACGAGATCTACCGCATCCAGAAGGTGCCCCAAGGAAAAATGTTCGTTATACACCTGGATCTTCTGGCCCTTACGACCAGCCTTGATGAGGGAGCAGTGTCGTGAGCATAGTTGTGGCCGGGCGCACAAATGGATAGATAGTGCAGCGCAGACATGAGCGACAGTCGAAATGGTAATTGCGATACGTACGCGTAAAGCTGTGGTTTGAAAGTGAACTCGTTTTATTGGTGTGGCAGAGGACCTAGTAGATTGTGTTTTTGTATGTTACGTAATTCTGCCACTGCAAGGAGTGACCAAAGTTTATTTCTACGAAATAAATAACATTTTGAATTTTTACAAATGTAACTTTTAATTCTGCGAACACACAGAGTCACATTATATTGCTCAACATATTCCTATCTAAGCATATATACTTATTCCGACGTTCCTTCCATTTGTTAAACTCCTGCAGAAAATAAAAGCTCTTAAGTTCCTTAAAATACACCTCACCTCCACAATGACCACATTTGATCTTATTTTGTTCCCGCAAGCCTTTTTGTCCTTATTATTGGGAAACAATAGCACGGAGTGAAATTGGATGAATATAGTGGATTCGGCAGAAATTCATGACACAAATTATATGGTTTGACGGTGACAACCTTGCATGAAAGTGCTGGTATGTTGCCGTGGTGAAACAACAAATGTTTCTTCACCAAATGAGTTTTGTTTTCTTCGGCTCTTGTAGAATCTCTGCACTATTATCCATTAATCGTTTTCCTTTCCTTTTTCCCAAAATGTCAATGGGAATGACACACATTACATTCCAAAATACCGTCATCGCTTATTCTGGTTCATGGGACCATATTTACCCTCTTCGGAGCACATTGAACCAATTGTTTTTATTTTTGGTTGGTTTTCCAAATGTAATAAAGAATCTCTCATTGACAGTGACAACTGACATAAAGAGTCCTAAGGGTTCCACTTAAATAAATCCGTAAATTTAGAAGCCGCACCCGCTGTTGTCCAATGCGAGCTAACACGACACCCATCTCACAGACCTTTTTTGTCATATCCAACTTGTCTTGCAAAGCATAAACTGCCTTTCCCGGCGACACACCTAGGGACACTGTCACATCTCGAACTTTTGATTATGGTTGGCGAGAATTAAATCGTGAGTTTTGAGTGTCTTCCTCGGTAACCACATTTTTCGGGCTTCCTGGCATTCCTAATAGAAAACGGATGTTGGACTACGTTTTAAGTCATTTAAACAATATTTAATTGTAGTCAGAGGTGACGAAAGGTTCCCATAAAGCAGCATCAAATTTCGCTATTACCTCACCGTATCCAAAAGTAAAAGCGAAACACTGAAGATCTGTGTTTCTTCCGTTTTAGCGAAAACATGATGAACGACTAGCTAAACTACCAACCAAATCAAAACTAACTAATCAATCAACACCCGTTTTAGTAGCATGTATCAAATGAAAATATATAATGGTAAAACGGAGTTGTCCAAGGAACATCCCTTTTGTAGCATTATACTTAATAAACTCCCTCGTTATTTTCCATTTTCGTAACATAAAGTACATGCTTCTGTAACTTCTTGAATGAACTTTAAGTATTAAGAATTATTTCAACAATGTAAATGCATATAATAGCATAACGCCTTACTTAATTTTATATAACTATGCATTACAAACTTCGGTGAATACGGGTTAACTTCTAAGATTGGCTTTGTGTAAAATACGATTTGGAATTGTATCTCTTTAATTAATGGTGAGCAACAAAACCAGAGAAGCTTAAGCCCTGTTAATTCATTAAGTATAGGAGGAAGAGAACTCAGAAGCTTTCTCCCAAGCCGACAAACAGGTAAAATAAAACGATTTGTCGCTCAGCACTTAAATAGATTGCATCTTAGTGACAAATCCTAATTAACGTTTCAGTTAGTTAATGTAGAGAGGTAACGTACACATTATATCCTCTCCGGCTACAAAGTATTCCACATTAAACAGATTGTTGGAATTACACAAGCTCTCTGATAACAATTATCTCTGAACTAAAACTTCAATTCATAAACACCAGTGGATGTAATTGAGCGTCTATTGAAATATGGGACATAGGAATAGTCTAATGTTTCGGATTTTCAAAACGTCGTTATTAAGAATTTACGAACGAACAGTGAAATACAAAGCTGTGCACAGAATTGGGAGGTCCTTCATATTTATCCATATTTTATTCAATTCGTGTGAACAACAGCACAAAGGTCGATACAATTTTAATTATAGTAGTTTCTATTACGTCAATAGTAATTTATTCTTAAAGAT
>CM060948.1:74272572-74275072 GCA_030765055.1 Mantis religiosa
ATCCGAATCTTATTAGTCAATTTATTGGATTTGTACCCGAGAAAATAAAATGTAAATTAAGGACACTACGGTCTGTTTATCTCCATCTGTCCGTCAAATTTGTTTACTTGCATAAATTGAGAAGTACTTGCTTTAGCCTGAGAGATACAAAAGGGGAGGGAGAAGAAACCTGATCTATGGAGAATGACGCAGTACAAATGTAATCTCCATACTTCAGAAGGGAAAATGATTAAAGCGCTAGGTTTGACCTCTTGTTCTGCTCCAAAATGCTCCTGTCCAACCTCACATTGGAAGGACAATTTCCACAGAAGCATCCTATCACGCTAACTCGAAATCAGGCGTTTTACTCTTAGTAGTCTATTTTGATTAAATAAACTTTTAATTCTTTGGAATAAATTCTGCTTTAATCAATAGCTTATTTAAAGTATGCCCGATTAAGCAAAAGCACCAGTCAGAATATAATAATGCTATTATGCTCTTCTCGAAATAGGAAACACTCTTGAGGTAAACAAAGATTAGATGCAGTCCTAAGCACGTGGCTGCAGTAAATGCTCTCATTGACCCCTGATCGCAATATTTAGCCGAAAAGTACATAATGTTCCGATCATCTTTATGCTACTGGATTGGATTGTACGGTGGCGATTCGTCATCTTAACCAGACTGGTCTGCTGTACCTATGTCCCCTAGTGGAGCATCCCGGAAGGGAGGACAAAGTGAGAGGAGATAGAGGGTGGACGATCCCAAGGATTCACCACAGTACAGAGAGCGGGCTCCCTACACTTTATTAGATAGAAATTTCACGATGGTCCAGGACAATTATCATCCCTCCAGCCGTGGCCCCGAAAAAGTCATGAGGCCGGTTCAGAGATCGGAGGCCCTCCCAGAGCAGTGGACTCTAGGCAGGCTTGCACAACCCGCATCTCGCCTGCCGCGTTCCTGAACGGGCCCACTAGGCCCGTTCGGAGAACGGAGTCCGTCCCGCCAGAGGAGAAAGTGTTCACTCAGAGCATATAATCCTACCATGCACCGCCGAGACTCCCGCCGACACATCCACCCTGAAAGAAACCACCATATAAGAGATGATATGAAATTAAAATAGAGATGAAATGGAGGAACAGCAAATTCGGGGATGTAATTAGTCTATACAGCATTCGCCCAGTGACACGGGAAACCCCCAAACCCCAAACAAAACCACGGCTCAGGTAGGTCGGACTCAGTAATCGAATCCGGGCCTCCCGAATGTGGGACACAGACAAAACTGCCGTAGGCATCCCCCTGGGTTCATCTGGGCAGGGTACTTGGCACTGAAACCTGTGGTTTATTCTACCTAAGGCACAAATGGCGCATCCCCGGGAGGAAGAAGGATAAGGCGAGGGGAGGCAGGGGGTGGCTGACTCAAGGAATCAGGACAGCGCCGAGACACCCGCCGACACTTCTGCCCAGAAAGGGAATACTAGATGAGAGGTAATGTGAAATGGCAATTGAGAAGAAACGGAGGGACAGGAAATTCAGGGGATGTAATTAACCTACCCAGCACTCGCCTGGCAACCCCGGAAAACTCCCATAAAGATCCATGGGGTAGGTACATGGGCCACGTGAGTCGAACCCGGCCTCCCGAAGTAGGGCCACAGACGAAACCTTCTGATATATCCCACTCGGTCATTGAAATACACTACACTTCCACCACTGTTTGGAAATACAAAACAATCGCATGGATGCGTAAGCTTTCGTGGCCTGTTTCTTATTGTCCTTAGCCACCGGTGATGGGCGAAACGTCGGTAAGTCTGACAAAGATCGCTCAAAGATTCCCGCGGCCGACCTACCTGATATTAGGTTTTTTTCGGGTATTTTCCTTGGTCAACAGACGAATGCAGCATAGGTTAATTTCATCCCCCGAATTTCCTGCCCCTCCATTTCATCTCCATTATCATTTATGGTATCTTTCATCTGGTGGACTCTTTCAGGGTAAAAGAGTTGGCTGATGCCTCGCCGGTGCATGGCAGGATGATATGCTCTGAGTGAACCTCTTTCTCCTCCCGTAGGCGGTTGCCTGTCTGCGAACCACAGTAGGGTGGGGGAATGTCTGTCATCCCTGCCTGCCGGAGGAGGTTTGTGTCCTCTGTATTGCCGTGGCTTCTTGCGATGGTCACCTTCTGTCTCCTCTCGGCGGTGACATCCCAGGGATTCCCCACTTTGGGGCTTAGGTCCAATAGATCAAGACTGCTCGCAGTGTCGAATCCCCCCACCGTAATCCTAAACCTATGATAAGGCGGCCTTCAGCGGAAGCTAGGGATACTCATCATAGAAACCAATAATTTATAGAAAATTAGTAATATCATATCCCGAGTGTATATGCTGAACACGTGTTGGGCGAAGTTCGTATTACGAACGTATTTCTTAGATCCTATTTAGTGTTATACTGAAAACCAGCTCTCAGATGTAAATTAGTGCAGGTCATAATAGGCTAGCATTATAATAAAATCTGCCACCAGACACATAA
>CM060948.1:74285072-74310072 GCA_030765055.1 Mantis religiosa
AAGACAATATTTGGGAACTTTAAGGTTACGCTAACCGAACGGGGCCCGCCTCGGTAGAGTGGTGGTAGCATGTCTGCCTCACGTTCAAGAGGTCCCTGGTTCGAATCTCGGCCAGTGTGAGTTACCCCGATAAGGTATTTTCCGGGGTTTTCCCTTATCATGAAAGACGAATGTTGGGTACCTCTAAGCTCCATGGACCCCGGGCTCATTTGAGCATCATTTCACTCATTCCATTCATCGTCTGATATGACTTAACGTTGGAGGACGTTAATTAAAAAATAACGAACGGGAATCTCGCCTAGGACCGTGTAGTGTAAGTTTAATTACGTTTAGTTGGATTTCTATCAGCAACTTAAAATAAGTATGGAACTCAAAATCACAGAGTTAAATCAAGCTATGGAGTGTTTTAGTGGACAACTATCCTGGTATAGATTCTAGATGCCAAAATATAGCGATACAAGTCATATTTATACTTACACATTTTAGATAAGTAGTAAACAGTAGTGTAGCTAAGTTTCTTTTGCTGTTTTATCTTCATTAACAACATGTATCAGGCTATAACACTTTCTATACGAGCTAGTTAAGTGCAGTAGTTTATGCAATAATTGAATTATTAATTCATTTAGCATTTATTGGTGGAGCTGTACGTCTCCATTAGGTATAATGTAAGTCTATATATTGGCCGTAACTTTATCACTTTCCCTTTCCATTGATCCGCCAATTTATTTTATATTATTTTGAAGGTGAATCCATTATGTTCGATTGTTCATTCCACAGCAGTTTTCATGGGAGAAAATCAGAATTTGTACTGGAAAAAAAGAAGAAAGTATAAAGGCTAATAAATTAAGTAGGAAACACTTTAAGTTTTCTGATAAGCGTCAGTTGTTTTTGGAATGGATTTATATTTGTGAATAACTTTTGTCATTTAAACCACCTATTCACTAAGTTGATAAGTCGTTTCTCTAATGTACAACATGTGTGAGGTGTAGAGTGAGGGGTCAAGAAAATGCTCGAGGTGGGTGTGCTTGTTAATGGGTTACATCAATTAGCGGAAATAAAGGGATGGTTGATTCACCTGGAATATATTTTAGTCCCTATTATCAGGTTTAAACTCCGAAAAGCAGCTTATGGCATATATTTAAACAATTGGGAGCTTAGAGTCTGTTAATAGTTCTTAATGAGGGACTGCCTGTCTATATACCTCTCCACACATACGAAGGAACAAGGATACCATACAGCTCCCCCTCCCCAAACAAAGGTAAATCCTTTTCTCTGTGAATGGGCAAATAGGTATTGCAGACAATGCAGATATCAGGTGCTCTGAGATGCTGCGCTGAGCTCCCCATCAAGTCTTACAACCCTTTTTGGCATCCTTTGTTAATGTGCTCTCCTAGAGCAACGATTACCATTATGCAGCTGATCTAAAGGCGTGGAGTTCGAATTACATCCTTATTGCTATATTTGTACTTCTGTGGAACGATGTTTACGTTTAGAGAATAACACACAAACTGTTAAGCTAGTCAAGCACGCAACAGGACTCCTCTATACAAATTTATTTTCGCAGAGAAATGTTCCTACACATACATTATATATCCCCTTCTGCAGTTAGGAAATGCAGAAGACGTTCCATCCACAACAATACCTCTGTAACCCAGCAACGACGGAACGTGTGGTTAATAATGCCATTCATCATTCACATTGTATTATTGTGACTTTCACAGCCGTTTTGATATCAGCCCAATTTCCGCATGGTACTACATAATGCAAAGTTCCATCTTTACCACACGTAAATGCTGCACTGGAAGCTACAATAGCCGGATCGCCAGTATATATTTCAAGTTGCCTAGACAAACCAAATAACCAAACTTATGCTCAGTGATGTTATTCACACACAAGGGAAGAGGGACGTCACAGATCAATTAACATCCTCCTCTATTTATATTCAAGGGAGCAGTATTGAAATTAGGTGACCTAAATATGAAAGCAGCACAAATTCCCAAAACGTATATGATTGTCCAGAAAGAGAGAATTATATAATTTGGTTGAGAGGGTTTAGCGATATCAGAAATAAAGGAGCGCGCGCACACACCCACTCACACACACACACACACACACACACACACACACACACACACACACACACACTCACACACACACACACACACACACACACACACACACACACACACACACACACACACACACTGGATATCCATTAAGTAGGCGGAGAGCAGTCGGCGAACTTGTCCGGAGCCGAAGTTAAAAAGGTTTGTCGTCTAATATTTAAATGGATTACAAGTTATGGATTACGAGTATTTTCGTTATTATAGAGGTATTAAGTATATATTCAGATTGGGATAACTTTACACTTAATAGATTAATGTTTAAGCATTCACAGTCTCTGATAATATTTGCATTTTAATAAATTTTGAAGTCGTAATGTTTATGTTATTTTAATAATTTTTAAATCCGCTATGAAGGGTTCAATCCTTACCTTACCGTTAGATCACAGGAGCTATGTTGCGACAGGTAAGCTGGCGATACAGTTACACTCAATGCATAGGAAGGATCATAAATTCGAATATCAGCCACATATTTAGGGAAAACATAAACATGAAAATGCTTGTATCTGTGATAGTCCGTTATGACGCCATAGCCCCTTTCTTGAGTGACAAGGTAGTTGATAACATTCGGAAAACAAACTTTCTAAAATTGGAATGAGTGTTTATTTTGGTTAAATGTATACATACTACTCCCAAACTCTATTACTTGCCTTTCACCAAAGGATAGAATATCATGTAATGCCTTACGTATTTCGTTTCACACCAATACAATGCTTTCCTGAAATTTATTATTGTGTTCATTAAAACAGTTTGGAATGAAAATGTAGATTTTGTTGGTCTTCTCATCTCCTCGCTGCCGGGAAGCTAATTACCTATTGTGGTTAGACAAGTGAACACCGGCGGTCTCTGCCTGATTAGCTCAGGCAGAATAACAGTAATTGTTTGCCGTCTTCCTGCTTCTGAAAAATATGTTCTGGCCGTTCCTATCAGTTTCGTCTTACAGAGCATTCGCATTGTGCTTGGGCCCTAAATAAAGCCCTGGGTAACACCTATGAATACAGCTATTGAATAGAAACTGAATGGAGAGTTAAGTTGAGTAGAAAGTGGACGACGACTAGTACAGTTTAACTTGCGAGTTGTTATTCAGCAGTTCAGCTGTGATTCGGTTGAACGGTTTTGTTCTGAGTGTGATCAATAGTACCTTAAGTGTTAACGTTGGTGCTAACTAAGCACCACAGTGGGGAATAAAGTATGCTTAGTAACACCTAGTGCTGTTGCAGTATTTACGTAATTAGGAGTACCTATTATTTACATGTTCAATGCCAAACCATAAGGTATAATTAAATTATAAAACAAACTAGTGCCAGTACTTAAACTTCGGACTTTCGCTTTTAAAGCTCAGCAAGCGTACAGCTGCACGTTCAGAGGCATATACAACGTTGTAGAAAGTGTTTACTGTATTGCTTGTGAAACGCCGCGGTGTATGTACTCAATCCCAGGGATGTGAACACATGTATCATCGCTTTACTTCAGAGACTAATATATTTGCATTAATAGATCTACTACTTCACAGCTAAACTTCTGTGTACGCTTTCTTTCTTGCTTTCTCTTTTTTAAGGTTTCAAAATGAATGTTATTATTTATTTGAAGTATCAAATGGTCAAATAAAAATCCTTACCACTTTCATTATATACTACGTGCTAACTACAAGAAACAATTTGCGCTTCTACTAGATATTTTCCATATACGTATTTATTTATCGTAATCGAAACGTGTGAAAGAAAAATTATACTCAGTACTTTCTATATGATACATTAGGTTGACCAGATACCTCAAAATTTTATTCTGTATTATTTTCTACACATTTGCTGCTCAACCCGTAATTGTCGGTCATTAAAATTAATACTCTTAAATTTTACCTCCAGAACATGGGTCGGGAATGACACTCATTGTGTGCATCGGGCACTTTCCCTTAATTTCTCCTTCTATAGCTTGTCTCAACCTTAAAAGACACATGGAAGTAAATGGTATCTCTCTCTCTAACACACGGAAATTCTCATTAGCTTCGTCCTTTTTTACTCTCACGTTGTTGCCACTTGCTAATGACATGGTATAAATAATTAATGTATTAATTTGCAGCTTTAGACACCCTGTCTTATGCAGAATATTTTTCTCTATCAGAGTATGTCACTATTGCAGTCATTTTGTGTTTCTATGGGTCCAAAATTTAGAAAATGCTTGTTTTTTGGTAAAAGTCCGATACTTGCTACTTGTAAGTTCATCATGCGGTAACTATAAAGCTTACCGCTATAACACTACAACAATGTTTCGTAGGTAGCGAAGACTACTGTGCTTCCACCTGCCAAGTTAAATCAGACGAGTGTTTTAATTTTTTACATTAAGTAATTTCGGAAAATTTTATATATACGCACTAGAAAATGTAGGTAGCGAGAAACTTTTTTTTATTGGGATTACATCGGGGAACAATGCAAGAGAAATGTAAAGGAGAGTTGAAGGCAATTTTTTTCCACGTGCACAAAAAGTGAGTGTGACGCCGACGATGGGTTCCCGAACTTTTCTCTTCAAGATTGACTGGACTCGACTACACTGCGGAGGGGATTCGGCATGGAGGTCCAGACTTGGTCTATTGTACCTATGCAATAAGTGGAGCACCCCCGGGAGGAAGAATGAGGCGAGAGGAGCGGACGGCCGTCCCAAGGAACCCCAACAGTGCAGAGGGCAGGAAACCTACACTTCACTTAGAAACTCCCGGACAGGCCAGCCATCCCACCCTACTGTGGTCGGAAGTGGACCCACCAGACCTGTTTCGGTGACGGAGATCGTCCTACCGGAAGAGGAAGATTAACAAGAGCATATCATCCTGCCATGAAACGCCGAGACACCCGCCGACACTTCTACCCTGAAATAGACCACCATATGAAAGATTTTGTGAAACGACAATGGAGATGAATGGAAATCGGATTTTTCGGCGGATGTAATTAACCTACCAAGCATCCGCCTGGCAATCCGGGAGAAAACCGATAAAACACGTGGGTCAGGAGGATTGGCCACGGGAAACGAACCCGTACCTCCGAATGCAGGCCACAGAAATCCTGCTTGAGTCATCCCGTTCGGTCTTCGAAATAGAACGAAGTCTTAATATTCGAACGCACAGCTTGAGAAATTACTAAAGCTTAGGAGTCTCGAAAATAGATATAATGATTGATGCACATTAATGTCCATCTTATATTTCTCCAGTCACTTAGTAGCCACCTAGCGTTAAAATATGCTTGCTTTTTTGTTAATACCTCATACAGTGGCGTGTGAGTAGTTAATGGATAAATGAAATATCTGTGTTGGTCCTAGAACAGGACCCTTCAAGCTGCTTTGATTTGAACTAGGCAACCAGTTCGAACGACCTCTTAGAAGGTCCCGAAGGGGCAGTGCACTGTCTTCGAATTATTAAGGCAGAGCTCAAAACACGCTCTGCGCTAGGTAAGTTTTAAATATAGATTGATACCATAAATCATAGGCAGGAGAGAGACATCCACCTAAACGACTTCAGGAACCGTTAAGTGTGTGTATTTCAAGTATCATCACACAATGATTAACCTATGTTGTTTCTCTTACATAAAATAATAACGCACCCATTTTAATGAAACTTCATTCTAAATTGAACGGTCGAAATTTCTAGTTTCACAGAAGTGATAGACTGGATGAGGTTTATTTGGGATTTTCCCATATCGTTATAAACCGAACATTCGTAAATTACACTCAACAGACTCCAAACTTATTTAACAAATATTTCATTCAACATCCATTTAAGTAGATTCAGTGTATGAGTATTCTAAATGTACGTTATTCATGATCAGTAGAAGATTCCGGGCTGTAAGGATTCCGGAATCTTCTACTGATCAAGACTCTGGCCATGAAAGCCTACATTTGTCAATGTACGTTATTCACTTAAAAGTGAATCAGTTTTCCCACCTCTTCGCGCCAACACTGTCTAGAAGGTCTGCGTTGTGCTGCCCGGTATTGAAAACGGCCTTATGTCCTTGGTTTGATGTGGATCTGGTAGCACGGATCTCAGGGTCCATCCATAAAATTGTCAGTGGCTAGCTAAAATGATTGGTGAGGTGAGATTAAATGTGTAGGAGACAGAAAATAACGTCTTGAGATACAGTAAAATAATGTTCAGAACTTACGCTTTGTCACAATGTAAACGATAGCGTGTTTCCTACAAGATTATAAATTCTAAATTCAGCTTTCCTCGCACTTCACACTCGCGCAACGCTGAACCCGGGACCTTTCACTTCACCTGTTAAAGATATTTATTGTAAATTTTGGTCTGTTGGCATCACTTTTCACTTCGGTGGAACAGGGTGTCATCCTAAGTTCTTCCACGCTCAACTCACGAACATACAGGGACGGACATAAATATTCGAATGCAGTAATAAGTACACAAAGTGATTACAATTAACATTAACAACTCTACTGAGCTACGAATTCAAGTAATGTATTTCACCTATTAATGCCAATAAATAAAAATGAAGAAAAAACCTACAGAAATACTCATTCTAAAAGAATTCTAAGAAGAAAAAAATACAGTACTTGAAGTGGGAAAAACTATTTGGATTTTAATACTTAGTTGTTAGTGATTTCCGTAAGAGAACAGATGACAGCCTTTTAGGCACTGACCTCACATGTTTTGCTATAACATCAGCTCTGAAGTCATTCCACCCATGTTAAAGTATTTCTTTCAGTTGGATTTTCTTTGAAATATGTCTCTTTCACACTCGATCTTATAGCTCATTCTAAATATATTCAATCAAATTTAGATCTGGAGATTGAAGTGGTGTATGCAGGAGTTGTGGAACATGGTTCAGAACCCATAACTTCGGTGGTGTATTTGGGATCGTTATCTTTGCTGGAAATAAAAGTTTCACCGCAGTGAAACTTCTGAGCATTGTTTTTCATATATTATTTAAATATGCGTAGATGAACGAACTTATTCATGGTATTGCCAACAAAAACAAGACCCCCACACTTGCAAATATCATGCACTTCCAACATGTTTACACTGCCTCCACCACGTTTTGTTCTACCCATCCTAACCTTTGAACCCATTCAGTATTTGGTTTTCTCCAGACTATATTGTACCATTACTGCGGGAAATATATTTATTTTCATAAGGCCATAGAACCTTATCCAAGAATTCTACACTTCGCGACAGATATGTTTTGGAAATTCTTTACTCTTTATTGTTTTACTTTAATTGCGTATAGCTTCTTCCCTGGAACTCCTGTATGGTAACCAGCACTACTCAGCATTCTAGTGTAACTGAACGTGGATGAACTTCCTTATCAATTGATTCCTTCAGCTGCGCTGTGATTTCAGGTGCTGCAATTCTTGGAGTTTATTCCTCAGATTAATCACAGCCCTTCTACTCCCAAAATTCAGTTTTGCTAGTCTTACAGTTCTGGGTAAATTTGAAATACATTTTCTGCTGCTTCTAGTGCTAAACTATACTACTGTCTACCCACCACAAGAAGGCAAGCTAGAGGAATGTGTAAAGTAATCAATTTTGCTTTCCCCACGGTGTTTATGCTCGCCTTCCCAGAATGACAGGATGCTATATTCTTTTAAAATACGCAGGTGCTGTCACAAAACTCACCCATGTATAATATCTATCACTACTGTTATTGCAGCAAACATTAGATCTGGCAGCATGAGTGCCTCATATGCTCTGCCACACTCTCATTTACTAGTAAACAGATCCACTAATAGAACAGATAAACAGTTCAAACACCTCTCCTCTTCATTCATCTCTTGCCTTCTTCTAGTGGGTAGACCGTACAAATGGTCGAATGACTTCCTCTTATCTCTGCATAGGTTGTCCCTTCTGTGTGCAAATGTATTATAATTCGTTATTCTTCTACAGTGGTATCCTTTGATTTGCGATTAAGTTTACTTTTGGCAGAAAGTAGTAGGTTCACTTAACTGCACACTGAGAAAGAAACTATGCTTGATGAGCATACAAAATGTGTTCTTTAACAGATGTTTTCCTTGTGCGTAGTGCATTAACGAATACTTTTGTCCGATACACAGCGTAGTTGCATAAAGAAACAACTGAAAGTTCTTTAACATAAAATATACTCTCACGTATAGCATATGATACGAGATCAAATATTACACAGTTGATTGCAATTATCTAATTACGGCCACTAGGCCAGTTTAAAAAAACTATAACCATTCGCAGCTTTCTGTACATTTTTCCAAACACTTCTTTCTCCCTTTGTATCTTCATTGGCGGCTTTCTCCAACGTCTGGTTCATCTGTCTCCCAGATTGCCTGTTTTCTCTTCGGTTAGTGATATCTTTCCTCTTGTTGGTTTTCTTCAAACATTCCAAAGTCATCGGTGGCTAAATGTTCATTGACTTTCATTTCACACAATAAATAAGTCTCTCGCTTGCAAACGCAAAATGAAGACCAAAACTTCCCTACAACTTTACTTTCCGCCTAAATCTTGCAAGATATTTTGGTACGTTTTTACGTGTTATTTATTTGACTCGTTTTACAAAAATTAAGGGAGCTACATGTGATTTTAGAACTTTTCACTGATGTAATTTTTATTTAGCTACGGCAGGAGTTAAGATTCTCTTAATAAATCAGCCATGGCTCATTAATTATACGCGATTACATTTTTTTACAGACTTTGAAATATCACTACAAATGTCGAAAGTAACTTGAATTTTATGTAAGTATATTCCGTTACCAATATCCTATATCTATTATTAATAACCATAACCAGAGGAAAATTCAAAGTTTTAATAATTTGCTCACTAATAACAGGCAGTTATGTACAGTATTCCTACATAAACTGAAATAATTGTATGAAATAATACCGTTAATATGTAATAAAAGTATTGTACCCTAGGTTAAACAGCTCGGAAGCATATTTTATCTTTCCTGTAAGGATTGAAAAGCTATTATTAAATATTGTAAAGGCTACGATCGTTTAATTTAGAAGTACACTTGTTTATTTTTACCTGTAAATTTCTGTATATAATTAATTGACAATATTACAGTTTGTGTTAAAGCTTTTCAATCGGTATCTAAACACCAATGTCATGAACCAGAATGAAGTATGTAAAGGAAGCCCATGAGTTTGTATTTTCGTCACCTGCTTTCATTTGAATTGCTAAACATTTACGCACGAGGCGTCGGGTTAAAAGTGACTGCTTTTGTTTTACGAATACAAACAATGAGCTCTCTGCAATTCCAACAAGGTAGGATTCAAACACTCCTGTCAAACATTCCCCATTCCTAGCCCATTTTTACTAGAAGCTGCATGCTTGACTCTGTTACAAAAGCTTGGCTTTGATTTAAAAATTGCAACATTCTACCCACCACGTGCTTTACCCTGAATACAAATGAACAATATGTTAAATAATTTGTTTGTTATTCTAATTTTAATCCTCAAAAGTAATGTTTTCTAATGCCGCACATATTCACAATTAGCACCATACAGGGAGCTCCAATAAATGAACCTCGGTTTTATGCAATATTTAAGGATGTTCTGGGTGATAAAAATGAAAAACAAAACTAGACTATGATCCAAACATTAAGGCTTTGAGTACTTGGCTCTGTGCCTGGGCTAGCTCTTAGGTTTCTCTAATGCCGCCGGTTTCTCATATTCTTAAGTTCCCTCCACGTGCCGAGCATAAGGGTAGCGATTCAAATAGATAAAAATCCTATTCATTTCTGTAAACTACACCACCTCAGCCAAATTATCTGATAATCTGAACGATAATCCAAGTTTCGAACAAGAAGAGTGTTTCTTGTTAAAGGATGAGGTCTGGAGAGGCCAGAAAGATTAAGGCTTTAAGAAAGGGAGTGGAGAGACAATGGTAAAATAGGAGATCACAAGACTTAATATGGTTGCCGTTATTCTATTTTATATATTGATGTTGTGACAGTACGCAGCTTTACCAATAATTAAATAATAACTTCATGACACATTATTCAATTCAACGTGTATCAATTAATAACAGGTTCAACATTTTTTAAAAAATTTAGATGCATGTTTTCCTAGTTCACTGATCTGCTATTATACAATAGCATCCGTTATTAGTTAAGATAATAGTTTTATACTTAATAACACACCTTAATTAAGATGTATTGTATTTCGCTTCAAAATATAACAAACCAAATCATTAGGATTAGGATTTCATTACAGAGGTAATTCGGTACGTAGGCCAACATGCTGGGCCCTTTGTTCCTATGCCCCAAATGGGGGTACCCCCGGAAGGAAGGATGAGGCGAAGGAGACAGATGGTGGCCGACCTAAGGAGCTACGAGTACAGAGGGCAGGGTCCTTTCAGTTTACTTGGATAGAGATTTCCCCCGACAGGCCACTACTACGGACACGCTCCCCTACTGCGGGACGGCAACCAGCCCAGCAGCTGAGCCCCAAAGGTCCCAGGCAGGCGATCCGAGCCCCAAAAATTCCCTGGCTGGCGTTCCCGAAATGATCCCAGCAGAAGAGCGGAGACCGGCAACCGACATACCGGAGAAGGAAGTAGTATTCCTCAGAGCATGTCATCCGTCATGAACCGCCGTGACACCCGTCGACACTTCTACCCTGAAAGAGACCACCAAATGTATGGTGATGTGAGATGGAGAGATAGGAAATTCGGAGGATGTAATTAGCCTACCCAGCATTCGCCTAGTTACCCGGGAAAACCCCCGAAAAGACCCATAGTTCAGGTATGTCGGCCACGAGAATCGAACCCGGGCTTCCCGAATGTGGGCCACAGGCGAAACCGCTTGAGCCAACTTGCTCGGTAACCAAACCATTAACATTATAGGAGGTCATAAATAACAGAGTTTATTTTATCTCAAAATGTTATTCAGCTTTTCTCAATATTTTCTGAGGAAACGGTTCAAAACCTCACTTACAGAAAGGACTTAAAAGCAAAAACGAGAGAAAAAAATCACAATTTATAAAGAAAAGACCCCGTTGTGTGCGTGTGTGTGTGTGTGTGTGTGTGTGTGTGTGTGTGTGTGTGTGTGTGTGTGTGTGTGTGTGTGTGTGTGTGTGTGTGTCGTCCACACATTTGAAATCTATTACAATTATAGGACTGGTATTACATGTGTAATACCAGGTTTCAGTCCATGTTCGTCACACTGATCTTTTATGCTAATATTTAGTAAGAACTGGAAATAAAAATAAAACAGAATAGAAAGTGGAGAAACCAATAACATATACATTGCCAGGCAATTGTTTGCAGATCATATTACATTACTGCTACTGTCTCAGAAGGTTGAAATACTTAAGCCGCAAACTCCCTGTTCAAGTAAACCTAGATCGTCTTCCCTGATTAACTTTTTCTCCAAATTTTCATAAATCTTCATAACTACTTGTAACCGCTCGTGCATCACCGATGGTACCTCTACATCGGTGCACGTCTTCTTCTTTCCTGGACCCAAATAACATATCTGCAAACGAATCTTTAAGCCCCACACACTCGCACACTTTTATTTCCTCCCATTGCCTCTTTGAGTAGTTAAAATATGGGCGAGTTCTGGTGAGTATGGTGACTGTGGAGAAGCATCAATATGAAGGCTAGTGATGACTGTAACACTGGTAGGGCTAGCGCTATGTCAAACACTGTCATGTTGCAAAATGACACAGCAGACATCCATGTCGGTTGGACCTCCTTGCAGGTCGAAGATGAGTTGCATTGACAAGCAGCTCACATACGCTTTGCGAAACTTAAGCACGTCTTGAATAATGTGATATGCTGAGGTATGAATAAAGTTCAGACTTGCTACTATTTCATCCAACGACAAATGGGGATTTTCCATCACAGTGTCTTCAACCGCTGCAATAGGCCGGTAACAACGCAACGTGCCAGAGATAAACATAGGACTTTTGTCACAGAAGTCAACCCGTTTATTAATTTTCTACACCTCTCGTGTACTTGCTGCAAGTGATAAACATGTATCACCGTACTGGACCTTTATTCGCTGATGGATTTGAATAATAATTAAATTATTATTTTTTAACTCTACTGCTTAGAAAACATATAACAAAACGTTGTTCTTCGACGGTACACGACGCAATGGGAGCAGTCATTTTAAATTGGTATTGTGGTAGCATTTCGCTTATGTGCAGTATGATGCCACCTTTTGGACATTCTTGAAAGCATTGATACCATTGATAAGTGTCAGCTTACAGAACGATGGCACGAATATTCCAGCATATATTACGTATTTATATTTCCATCTAACACACTTTCATAAATCAGCGTTAAACAGCGTCAAACTGTCCCAAAAGTTCACACATGAGGCACTAACCCAGATCCCTTTATTTTCACTTTGATACGAGCTGCATCAGCTTTTGTAAAACATAAAACGACTCCTTTGCCCAAATAGCACGTAACTCTCTTTTTGTATTAGCAAGGAATTATAAAGACCGGATATCGTTTACATAACAAGGGAGGCACCTGAAGCACTTCGAGCAAGGGAAATCCTTTTTTTAGCAATGGCTGTCAGAAGGAATATGTGAAGTGAAGAAGCCACAGGCGGCTACAGGCCTCAGGAATGCCGGCCACAACTACCTTGAGCGATTCCCAATAAGAGCTCCTGTAGCTGGCCAGAGATAGCCATGAACGATCATTCAAAACTCCAGTCCCCTAGGCTCCATGATAATTTGCTTTCACCAAGCACCCGCACCATCTGTCCGGCATTGTCCCACGCCAAGAAGTCTCGAAGCACAATTTAAACATGGGAAGTAAGAAGAACAAAATAGTGTTTAACAATAGAAAGGAAGCGTTTTAGGTAAGAAACCACCCTTGCATTCAGCTGTCGATCAATGAAGTCCGAAAATCGTAAGGCAAAACCTGGCTTTTCTTCTTCTTCTTCTTTTTTTTTTTTTTTTTTTTTTGTAATTTACGTCCTCCAACGTTAAGTCATATCGGACGATGAATGAAATGGGTGAAATGATGCTCAAATGAGTCCAGGATCCATTGAGCTTAGAGTTTCCCGACATTCGTCTTTCAGGATAAGGGAAAACCCCGGAAAAACCTTGTCCAGGTAACTCACTCTGACCGAGATTCGAACTCGGACCTCTTGAACGTGAGGCAGACACTCTACCACCACGCTACCGAGGTGGGCCAAAACTTGGCTGTCTACGGCAATGAACCCGAATCCTCCCGAACGTGAAGCTCAAACGGTACTGTGGAGTTATCTCGTTCAGTAATATGCCAGTTACTTTTTTCATCACTTATTCTTCCTGATTACAATGGACTGGATCCGCTTCACTATATTACGGAAAACTTCTTGGGCCCCATTCGTTAACTAATTTGAATGCTCACCGGGATCTAAACCTTAGTTAAGACAACCCGATTTTACTTATTCTTTTTCCCGCCAAAGTATAGTGTTCCACATCCCATTGTGGGTTTAGTTTCGGCTCTTCACATATGTAGTGAAATTCTATTTGCATTGAGTAAACCCTGCCCGAAACGGACCCCTTATATACCGGAAACCTGAAAAAACGGAAAATAAATCTCGGAACGGAGCTATCTCCCATGTAAAATTATACTCTAAGCCGGAAACTACCTAACATGGAAACGGAAATATTTTTATGGAGCCGTTTGCGTATACTCGTGTAACATAATTAAAACGGATTATTTTATGTGTAGTGGGTTGCGACGTACGTATTTTAAAAAGTGCAATGGCAACTGTACTTGCACCGAAGTCCCATGAACCATAAAGTCATAAACTGTAATCATTAGAGGAAAAGGGAAAACAAGTCATTAGCTCTCTCAGCTCTCTTCCAACACACATGGTAAGGGTACAACTGTTTTGTAGTGCGTTCATTCTCAGTTTCGTTGTTACAAGTGATCAAGTACGAGTGGAAGAAAACTGTCAACTGTTGTCACTTTTAAAAACATAGTTTGTGCGCACAAATTCTCTTAATGAACTCTAAACTTATCACTGGGGGTAAAAAGTTAAGATTATTGAAGAACACGAAAACAACAAACGTCCAGCTAAAGAATTAACTGTGTCTAAAATTGGGAAAACTCACATTAATGAGATTTTGCAAAAATAAAAATTAAAGACGAGTGATTATAGGGAACAGCAGGGCATGTGCAATGCATTAACAAATCTACAGAGTATGGCGAGTTAAATCGTGCTGTGTTCGTGTGGTTTGTTAATGCGCATAGTTAAGGAATGGCTATTTCTGGACCATTGCTTCAGAATCCAGCTTTAGAGATAGAAAGAAAATTAGGTAAAGACAAATTCAGAGCTTCGAATGGATGCCTCGAGAGTTTCAAACATTGCCATAACATTGTTTTGAATGCTGTGTGTGGTAAAGCAAATGACGTTGATATGCAGACAGTTGCAGATTTAAAAGAGAAAATTGAAAGCAGACAGAGAAACTAGGCGACAAACCACAATTATTGTATGTAAGTTAAAAATATACTACATAATACATATCATCCTATTATTATTTACACTTCATTTTATATTACTTCCTTCCTGTAAACCTGTGCGTCTATTTGCAATTTCTTTGTATTCAAACACAAGCCTGTGTAAGACGGAAACCTTGGTAAATGGAAAATAAAGGTTTTACTGTATCAATGCCTGCGTCGATCTATAAATGTTAGTCCATTCTGTAACTTTCTCCATATGTTTGTCTTATTCCATTGTCCTTTGGACGAAATAGTATTTACTCATTCTTTACAGGCCTGATGATGATGATGTGGGTATAAGGTCGCTCAACTGCGTGGTTATCAGCGCCCTTAGAAAAAACTGATCGCAATATAAACGTTTAAAAGATGTCTAAAATAGGTCAATGCCAATTAAGATTGTATAAAATGTAACGTTAAAACTTAAAAACACAAATCATTCAGCCTAACGTTAAGTTTAAAAGAGTAGAATGCATGGAACACTAATCACTATATTCTAAAATTGATATTTAAAATAAATTTAAAAACCCTTGCCACCGCAGTCTCGTCATCCGCGAGTACCTCCGCCAAGCTGGCCGGCAGCTGGAGGGCACTGCGGAGACGTTCCAGGCCTGTCTTAGTTTTCAGTGCCCTCTCGTGGTAACCTGTTCTTTATGGTATTCACCTCAAAAGATACACCACTATACATTATTAAGGGGTACTAAACTACAATTATAACATTTTATATACAGAATTACGCTTAAAATACATATATTTAAAATACGCATATGCCTAAATAATAAAATGCGCATGAGATTAAAAAACGAATTCCAATTTATAACAGCGTAGAAAACAACCAAAAGTATAATTTCTTGCCAATTTTGTCATTTATGCTACCACTAAGGAACCCTGGGATTGAGATTGTAGATGAAAATGACAGCACTTTTTATTCTTTAAATATAATATATAATTAATTCATTATGTACACCTTGAAACATTTTAGCCAAAGATTCTTCACGACTCACAGATTTTAGAACTTTATAGCTATCTTTAAATCGCCCAAGGGTACCCTTTTAATCCCAATGAACCCTAGCCGTATATCTTCCTTTTTCTTTCAGTTTTGTACTTTCATGCATGACTAGCATTTTAGTTTTTCTCTAATTTGTAAGGAAATGTACATTCATATTTTAAAACGTGCTGCCTAAACATTCAGACATACAATCTGCATTATCACAGAGTTTATTTGCACATTGCTAACACAATTAATTTATACTTTAAGAAAAACAAGAAACATTTTAACAGCAACCATTTCGTAAAAGCAAACATTTATTACTTACAACTAAAAGCATTGACTTCAAACAAATCCATCCATTACTTAAGTAACCGTCACTACATATTTCTCTGACAAATATAAATGCGCATGTTAGTATTAGAATATTTGTTACTACTGCTAATTAAAAATATGTAATTTTCTGCAGAACTATTTGGGCCAAAGCTTTTTTAACTTTTTCACAGCCATTTCTATACTTACTTGTCTTAAGTGCTACAATTTCAAGTAATTAACATTTACATTAAAACGGTCGGGATATTCAGCCCAGTGCTTGAATTCATAGCTGACCATATCCCCTATAGTGTATACACCATAACATGTCCTATGTATGTATGGTAATATGTTTTGGAAATGTACATAGCAAATATCACTTTAGGTGCTTCATCTAGAGCTCACATCATCCACGCGAGCCCCACCACCAATTATTTAACTTGGGCCCAACCCAACCTAAACCTCAGACCCGATAGAGCACCAACGTGTCTAGCCACGCTCCAATAATCATATACTTACGGTCGTAAAATAGTAGCCCTCTTAGCGCAGAGCTCGTATCAAATGACTTGCGCTATTCTTATAAAATATATGTATTAATTCAGAAAGAGCAAACAAATACTCAAAATTGGCCAGTTGTAATCAAATTAAAACTATTCTGCTCCTTCCAGAGAGATATAAACATATATGTTAATGTATAGTAATGTAATTAAATTGTTTGGTGTGAAAAATGAGCTATTAGAATAATAGGAACACAAAATTTAAATTCAGGTGTTTAAGTTACGGAATAAAAATCCAACAAAATTGTGATAGTACCTTTTAAAATAAAATACTACAACATTCGAAAAAATATAACAAAAACAACAATAATAGTAATAATAATAAAAATATAATAATAATAATAATAATAATAATAATAATAATAATAATAATAATAATAATAATAATAATAATAATAATAATAATAATAATAATAATAATAATAATAATAATAATAATAATAATAATAATAATAATAATAATAATAATAATAATAATAATAATAATAATAATAATAATAATAATAATAATAATAATAATAATAATAATAATAATAATAATAATAATAATAATAATAATAATAATAATAATAATAATAATAATAATAATAATAATAATAATAATAATAATAATAATAATAATAATAATAATAATAATAATAATAATAATAATAATAATAATAATAATAATAATAATAATAATAATAATAATAATAATAATAATAATAATAATAATAATAATAATAATAATAATAATAATAATAATAATAATAATAATAATAATAATAATAATAATAATAATAATAATAATAATAATAATAATAATAATAATAATAATAATAATAATAATAATAATAATAATAATAATAATAATAATAATAATAATAATAATAATAATAATAATAATAATAATAATAATAATAATAATAATAATAATAATAATAATAATAATAATAATAATAATAATAATAATAATAATAATAATAATAATAATAATAATAATAATAATAATAATAATAATAATAATAATAATAATAATAATAATAATAATAATAATAATACTTTACTTCTTGAGAATACATTCACTGGTAAATAATAAAAATGAAAACAATGAGTTTTATTCTCATATTAAATTTTGATGTGACAAGGTTTGTCAAGGGTTTTACCTGCCCGCTTCGTTAGTTAGTTTTACTATTTACTTCTTGAGAATACATTCACTGGTAAATAATAAAAATGAAAACAATGAGTTTTATTCTCATATTAAATTTTGATGTGACAAGGTTTGTCAAGGGTTTTACCTGCCCGCTTCGTTAGCGTAGATGGTAGCGTGTTAGTCTCACGTTCATGAGGTCCCGAGTTCAAATCTCGGTCAGGGGGTGTTACCCGGAGACGGTATTTTCAAGGGTTTTTCCTTACCCTGAAAGACGAATGTCGGGTGACTAAGCTCTATGGACCCTGGGCTCATTTGAGCTTCATTTCACACATTCCACTCATCGTCGGATATGATAACGTTGGAGGACGTAAATACAACAACAACAACAAAAGCTTTTCCTCCATATACTTCAGCAACTTTTTCCCTTAAAGTACCTATATATTATAGTAATTAACCAGTGTATTCTAAAACTTTTGATTGGCAGAATATGTATTAAAAGCAAAATAGCCCAGCTGCATTTATATATCCAACTAACACTTATTTAACCCTATACAAAGAAGTGGGTAGAGGTGACCTTTCCACTATTTTGTTTCAGGCACTTTTATTTGACTGGCAGATTTAATAGAAAGTTAATGTTGTTTCTTGAAACAATTTTTATTGGACATGGTTGGCTCTGGGGACAGAAACTGTATATCAATTTCTAGAGGTACGATTTAATTTTACTTATACTATTTATATTGCATCTAAACATTTTAATATGAACAGAGCGGTACATCGTATTCGTGTAACTGAACGCAGGAAAGAAACAACGTTTCCTTTTAAGTAACAAGCACGTATAATTGATATCTCTCACAAAATTAATGAACAGAACAAGTAAACATAATGCTGAAGCAAAGCAAATGCCACATTCATTTGCACATTTTAATTACTTGGTTTTCTTTCGCAACATCTGGGCACGCTTCTCAATGTCCTCTTCTACTTATAGTAGTCCACTACTCATGTCTTTGCATTAAAAAAGAGAACTTGCTTTTCACTTATATATCCTTCTGTTCTCTTTCTGTTTTTATTCTAGTGGTTACAAAGTTCCCCTTGCATCCGTTTGTTATTTCTCTCACCGTTTCTACAGTTTTCAATTTAGTACATCTCGTCCTCATTTGCTTCCTTTGCTCCCCTCGCCCTTCATTTTGCAATTCTTTACTTAGCCACAGCTGTTGGATCTCTTTCATTTCGTTTGGTACACAATGTTCTTTATACGTGCTTTTCCAAACGGTTTGGATTCGTCTTTATTAATAGGAAAGCTTCAGTGAGCCACTTAACCCTCGTTATACCCTACTAATTCTTTTATCCAAGGTGAAACAGAATACAAACACATTTCAGTCAATGCGTGCCCTAAAGGACTATCATAATAAGAGGTGAGTGATTTTCGAATACCGACAAGGAAGTAACCCAATTTAGCACATCCAATTTCTTCGTAAATTGGTGTACAGTTAAACTGTTGGCCAACATAAATATGGTAAAAGTCATTCTGCTGGTTTATTGCTTACCACGGAATATTGTGATTCGAAATTTGAATTTACACATGTTATTCTGGCACGCAATTCATCTCCGGATGCGGGTTGGTTAGACATCGCGATAATCATTATGCAACTTAATTTCGCTGATATTCACGATTAACACAACAGTCACAATCCGAGAACTGGAGTGCTAGACACACTCGCGAATTATTATAGACGTTGCGTTTTATTTAGAATTTCACACTCTAACTCTTTACTTCCTTGTTTATTTAATTAATTATTCATTACTTTATTAGTTGTTATCATTATTAGTATTATCATCATCATTATAGTTATCGTCATTATCATCTTAACCTCACGGACTCACTCATCTATCATCATCCACTTGATTCTGTTTGAAGCTATCAAATTCGATTTACTACCCCTTGTTTAATAAACATTTATTTCATAAAAGATGCCTGCATATTTCATTTATCTTCATTTTTAGTACTGAATTATGGAAGCATTCCTTTGTAATAACAGGCTTCCGTTCTTTCTAATTATACGCAAACTGGAGCACCTATCAGTTAGAAATAATCATTTCTTCCACACTAGCCGCGTGTAGGCTAAGGATTGAATGAGTAGAGCCAGATTGAAAAACTCAATGCCACTGCCGGGATTTGAACCACGGACCTCCCACTCTCCGTGCGGTTGCTCTAAACCACTGAGCTAAAAGTTGGAGAATTTAATGTCATGTTGACATGTTGGCCATAGTAGCTCAGTGGTTTAGAGCAACCGCACGGAAAGCGGCATTTCCGTGGTTCAAATCCCATCTATGGCATAGAATTTTTTCAGTCTGGCTCTACTCATTCAAACCTATCAGTTTTTGAGTTGTTCAAGATGCTAATATTTCATTCCTAAACGGTCTTATAGAGTTCTGATTACAATTTTGCACGGTCTAATGTATGCCTTCACGCACAGAAAGAATACCGAATATATCTTTGAATGCCAAAGCAAGGCAAGCTCAATGAGACTTAGGCCAATAATGAATCTTGCATTTACCCCAAATATCAATATGAAGAACCATTTTTCTTGTAGAACGCTTCAGTATGCAAGGATTAAAGATAAATGGAAAATTCGCATGTGCTCGTTTAACATCCCTTCTTGTTGAATTATCCCTTTGTCATCCCAAGCACCACAAACACGGTGTGCGAAAGTCATAGAGAAGTGTCGCAGAGTGAGTCGCCATACAGGCAACATGTGTTGCACGTACTCTTTGTTCCACTCTTTATAAAGTCAATATGAATTATCTAAATATTCAGAAGAGCTATCAGATCTTCCAGTTTAAAATGAATGTTACCTCTAACTCCAGTACCTTAGAGAAAAACCTGCGACATTCCTGTTTTTTAATTTTCTTTTATATCAACGAAGTACTTCACTTTTCATCCTCCTGTCGTTTGTATATAACAGTTTATTTTTCCATGTTATTATATGTAAACAAGACATTTTACAGCATTATATGATTGGTCAGATTGTGCGCAGCTTAGCCATCCATGTCACCAGACATATGCAGCCAGACACATAATTCCTATTTCTGGAATTCTGTTGCTTTAAACGCCTAACTTAAACTAAGAGGACCAGAACATACCTGATAAGAGAGCCCTTGAGGGTGCATTGTTAGGCTAAGAAAACTCCATCAAACTATGGAGATTTGTAATGAACAGGAAGAAACCACCTCTCATATGAATTTGGAATGGGAGCATTATGTAGGACGACAGATGAATTTCTAGACATAATTAACTCAGAAAAGATCTTTAAAAATTAAATTTGGCAAAAAAGCCTCTTGGCACTTATAAAGGAAATTTTTATTTAACTGAAAACTAAATGGTATAGAGATAATACAATAAGAATTGATTTCAATATCAAGGGCACATTAACCCGATCCCTGTTTAGTCAAGCCAATGCATATAATAAAAACGTATTACTACAAGATGGGTCAATAGATTTTACGTCTTTTGCGAATTCTCTTCATTTCTTTAAAAGCGCGTACCACAAATCACGTCCATTGTAGAAGACAATTTGTCTGTATATGATGTATATAGCCAAACATTTCAGAATACTATACATTTCTCTGTGAATATTGTCTTTTAGGACGCCACAGCACACAAAACTAGAATTTTATTAATATAGGAAGTTATGGGCCGGTTCTTTTGGGTAGCGAAGTTTTCTCGACAAATGGAGATTATATGTAGGCTTCAATACATCTTGATTTCTTTACCTGTGACTACTTTCACTAAGAGTATCTGAAGATTAGTGTGTATTAAAATCCAAGATACAATAGTTATGCGGAAATTAGGGCTGTTTAGTTTGGAACGTTAAGAAGTTCATTCACCGGTATGCATACCAAACTGGCAGATTGATTTCCGGAAATGAAGGCCCTTTGCAGGTTATATTTTCAGAAAACGGAAATTTTCGTATGTTGTATAAAATGGACCTATATTGGTTATGTTTTTATACAATTCTTATTTACATAACTCGTGTAATTAATGTTTACTACGCAGGTACAAAAATGAGTGTCATTGAACCAGGTTATACGAGACGGAAAAATGACCTTAAAGTTAAATAAAATACTCCGGTGCAAAAAAGAAGAAGAAACAAAATTACAGAGAACGGCAACTGTTAATCTTTTACACATTATAGTGCTTCCTGGTTAAATATGGTGATGTTTCCTCTGATCACTGAAATGAATACCACAAACCGTTACTGAAAGACACACAACTAAAGATATGGTGTTCCTAAAAGATAAGCAGGTCAAGATATGACCATAGCTGTTGTTAGCTGTAGTTGTTAGGGATAATCAGTTCTTCCACACTAGCCGTGTGTAGGCTAAGGTTTGGATGAGTACAGTCAGACTGAAAATTTCAATGCCATAGCCGGGATTTGAACCACGGATCTCCCTCTCTCTCAACTGATTGGTGTTTCCCGGTAGTCCAATAGGGGTTGTCATATGATAAGGGACACGCACCTGCTCTGGCGACTTACTATGCTGTAAGTACTTAAGTCCCAGGTTTAATAGTTAAACCACTATAATTTTATTTTAGGTAAATTGTTGGAAATAAGTCAGTTGGAGAATTTAATGCCATGTCGGCACGTAGGTCATAGTAGCTCAGAGGTTTAGAGCAACCGCACGGAGAGCGGGAGATCCGTGGTTCAAATCCCGCCAGTAGTTGTTAGATCAGCGAAAATGGCATAGTGTTGTAGTAGGTACAGCCTTGGGGAAAGGAAACCAATCATTCCTGAACGTCAAGCTTGTGCAGATCCTACATGACATAGTGTCTTGTTAGAGTTGTGTAGCCACTGTCAAGCTGTTGTACGGCATTGCTAAATATGCTACCTTCCAATTGTCTTGTTTTAGATCTGTGGCAAAGCGTAGAGTACTTCTGTGGTTAAGACCCCAGCTTCGTTCACGTATGTAACAAACACCTTCTACCCATTTTGTTAGAAAAGTTTAATCAACACAGAGCTGATAATTTCTTTTTTCGTTATACTACATTTCATTCACAATATTCGGTAAAGTTAATAGCAGAATAGTTTTTAGCTTCTCTAAGGGTTTATTTTATATAACTGCAATATGTTGCACACGAAACCAGGTGATGCACAAAAGAGTGCGTAAACAAATGAGGAAATCTTTCAGTGAATCCTAATGCCTATGACGATGGTCAAACGCTCGCTAAGATGTAGGCACGATGAAGCTTCCCTCACCACTAATCGAATGAACTCGTCAAGCTACAGCTCGGATTGGAATCCCTGCATTTACAGCCAGAAGTGAGCGAGATTATCCTGGGAAGGATTTGAATACCACCTTGCTGGTTCAATCAGAAGATGGTTGTCAAAAATGGATGCAGCTTTAATTGCAGTAGCCGAGGTATTTTCCTTAACTGCTGCTAAAATGAGGATACATTAACAATTCCCTATGTCCACTCGAACAGTTCTAAGACTTAAAAACAACAGAGGACTTCTTGCACGAACAACAGCTAAATACCAATATCTGAAAAATGATTACAGATAGCTTCTCCTCAGGTTTTCAAAGTCAAAATGCCAACCGTGACTGGAATAATATTAAAATCTCAAAGTGACACTTTATTTCACACGTAAGAGAAAGGTGGTTGTGTAACGTCCAAAGGGTCCCGATTGATGCAAAATGCGCAACTTCACATTTGCATTAAGTTCACGTATCTGTACCTAGTTGGCGCAATATCAAAAAACAGTTTAGGTATGTGGTGGGAGCCTGGCGGAATGCTGAACAGGGCACCATATATTGTAATACTTGAGAATATTTTGATTCACTCCGTGAATGAGATATCGTGTTGGGGTTATTGAAATTTTTACAAGATACTCATTATATAAACACAAGTGGAAAGATTTCAATTCGGTTCTGAATGAGATAAGATATGAGTGTGACGGACTGGCCACCCTGTTCATTAGATTTGATTCCTAGTGAAGATATCTAGGCTGAGGTGGATAGCGGGCTGCGCTCGAATTTACCTACAGATGTGTAGAGCACAAAATGGGCAATATTATTTCACAAGACACCTGCGTATATTTCTGTTACACGGATGTAAATTTATATGGTGTTGATCGTAAGTCATATCATCATACATTTCCTTCCTTTGGTTTGATCCAGGCGCTCCGAGTTTTTCTGCTGCAAACATATATTTATAAATAAATACATATGTTTTATATATTCCTGCTTGGTAGTTTTCAGAAACCTTATTAAGTAGTGGTGATGTTAATATTATTATCTAAGATAGAAAATTATAATATAAATTAACTTCAAGAGTAAAACATGTACTTGTTCATTTAAAAGTTGAACTATGCATTAACAAATACTGCTTAAATTGTCTGGAAGAATATGACATACAAAATATATCATTTAAACATACTTGTAAGAATATAAAAGGAACATTAATTTCGCATACAAATGAGGACGTCAAATTGTTGAAATCACAGTGCAGAATAAATGAAATTAATTTTATTCCATTATTCAACTTATATTAAAAATATATTTGTGTATACTTGTACTACTAATTTCATAGTGAGTTATTTTTTTCCGTTTACGCCATTGTGTTTTATTTGAAAACGTTATGCAAGTATATATCTCGGGCACATATCGAAATTTATGGTATTACCGAAAAATACGGACCCCCATTATCTGTTTTGCTGTTACAGTACTGCGTATACCGAGTATTGCATCATTCAACAGAACTTCATGAAATAAAGGAGGACTTTCGGTGTGTCAACGTCTATAAATTTGAATGATATTTAAATGAAAGCATACCTCATCTGAGAAGTTAATTAAATAAGTATCAACGTTCCGTCAGTGACATTCTTTAAAATCCCAGGTAGAGAAATGCACTCATTTTTCGCCGTCTAGAATAGAGGATTTATATTCATCCTGTTGAGTTTCAATTTTGAAATATTAAAAGTTGTATAAATGAGAGGTTTTGAAACACCTAATTGCAGTACAGCATAGCTAAGGTTTTTCTTTGGTGAAAATTCTAATGAAGTACCATTTTCACCATTTCTTCTTTCCTCCGCTTATACATTTATTTTTCGCTTTTTTGTTTAACATTTAGGAATCCCTTACTAACCAGATACCAAATAATAAATTTCTCTTTCAGGAATTGTAACAAAAGGAAATTTCTCCTGACATTATCTGCACAACTGTTTCATGAATCTGTTTTTGTTTGTGCACACTAAATAAAAATTATTTGTTAAAGCGTAAATATTTTGATAGACATTTTATTGCGAAAATAAGAAGAAAAGAAAAGAAACGATAATAGGAATTCTCTGAAGCAGTTTATACACAACACAGGGGTTCTGAATAAATGTTCAGTTTTGAGATGCACGGTAAACAAACTCCAGTACTTACAGCACAAACAGAATGCAAATACTAACGATTTACGCATATAATAC
>CM060948.1:74317572-74420072 GCA_030765055.1 Mantis religiosa
ACTAATGACCACACTAAACTTTAACTGAAAAGTACGTCTTTTCTACGGTATATCAATTATGCAAAAATCATTGAGAAGGAAAAGGCAGTACTGTAAGATTGCAGGTGAAACAGGAAGGGAAAGAGGCGAATTTTAGAAATAAATGCTCCATTGTCGATTTAAGTGTCTCCTTTATGGCTACATCCACCAACATTCATAGATTACACTGCCAAATTCTAATAGTTGGAATTCTTGCTGAATTTTCTTTCTCTCTCTGAGAACAGCTCAATCTTGAAAAAATCCTTTTCGCTTCTAATTTTCAGGTAGTTATTTTCAAAATAATCACATACCTGCTGACGGATTTCTCCCAAACGCTAATTAAGGAAACTATGCCATCCCAATTAATACATTTTCCTTAACATGAAGATTAGCTAATGACGTCAAATCCGCTGTCCATCCTTTACACTGTCTCACGACATCATGAATTTTGCGTGATGTTAAGTTTCCGTAGTTTTTCACAAATGTCTTCGGAGGCTATCCACGAAATTGCAAGACATATATAGTTTGCCATAGAAATAAATTAAAACATGTGCTATTTTGATAAAAAATATATTTTAATAAAACATCCTTGTATATCTATCTTCTGACATATACGAACTTTACGGCTTAAAAATGACGGTTTCCGTAAGCATACGTTACCGTGTGTCGCCGAAATGTGCTCTGGCGGTGACAGCTAACGCTATACAACACCTACTACTGCCGATAATCGAACAGATTACAGTTAACAATACTGCATATTAAGTATAAAACAAAAAGGAATTTTTATAATTAAAACAAATTTTACAGTAAAGGTTCATGTGAACACCTACATTTCCTTCTCTATTAACTACAATTCCACATTGATACCGCCCCTGTTAGGGATAACATTGTCATAACAATCCCGATATATATTATCGAAAACACGAGAACCCAAACTGCGAGGTGAATGAACACCTTTCTTCACAGGTACTTCCTTTGGGCCTCCTGCCGACATTGTTCAGGCTAGACCCTCGGCGCCAGCCAGATCTTGACCGTACATGCTACGTGAGGATAGAATGGACACCGGGATTTAAGTTACACATTTTTAGACGTGTTTATGAATTAATTAGATTGACTGTGGGAAAGTGAAAATCGCAAAGAATACACGTTTCAGACACGAGAAATTGCTTTTAGATTTAAGAGTAGGGGTGAAATACGACCTATCAGAAACAAGTAACAGGTCACATGACCTCTAAAGTGTCCAAAGTTTGGCGAAAGGAAGGGGAAATTTGGGCAAGGACGACGTTTGATCGTCGCTGAGAAAAACACTCTGTTTCGGGGAGGTAAGGGAGCGACTAGTCATGAAAATTCACCAAAGTCCGTGTGTGCGAACACTCTGTGTCGGCGAGTGAATGGGTCCACAAGTACAGAAAATACATCAAAGTCCGTGTTCGCGAAGCAATGCCATCGAATTTCACAAACCAGATGTACACAGGTACACACATAACATCAAGATAACGGTGACGAATGGAGAGGACTACTTATATAAATAAACTTCACATCCAACGGTCGTGGTGTCTTCTAAATTATAATACCCATACACTGTCCGGACGCACCCACCCCCTGAAACCCAAAAAGAGATAATTCATGCAGATCTACCCTGAGAAAATCCCCGACCTGTTGGAAACCTCCCATTCGTAATCCTCACCCATCACCTATCTTCTCATATGAGGTGTTGAGTACCGGGAGGACTCAACGAGGTACCTAACGGGCAAGGACCGCCTCATAATTTGGCACCCAACGTGGTTTTCGAAGTCCGGACTGTACCAGTGACCATTTGGCGAGCAACCTGGATCATGTAGTACTGAATACGGTGTCATAGTTTTTGGCGACTAAAGTGTATTTCTTCGATAAAGTGCCATCCAGTATGCTTGTTGGAGTTCTGACCGACGCGGCAGGGAAACTGCAACATCCACGGAGAACAACAGGCGCAACGGAGTTCGAGTTCTGGAACACCGGCGGAAGTCGACAACGGAGACAACACAGCGGCCATCACCAGCAGAACAGCCCCAGGAAACAACAACCTATATCTCCCCAGTGAAAGTGTCAAACTAGTGCTATTCCCCTACCCAGGATTACCCTAACGACGGATACGGACATCAACGTGTAAGTGCAACCAATTTCAGTTGTATACTAATAATCTTGTAATCTTGTGCTAAACCATTTATGCTTAAATAAGCTGATGCTGCCAGTAATAGGGAACAGAATACGATAAAAAAATAGTTTTCCTTTCTTCAAGAAACGAGGCAGTAATTTTACATGAATGATACTTAGGAATAGAAAAGTAATAAGTAAAAATAACGAAATGGCAGATGATAGATGTATGGTAGAGAATAGTGTATTAGGGGATACGGAAGCTAACGTAGAAGTAGTCCCAGAAGCAGAAATTAGAATAGCAGAGCAATCTCCTCCCCTTGCCGACCCAGGACTAAGCAGTATGAATAGCTTAATGCTTCAGCTGATAGAAAAAATGAATACCTTAGACAGTAAAATCACAGCACAAGCTAATGAGATAACAGCGCAAAATACTGAAATGGAGCTAAGGTTAAGTCAACAACTTAGGGAACAGGAAGCTAAGCTTACAGAGAAACAATGTGAGCTAAGCTCTCAGTTAGAGAAACAACTGAATAGCGTAGTGGGTGAGGTTAATCGCGTCAGAGATACCTTACAAATAGAAGTAAGTGCCATTAGGAGTGAACTGGGATCCACGCAGGTTGAAATGAACCAGATAAGATCTGAGTGTATAAACGAAGTTGGCAGCATCAGAGAGACAATGGATGTAGCTTTAAGTAATAATTTAGAACAAGTAAGATCTGAGGCGAGAACCACATGTGTCAATATGGAGGAGAGACATTAAGCATTGGAACGAGTAATTGGTACAGAACTAGAGAAAGTGAAAGCTGTAATGGGTGAAAATCAAAGCTTAAATCTTAGCGAAATTAACAAAGTAAGGGAAGAAATGACACACGTAGTTGCCGCCCAGTACGATAAATTGCAAGAAAAGGCAAAGGAAATTGCTGTAACTGAGATACGAGCAGCGATGAGGCACGAAGCCAGTAATCTACAGTGCCATGCCTCAACGGTGCCCGTAACCTCAGGTAGTGGTGTAAGTGTCGAGGGAAGAGTGAGCGATCATGTAAGCGTTCCATTGTCATCTCCTAACACTAGTTACCAATTTCAAGGTACTGAGAAACGTCCACCTCCCCCTATACACATGAATTTCCTCAATGAACTTCCTCTGCCGAAGTTTGACAGCACTCGCGACAACGCGAAACAGTTTATCAATGATATTGAGTCTTACTTCGCGTTGAGAGGGATACCCGACAATTACAAAATGATCATAATTCAGAGGAGCTTAACTGGTTCTGCTCTAAGCTGGTTTCGTGTAACGATCGGAGACTTGGCGCAGTATGAACATTTCAGAATTGCATTCCTACAGAAATATTGGAATGCGGTTGCTCAGTACACGTTCGCAGTCAGATCAATAACGGGAGATATCAGCGTATTAACAACGAATCCATGACTGACTACTTCTTAAGATTGGGTCAGCTGAACAAGTTACTTGACCCTCCTCTTTCTGAACATGACTTTATTAGTGCCATATGTCGACATTACCCAAATATGATTCGTCACCATTTAGTTGTTGCCAGGCCCCAAACTCTCAGCGAGGCTATTGAATTATTGGCAGCATTACAGGGTAATGAACCGCAGATAGAAGAGCCAGTCACGTGGCACAGAACAAGTACTCATCCCACTAGGCAAAATAATGATGGGATGAGGGCAGAAGGACCTCAAAACAGGCATATTGACGCGAACTGGTCCAATAGACAGAGAACTTCCAGGCCATACGACCGACGAGAGAGGAATGAGAGAACGAATTACACCCATAATCGGCCCCCATATAACTACCCTATTCAGTACATGTCATTCAACAGACGAGGAGGAACGAACCGGGGAAACCCACATAGAAGTTTCCGTAACGAATATGCTAGGCCGACCCATCGACCCAGAAGTCCCTTGAATACAACAAATACAAACGCTGATATGACACGTGAGAGAGAGGTGCCACGCCCAACAACACCCCCACCCAACAGAGTCAACACGAACTATGTACATTCTCAGGCACACACGACTCAGGTTCGAACCCTGACGCCACTGGAAAACTAGACCCGGGACGTATGGAGTCTCCGCATCCTTCCCGATTAGAAGCCACCCAGAGCTCTCAGTCTATAGGGGACACTAATGATAATGATATAGCAACACAAAGTGACGTACATGTAAACAATTGTTCCAGGGAGAAAACATAAAATTCTGAATTGTACTCAAACAGAACTATCGGTTGCTCAGAATTTATAGTAAACCAAGAAATAATGGACGCTCCAAGAATAACTGCCGAAATTGCAGACAGGGTTTTCCAAGTTATTTTAGATACGGGATCTTCAGTCACGGTCTGCAGCGAGAATTTGTACAATCAACTAATTAATTTAGGCATAAATTGCAGTCCCTCCCAGTCAAAAATGCAGTGTGTACGGGTGCTATCGGCAAAACTAAACAAAGGATTTCGCAGCAGATTTTAATAAATGCAAAAATAAACGGATATGGCGTAGATTTTGCATGTTTCGTGGTAAAAGGCCTAGCTACTGATATAATTATCGGAAGTGACCTATTAAACGCACTGTACTCTGTGATTGATTACGAGCAGTCGCAGGCCACATTCACCATAGCAGGCGTAACAACTCAAATACCATTTACCTCTGTGGCACAGGATAACATGTTTTTACCTGAAGAGGAAGAAATTCAAAACGAAGAATTTTTCGTTGAGCTAGTAAATATAGGAAAATGCGGCGAGATAATTAGGTTAATGGCACAGAATGTACAAGACGTGCAGGAGTACAATGACGGGAAAGAAGCAGCAGGTGCCGAAAGGGAGACAATAGTGAACGTAGAGAGCAAGAGAGAACCCTTCTCCAGGCAGGTAAAAGCTCGCATCAGAGGGTTAACCGAGTTGAGTGAAATACAAAAGGAACGCCTATACCAGCTGATATTGACACACAGAGAAATTTTCTCAGACCGTACAGGCTTATGCAACGCATATCAGTATTCATTTGAAATAGCAGAAATGCCAATAACCCGACACAAGTGCAGAACGATTCCTTTGGCCGTGAAAGACGCGGTGTCAAAAAAAATTGACGAGATGTTGGAACAAGGAATTATAGAGTTTTCAGACACTCCATATGTACAACCTTTGTGTATCGTAAAGAAAAAAGATGGGACAGTGAGATTGACAGTTGATGCACGATTAATTAATGAGTACATAGTTCCAGATCATATGCGCACAGAAAATATCGAAGAAATCCTCGCTGGTATTGGAAGGCAGCGATGATTCACGTCACTTGATTTAACTAATTCTTACCTCCAAATTGAAATTGCGACAAGACTCAGGAAATATTTAGGATTCATTCACCAGGGAAGAGTTTATCAATTTCGTCGTTGTGCATTTGGACTGAGCGTATCTGGAAGTGGTTTCTTAAGAGCCATGCACACCATATTCGGTACACAATCGGAAGGATACATATCTCAATATGTCGACGACATATTAATTCATGACTTGAGCGCCGACGAACACCTTGACCATTTAGAAATTGTGGCATGACACTAAATTGGGAAAAATGTAAATTTTTTGAAAAATCAGTGAAATTTTTAGGCTACGTAATTTCAGGAGAAAGCTTATCACCAGACAAGGAGAGAATCGAAGCAGTACTAAATATACCGCGTCCGAAAAACGTCAAACAAGTAAAAAAGTTTCTAGGTATTTTAGGTTATCAAAGTAGATTCCTTATAAATTACGCCAAGGAGACAGCACCGCTTAGAGCTTTGTTAGTTGCGAATACAAAATGGCGGTGGTCTGACGTGGAAGAGACAGCCTTCCAACGATTAAAAGATTTATTTAGCAACTCCATTCTCCTCACACGTCCGCGAATGAACTTACCATTTCTCATATACACCGATGCTTCAATGATAGCGTACGGCTGCATCCTAGCACAAGTATCCCAAGATGGCGAAATGCGCATAATTGCAACGGCATCCAGATCCTTAAGCAGAACGGATCGCATTGCCTGCGTGACCGAACAGGAAATTAGTGCAATATTCTTTGCAATTCAGAAATTCAAACATTACATATACAATAAACCAATCATAGTGTACACGGATCACATAAGCTTATCGTTTATAAAGAACTGCAAAATGACCAGTAGTAAGCTATCGCGTTACATCCATGAAATAATGTCCTACAACGTAGACATCAGGCATATCCCAGGGAGCATTAACGTTTTCAGCGACCTACTATCCAGGATTAAAGTAGGAGAGAACCTTCCGGAAACAATAGGAAGCTCTCAAAGAGAGGTGAAAATATTGAAGCTAGACTTACATTTAAATAACCGCGTCGCAAAAGAAATGAAATTGTTGCAGAAATATCAACAGGAAAACAGCAAATTAGCTGCAATATGGGAGAGCGTGCCACCTATCTGTCCTGAGAACAAAACGAAGTTTGGAAAAATGTATGGCGTAATTTACAAGCTAGTAGATAAGCATGCCCCAGCATGGAAAGCATATGTACCAGCAGCTCTGGAAGCACTAATTATAGAAGCCTACCATGTTGCACTAATTCATGCAGGTGTGGAGAGGACTAGCCTAGTTATCTCCGAACACTTATACCTCCCAAAGATAGGTAGGAAAGTAAGAGCGTTTGTCGCAACTTGTGATTTGTGCCAAAGAGCGAAACCGCTTAATAAACGATTTGACCGCCCTCCTCAGTCAATATTAAGGCAATTCCCTTTGGAACTAGTAGCAGTTGACGCCCACGGACCTTTACCGACAGCAAGGGCAGGCTTAAAGTATATCTTCGTATTGGTTGATGTGATGTCAAAATTTGTAAGATTATACCCCATGAAAAAGTTAACAAGTGCGACCTGCGCGGACAAAATAGTAAAAGATTACGCTCAGAAGTATGGCAAAATGAAGGCAATTCTCGTAGATAATGCTTCTGTGCATCACGGCCGAAAATTTATAGCCAAACTACACGATGCAAATATAAAGATTTACCACATCAGCAATTACCACCCGAATTCTAACCCATGCGAAAGAGTAATGCGAGATTTAAATGCCTATCTCAGAATAATATGCCACATGAAGCATACGACCTGGCCCGAGTATCTAACTTATATAGAATGCATCATGAACCACTCAATCAACACAAACCATGGTTATTCACCTGTCCAGCTGATGACAGGTAGGCCACCCGAACCGGTTATCAGTGGAGTACCAGCCTCTTTACCAAGTATACCTGAGTGCGATGCTGAAAGGATAGGAAAGGCATTTTTGCGCACAAAGAATAAAGCAGACAAAAGGCGTGCCAAACAGAGAATGTATTTACATAAATGGGAGCCACAAATCAATGAGAAAGTACTAGTAAGGAATTTCGATAAATCCTCATTAGCAAAAAATGTTTACAAAACATTAAATTTATCGTGGAAGGGACCCGTCAAGATAACTGGTCAAATAGGAGATAGAACCTACATACTACAAGATATAAGAACGGGTAAACCCATTGGCAAATACCACATCAGTGCATTACGTCCATATAGGGAAGCGAATACACCTAAATAAATAAGCACCTCCGCTAAGCATTGAACGGGTTGGTGTGAGACCGGTAGAGTACGAACAGGAGAATCGTTTGAGCAGATGCGACAACATGATATTCGCATGACACCCCAAGTCCCCTCATTGTAATTTGACATTAAATAACAAGGAAGTAAAGAGGATTTCCTCACGGGTTGTTTATTTCATTTTTTCTTTATTTCATTGATTGCCTTACGTCATACGATTACAATTATGTCCGAAAACAGAAAATACCAGGTACATTGAACGAAGGTAACTGTGTTATGGGAATAAAAGAAAAAGAAATGTGAAGTGTATGTAAATATATGTGTTAGCTTTAGGTTGTGATAGCAATAAAAGAGATATATGTACACATACATCTGGATGGAAACAAGGTTGAAACAAGGTGTGTGAAACCATTTGTTGTGGACACCATTGTATTTACTTAATCCGCCATAAGAAAAGGGTTATGAACAAAGTGGGTGGAATTCTAGGAATGTTAATGAAGGTAGTATTGTAATTGAAGGGGTCATCAATATAGGAATGAATACTAAAATGATAAGAATGACATGTAAATATAGATACCTGAATGCTAGTGTGAAGTGATAAATACAATGTAAAAAAATAGAGAGTAGAAAGAATGTATATCTAGGGTCAGAAAAGACATTAAGAGAACTGGAAAACCAGAACACTGCCGTTTTATGAGTGTAGTAAGTGAGTGAGTGAAATGATTAAACGTCCGCTAGAGGAGACTACGACATTTGTATAAAAAAATATGAATGAGGAATGTGATTAAATAATATTCATAGGTTACATGTTTATGAGATATCTGGTTATAGCTTTAAGAAATATTGTGTTTGTATACTAGATGTAACGTATTGTATATGTTAATATGTAACTACCTCCACTCGTCACTACTGACGACGCATATCATAATATACATACACCAACCAGCTCATACAATGATGGGATATTCTGATAATTTCGAAAGTGACTTTTAATATAAAAGCCCTGTTCTAAATTATCAGAAGGGCATATGATACCGCCCCTGTTAGGGATAACATTGTCATAACAATCCCGATATATATTATCGAAAACACGAGAACCCAAACTGCGAGGTGAATGAACACCTTTCTTCACAGGTACTTCCTTTGGGCCTCCTGCCGACATTGTTCAGGCTAGACCCTCGGCGCCAGCCAGATCTTGACCGTACATGCTACGTGAGGATAGAATGGACACCGGGGTTTAAGTTACACATTTTTAGACGTGTTTATGAATTAATTAGCTTGACTGTGGGAAAGTGAAAATCGCATAGAATACACGTTTCAGACACGAGAAATTGCTTTTAGATTTAAGAGTAGGGGTGAAATACGACCTATCAGAAACAAGTAACAGGTCACATGACCTCTAAAGTGTCCAAAGTTTGGCGAAAGGAAGGGGAAATTTGGGCAAGGACGACGTTTGATCGTCGCTGAGAAAAACACTCTGTTTCGGGGAGGTAAGGGAGCGACTAGTCATGAAAATTCACCAAAGTCCGTGTGTGCGAACACTCTGTGTCGGCGAGTGAATGGGTCCACAAGTACAGAAAATACATCAAAGTCCGTGTTCGCGAAGCAATGCCATCGAATTTCACAAACCAGATGTACACAGGTACATACATAACATGAAGATAACGGTGACGACTGGAGAGGACTACTTATATAAATAAACTTCACATCCAACGGTCGTGGTGTCTTATAAATTATAATACCCATACACTGTCCGGACGCACCCACCCCCTGAAACCCAAAAAGAGATAATTCATGCACATCTACCCTGAGAAAATCCCCGACCTGTTGGAAACCTCCCATTCGCAATCCTCACCCATCACCTATCTTCTCATATGAGGTGTTGAGTACCGGGAGGACTCAACGAGGTACCTAACGGGCAAGGACCACCTCAACATTCAATATTCATTTAACACTCCCTCAAATGATATAACTTCATCAGGATAAAATTACTGATTAGAATTAATTTCAGTTGAAACAGAATAAATTGTTTCTACTTCCTTATGCATATAAAGGTAAACAACTGTTGCATTTCGTATATATCTGTCATGAGTTCACGAAGGTTAAGAAAATAATCTCAAATTATAGGTTTACTTCTCTGAAATAAATCGCTTGAACTTGGCAAAATGTAAGTAAATATTTCGAACACTACTGACGCTAGAAATAAAAGCACTTTTGAGAAGGTTGTGCATTTTAAAGAGCTCAATAGCTGGGTGAACTCTGCTTTTGCATAATCAATCCAATAGCAAGGCATACCTCGGAAGCAGTGAACAAAACAGAATGAATAAGGCATAAGTTGTGTGCTTTAATGATATCTACATTTTCTGAGCAGTGCGCCTTTTTCTACGGTTTATCAATTATACATGAGTCACTGAGACGGAAAAGGCTTTCAGAGGCTATCCCCAAAATTGCAAGACATATAGATTTTGCTATGAAAATAAATATATGGTATTTTTAGCTAAATCTACATTTCTCTTCAAACAAAACGCTAATTATGTTATTAGCACTAAATGTTTGTTATTGCCGCTTTTGACTTACGGTCGTAGTTGTACACGTTCTAGCGACTGATATTGATTTGACTATAGCTAACTTGAAGCCAACTGATTAAGAATTGGAGTATCTGCTCATTATACTCTCTTCAATGTAGTATTACACGTGGTGAAGTTCGGTGAATGGTGTCATATTTGAACGGCAACTTGGCGCATGTGTGCACGCATGCGCATATTACTTCGAGGAGAATCGATACACATCATGCAATACATGTGACTGGCAGTGTAAACAGACTGCGACCCGTTGAACGAAGTCAGTGTAAAGGGCAGTGTCACAACGGAATGGAGCAACGTGTAAGCATCAAGTTCTGCTACACATTGGGGAAGACCGCAACGGAGGCACATGGAATGTTGGTGCAGGTGTACGGTTGGGAAACCGAGGACAGGAATAATATGTATACGAATTGTATAAATGCTTCCGTGAAGGGAAAAAAACAACTGAGGATGAGCCACCTTCAGGCCGGCCATCGACAAGCAGAACCCCAGAAATCACCGAGAAAGTGCATAAATTCTGGCACAAGATCGATGAATCACTCTAAGATTGATTGCCGAGGAATTTATCATTAGCAAGGACACGGTGCACAACATCGTCCGGAATGATTTGGGTAAGCGGAAGAACTGCTCCCGAATTGTGCCGCACAAGCTCACAGAAGGGCAGAAAGTAAGACTGATGAAAACTTCCGGTGATTTCATTTCCATGTGTGACCCGGATACATTGCTTCTGGAAATCATCTCACGGGAGATGAGACCTGGTGCTACCAGTTTGATCTGGAATCAAAACGACGATCAATGTCATGGTGTTCACCGACTTCCCCACGACCAAAAACAAAACAAAAGACCTTCTGCAAAAATCCAAGATGAGAACACCTTCTTGACAACACGGCATCATCCAAAACAATTTGTGCCTGCAGGTCAGAATATTAATGCTGCATTTTACCATTCCGCTTCCAACTGATTGCTACAGCGTATCCGGCGGGTTAGGTCAGCTTCGCACAGGACTAGAAAATGGATGCTGCATCCATGGCAATGCCCCTGCACATTGTCTTGAACACCCTCCTTACTCCTCTGATCTTGCTCCTGCTGTTTCCTCGCTTGGAGGCCGCCATGAAAGGTGAACATTTTGCGGACGTGAATGACATCAGAGATCGTGTGACAGCCGCTCTGCGATCTTGACCGAACTTCGTCAAAAGTGTATTGTAGAGGGTGGCAACTATTTTGAAGGCCAATAAAGAAAATGTGTTTATATCTTTTCTTTTGTTTGTTTTCTGATAGTTTTCACCGAAACTTTTATACAGACTACGTATATGTATATACATATTGTGACTTTGTGGGTTCGTGGAATAAAAAGTCCAATTTCACCACTCAACAATGTTCTTTATTTCCACCGACTTACAGTTAAACTCTTGCCAATTACACAAAATTACTTGCTGCACACAATTACAATTTACCAGTTCGTCCGTTACAACTTCACTTGTACTCGCGATTACATAAACTCCGGTACACCTTCACGGTTACGTACAGTCTTCCGTTGCACAATCCCTTCGTTCATTAACACGTCACTGACTAACTCTTACACCAAGAACTGCGACTGTCTTCTCGCTCACACTCACTAACCAACTGATTGACCAACTCAACCAACAACTGACTGACTACACCAAAACCAACTCAACAACTGACTCACACTGTCTGTCTGTAACCCTCTTTATAGGAATATCGCCGGTTTCTGGTGTTTACAAGATTGTTCTGGTAAACGAAAGATCGAGAAACAGGGGGAAGGAAAACAGACGACCAGTCATGTTTTCCCCTAACCACAAGCCTGTCACCACTACAAGACAAACGAGGAGAAGGTGTGGCTAACGCGGTCCTCCCCCCTGCCTTCCGTTCGCAGCTGGTACAGGGTGTTCTAGCGGTCTCGTTACACTGCTCCCTCCTCAAAGCTGTTCGTCCTCGAACAGCCCCATCGTAGCGTGCGAGGCGGTCCAGGTGTACCACCAGGATCTGCCCGGAGTCTGAGCCAGAAGTAGCGCTGCCGTAGTTTGTGAATCATTCGGTTCGCTCCCAGGTGTCCTCCTGAAGTACCGGCGTGCACTTCCTCCAAGATTTCCGGGACCTTACTCCGGGGAAGTACCAACTGTCCTCTCTGCGCCTTCCCATCGGGTGACTCCCATACCCGGAACAGCACGCCCTCTCTCGTCTTCAACGAGTCCCATTTTGCCCAGTGCGACTTGTAGGTGGCGCTCCTCGGTGCGATGTCCTCCCAGGTTGGTCTCGTCCCTGCGTCCACTTCCCTTAAGAGTGGCCCCAAGTCTGCGTCCGCCAGTTGCTCCCTCCTCAGGCCTGCGCTATCCCAGCCTTCAGCAGGCACTGCCACAACTACTCGGACTGCTGCGGCACGCTCCTCCTCTTCCACTCTTGTGCGCTCGTGGCCGTCCTGGATCTGCGATAGGACACCTCCAATGCAATGGTCGCTGGCGTCGGTGTCCACAATGAAGGCGCCACCCGGTTGTGGGAAACCCAAAATAGGAGCACTGCACAGGGTCCCCTTCGGGTGCTGGAAAGCGTCTTCGGCGTCCTCCGTCCACACATAAGGCCGGTTTTCCTCCGTCAGGCGGGTGAGGGGTTTTGCGATGTTGTCGGCCTTTTCCTCTAAATCATTAAGGCGGTCGTCTACTTGACCCTTCCGCTCGCCCAGTTCCGTCACGTCATCCCTCACGCCGGCCAACTGTTCTTCAAACTTGGCGACGAGAGCCTCGTTCGCCACCTTCATTTCGGTAGCCGGACCGTCATTCGCTGCTCTCATTTCCGTGGTTAACTCGGCCTTCACTTGTTCCATCTTCTCGGCGATGTTGTTTGCCGTCTTCATTTGTTTCAACTCTGCGGCGATGTTCTCCCTAGCCGTCCTGATTAGTTTCAGTTCCGCGGCCAGGTTATTTCTAGTCTCCAGCGTCTCTGTTAATTCGGCCCGCATTTCTTCCATCTTCCTGATGATGTTGTCTTTAGCCGTCTTCATTTCTTTCAGTTCCGCTAAAATCTTTTCTAATGCTGCCTCCATTGTTGTAATGTTCGGTGATGTTGTTTTCCCGCTTCCTGACACCAGTGTGACTTTTGTTATCCCACTTCTTGACATCAGTGTGACTTTGTGGGTTCGTGGAATAAAAAGTCCAATTTCACCACTCAAAACTGTTCTTTATTTCCACCGACTTACAGTTAAACTCTTGCCAATTACACAAAATTACTTGCTGCACACAATTACAATTTACCAGTTCGTCCGTTACAACTTCACTTGTACTCGCGATTACATAAACTCCGGTACACCTTCACAGTTACGTACAGTCTTCCGTTGCACAATCCCTTCGTTCATTAACACGTCACTGACTAACTCTTACACCAAGAACTGCGACTGTCTTCTCGCTCACACTCACTAACCAACTGATTGACCAACTCAACCAACAACTGACTGACTACACCAAAACCAACTCAACAACTGACTCACACTGTCTGTCTGTAACCCTCTTTATAGGAATATCGCCGGTTTCTGGTGTTTACAAGATTGTTCTGGTAAACGAAAGATCGAGAAACAGGGGGAGGGAAAACAGACGACCAGTCATGTTTTCCCCTAACCACAAGCCTGTCACCACTACAAGACAAACGAGGAGAAGGTGTGGCTAACGCGGTCCTCCCCCCTGCCTTCCGTTCGCAGCTGGTACAGGGTGTTCTAGCGGTCTCGTTACAATATGAATGTTGTAAATCCAATACAAATCTAAAACCTGATGAAAAATTTAATTCTTGTTTTTCTCTGGAATTTAGTTGCAAACAAAACATGACACTGTATCCTAACACAATCACCTCAAGGAAAGCGATCGGTGAATATTATACAAATGTTATCAGAAAACAGAATTAAGGACTTTTGAAACGTGACTCTTATTACGTACAATTCCCAAGGATAGCTTAGAGTATTTTTGTTATAGAAACAAAAACAGGGAGCTGCGTAGCGAATAAACTAGATTGGAAGGCCTAGTTTTGTTTATCAGCATCTAAATTATATCGATTAAGTAGAAATGTACACTGTATAATAAAATTGCATTAGCACTGCTTCAAGGCATGTCTTATGTAGGAGATTTTAGGGTGTGTTGTTCTCAGCTGCAATACTATAGATCGTTTTCAGAATTTAAAATACTCCTTATGATGCAAGTTTTAAGTCAGAATAAAATTAAGTGAATACTTCCTCGATGTGCTAACTAAAAATTGTTGTGTAGTTATTAATGACAACAAATGTGTTAATACAAGAAGCGTATCCATATTCGCAAAATTTGGAACTGATAATTGACAAAAAATGTAATAATTATTGACAATAATTTTTAAAACAAGTTAATTTTAAAGTATATTTCTTAGCAAGCGTATCTTCGAGTTCAATAAGAAATATAACAGAGATAATTTTTAAAAGCTATGAATATTACACTGTGTCAGTTTTTTAAAACAGCTTAAATTTATATTTTAAGACTCCTAATTCAGAAAGAACTCAACATATCGTATAAGCAACAAATTTTGGAACTTCACTCCATTATACAGATGTAAGATATGTTGATTATTCAAAAGATTTAGTAGAACACTCTGGGGTTCAGAAAATACACAAATTGCTTGCCTGAAAGGGTTATTCGTGTTCTCAGGTGAAGATTCTGATGCATATATAAACCAGAGAGAATGATGTTAGAAGGTAAAAAATGAAAAAAAAAAATATCCACTTAAAGCATTAGTGTAAATTCCAAGCAATTTTGCGTTGTGGTATCTCCCCAAGACTATTATATGAACGCTGATAAAAATGTAGCCTTTGTTCTGTTTCGACATGGTTTTCGAAGTCCTTGAACAGGATTTACCGTCATTGGTTTACTCATAAAAACCGTACTTACTCAAATAAATGATCAAAAAGGAAATGAAATAGCACACTTCGTTATGAGAAGTCAATTCAAAAGATAAGAAGGCTCTTGTCCGAAGGGAAAAATGCATGAAGTGGATGTACTTAGTTGGCAGCTGAATCCAGTGCTACGAAAGGTTGAGAGAAGGAATAGATAAGTATTTTCTTTGTTATCTATGCTGCCAATTTCCAGGATCTTATCAGCGCCTCTGATGTGGCGATATTTTGTCGGGCAGGGAGGTGTTCCTTCACGTACCACTACAATTACAGGCATGGACTGCTACGTTTAAACATATTTAAAAGCCATCGATTTGCAGCGGGTTTGAACCCGCAAAAGAGAGTAGCAATTATTCTTTGTTGAGCACTGAACGAGATAAATCATCTTTCACCGATTAAATTACACGAATACATTGTACAACAAAGGGAGAAGCTCGCAGACTACGACGTATATGGAAATATTTTGGCTACCACCTCTAGGAGGAAGGGAGGAAGTGAAGGAACCACAGGAGACTACAATCACAGGTAGACAGGCCATAGACATTTGCGGAATTTCCTAAGAGTTCCAGCTAGTAGACCCGTCCTATCACTGCAGATGGCTAAACGGATTTCAGCAACAGTGATTTCTATTATCTCCATTTGTGAAACCCTGGTATGGATGTTTAACCTGGAAAGCAGAAACAATTTTTACCACCGGTTTTTATAGCCAGATCACGAAATCGTCCACTTGATTTATGCTCCTTTACGAGTTAGCAATATTGCAACATAAAAAGCAATAAATGCTGTCCACAGCTTCCAATTGGTGCCTTTTTTATGATTGTGCAAAATCAAAACTGTGTTTGATGACAGCACCGGTAAACTTGTTCATGTTCAGAAGATATTCAGTTTTGAAACCACTTGTAAGAGTAAAATGGTATTTTGGGTCTCAAATTTAGACCAATCACATGCGAAATATTGAAAACACATACTTATTTGCATGGTCACACGGGAAGATTCTTAACCATAACGATATAAGTATTAAGACAATAATACTTTTGTAAACTTATGACTGTAAATTTTGTAAAATTCAGATATTCCTAAGATAAATGACTGAAATATGTGACTGGCATTTTGGATGTTGTGGGTACGATCCCCGCTGCTCATCTGCCAGATCCATATGTTTTTTTTCGGAGTATCTCCTATTTGCTAGCCGAGTGCTGGGAAGGTTAATTCCATTCCCAGATTTTCCTGTTTCTAGATTACACCTCAAATCTAATTTCACTCCAACTTCATCTGCTTGATTATTTCAGAGTTGTAAGTGTCGGCGGAAAGTCCGCTCTTTATGGCATGGAATATGCTCTGTCTAAAGCTTAGTCCTACAATTGGGAGCGGTGTCCGAGTTCCTCATCAGGTTGGGTGAGTAAACCTGCAGGAGGGAAGGGAGTGCTTGTATGAGCTGCCATCGGAACGCCAGTCTGTAAACTGTAGGACCCCAGCCCTCTGTTCACATGACTCCTACATTCAACCATGTTCTGTCTTCTCTCATATCGCCCCTCTCTTCCGGGTAGCTCAGCTTGTGGATCCCAGTACGCCCCAGACTGATAGTCTTTAAAGGTGCTTAAAAGTGATGGTCCTATTGTCAAATGAGTTACCGGAATCTAACACAACTTCACATCGGGGCGCTGATACGATCCTGGCAATTGACATTTTCGTTAAAAGACAAAATGTTGATTAATTTTCTCCATCTTGGTGACACCCGTAGGGGCATAAGTGCAAATTACTAGTTCAGGCTATATTATCCCCTCACCGTACCTTATTATACTTTAATACTTTATAGAGCCTGTGGTACACAAGTCTACTTTATGGTGACATTTCAGTTTCTTAACTGTTCACTTGTTGGAAAGAAAATCAAATGCTTCAAGTTTTAGTTTCAAAGTACATTTCTTTCTATTTGTATAACCCTCTTAACTTTTATGTTAACATCGGGGGCGATGCCTTGACAAACAACTAGCAGACTGTAGGCTATTTAACGTAAGCTTTAATAATTTCTATCTTGAAACACAAATACATGCATACCCACATACATTGTTCTAGACTGTGGAACCACTAACAGGTTGTGGAGCGTAGGAAAAAGTTAAATTAAAAAAAAAGTACGCGCTCAGCCGGGATTGTAAGCGGGGATCTCTAGATTGCGGAAACATAATGCTAGTCACTCGATTACAGAAGGAATATATACATCTAAATAAGAGAATGTACTAGGTGGCCCAACTGACCTTCTTTGAGGTAAGCAGATATCCCTTCGTGCGTTAGAAGAGTTGCAGAACACGACGGGGTAAATCCAGTTAAAAGGACGTCAGTGACATGCTCGAATTTTGTTCTGCAGCTAGGGTCGCGAGACAGTTCCCAGGTATATAACTTGGTACACATAGAGAGCAGATCATTCATGAGAGTAGCGGTCTAATGTGACAAAATACGAAAGGCAGTAAGCAACAGGGTTACCCTAGCGGCACCGCATTTCTTGCTGTTTCTAGGATGCTTCGTGACGCTATGACTTCATTTAATTGACCGGTGCTGTCATCTTGTAGGGACCATGCCTGTGTATGAGACCAATATGCTAACCTGTGTTGGTTTGGGAACTCATTACAAATAGGTATAGATGAGAAATGGCCCCACCCTCAACTGGAAAAGTGAAGTAGAAATAAGCATGGAATCTCATGTTTCTTTAAACATGTAAGCTATAATCCTCTTCACATTCCTCGCAATAAAATTGAAGATAAGCCCTTAAGGACGATCAGAAATCAGATGTAGTTACGTGTAAGTAGAACTCTTTCAATGTACAAAAATACGTCTCAATTTCTTGTACGCAGATTACGGAAATATTTCCATGTATAGGTAAATCAATTAACATATTGCAGTCATTGTATATCTTATGTTTTAAAGTGGTTCAAGAGTAAACATACTTAAAGTGTAATTTCTGAATTGTTGGGCGGCCCTGTTCTGTAGCTCGATTTTACCTTAAATTCTATTTCTATGAATTTGTTGCCGGCAATGCAATTATTCTTTTAGTAATTGTAGGTTTATTTACTTACCACGTGTCTACATTAACTTCTATTTTTAAAATAAGTGTGAGTCAATTACTCCGTGATGGTTTCATCAGATACTGCAATTCTGTTATGCAAACACAGCCAAACTCAACATCTGAACTGATTAAAAGTTTCTAACATTTTAATATTTTAAGCTGCCCATTAAGTGAAAAGTTGAAAACTGTACAAATACAAACCACAGAAGTGTGCAACGAAGCGACATACTGTGTATGTTTGTATTCCCTATATGATTCAGGGAAAAAAGAAGGTGCAAATACACGATATTAACGAATGCTACGCAAATGTTTAATAACTTATCATTCCCTGTGCATCAGCGACTTACTATATAGCTACAGCCTTTCCCTTCTCTGTAGTACTCGTATGCACCTTTAAACCCTTAACATACGATTTACTTTGTTATTAAGTTATGTCTACAAAAACTAACAAAGTATATTCAAGGGATATAAACCTGTCTAAACGTTATATTTAAGTTTTTGCTAAGTGCATTAGTTACCGAAATAGCATTTATCCGTTTTATAAAACGCACTAATTTTCGGGTTGGTCCCAAAATATTCAATACACATGAAATGCAATGGAAAATATTTAGCGAAAGCATACCGTTTTTGTACGTTTATGATCCTGTTTACAGTTTAATATCCGCTGCATTAACGAAGAGCTATGCAGAGGATGTGTGGAATGCTGATGAAGATTTAGGGACGCTTTAATGAGCCTATGGTAGAAAGAAACGAAAAATTAGCATTTTTCGCTCAAAAAGGGGGGCAAACTGTAGAAGTACCTTACTCTCGCAAACATTCCCAGGAGAGATTCCAGCACACACTATACACACTACCGGACGTTATAGCATGAAGCAAGGATAAAAATGCTCATAATACATGGTTTCTACCGCAGTCGCTGTGTTGAACTTTAACAAACAGAATAATAACATGGCAAAAACCTAGGTACTTTATCATTTAACACTGCCAGACAAAACATTTTCTGCTACTGTGCCAGCGCAGTTTAAATTATTGTAATTGTATAGTTCGCCATCAAGCAAGCGTTAGGTAACTTTCTTTCACTTTCATCTTATAAATATGCTTTTGGTTGTATTATTCAAATAATAGAATCAATCACTTGGAAATAGATGTGACTGCCTTGTAATATGAATGTGACTACCGGCATTTCTTTAAACTTAATTGTGTCGCTTATGATTGCGAAATCCAACACCAATATACCAATAAACCCCACTTAATTGACTATCTGCTGGCATACTAAATCGCCAGAGGATATTCAGTAATTTAAGTTAGCTAATTCAATGCTATAAAAACACAAAATATTCACAGTTTTTGGCTTTTAGCGAGTATAGTGCTCCAGTTTATACTGCGAGATAAGAAACACACTTATGGAAGACTTGTTTATACGATGAACTACGCTCCACTACATTAGTTATATTTTTCTACTGCTTCTAATTAGAACCATGAAGGAAAATATCTCCATAATGTGAAAACAAGAAAGAAAACGGAAAAGAAAAACTTCAAATGCAACATTATACACAAAATAAAGGATCAAGTCAAGTGTTACTCCCCTTCTTTGAATTGTTTGTTGATTTTTTTTATTGCCACAAGGGTTAGGGACTCAACCATTTTCATGATTAATGGTTGGGGTACTCTGTTATCATAATTAGACTAGCAATATTTCTTCAACATTTCGAAATGATTGATTTTGATTAATGCATCTTTTTACTCTTCCTCTGCAACGCTCGAGAAGTATGTGACAGACAGTGGGTAGAACGGCAAGACAGAGTGACCAAAAAACAGAAGAAAAACATGCTTTTGGTTTAACGACTCTTTTCAGCCGATGAGAACTTGTTTCGCAGAGATGCTCATGTATATTTCCGAAAAAAAAAATATATTGATATAAATTAGCAACACTGAATCACCGACCTCATCACCGTATAAAAGTGCTCTTGGTTCAGTATTTGTGAATTCTTCTATTCCTTCAAAATATTGAACAAAAATTACCACAGCACAAGAAATGTGGTTTATGTTAGATTTCCTTCCTTCCTTCATTCATTCATTCATTCATTCATTCATTCATTCACCCATTCACTCGTTCATTCATTCATTCACTCATTCATTAATTCACTCATTCATTCACTCATTCATACATTCACTCATTCATTCACTCACTCATTCACTCATTCATTCACTCATTCATTCACTCATTCCTTCACTCATTCATTCATTCACTCATTCACGCATTCATTCATTCATTCATTCATTCATTCACTCATTCACTCATTCATTCATTTATTTATTTATTTACTTATTTACTTATTTACTTATATATTTATTTATTTATTTATTTACTTATTTATTTATTTACTTATTTATTTATTAATTATTATTATTATTATTATTATTATTATTATTATTATTATTATTATTATTATTATTATTATTATTATTATTATTATTATTATTATTATTATTATTATTATTATTATTATTATTATTATTATTATTATTATTATTATTATTATTATTATTATTATTATTATTATTATTATTATTATTATTATTATTATTATTATTATTATTATTATTATTATTATTATTATTATTATTATTATTATTATTATTATTATTATTATTATTATTATTATTATTATTATTATTATTATTATTATTATTATTATTATTATTATTATTATTATTATTATTATTATTATTATTATTATTATTATTATTATTATTATTATTATTATTATTATTATTATTATTATTATTATTATTATTATTATTATTATTATTATTATTATTATTATTATTATTATTATTATTATTATTATTATTATTATTATTATTATTATTATTATTATTATTATTATTATTATTATTATTATTATTATTATTATTATTATTATTATTATTATTATTATTATTATTATTATTATTATTATTATTATTATTATTATTATTATTATTATTATTATTATTATTATTATTATTATTATTATTATTATTATTATTATTATTATTATTATTATTATTATTATTATTATTATTATTATTATTATTATTATTATTATTATTATTATTATTATTATTATTATTATTATTATTATTATTATTATTATTATTATTATTATTATTATTATTATTATTATTATTATTATTATTATTATTATTATTATTATTATTATTATTATTATTATTATTATTATTATTATTATTATTATTGTTGTTGTTATTGTTGTTATTATTATTGTTATTATTATTATTATTATTGTTATTATTATTATTATTATTATTATTATTATTATTATTATTATTATTATTATTATTATTATTATTATTATTATTATTATTATTATTATTATTATTATTATTATTATTATTATTATTATTATTATTATTATTATTATTATTATTATTATTATTATTATTATTATTATTATTATTATTATTATTATTATTATTATTATTATTATTATTATTATTATTATTATTATTATTATTATTATTATTATTATTATTATTATTATTGTTGTTGTTATTATTATATTTTCTTTAGTACCTATTTGAATTAACCGTTGTAAAAATAATTAACTACTTTTTATAAAACATGCAAAATCTGCTGCATATGTCACGACCTAGGAATCTCTTTCATTTTCCTCCATAAGTGCACACAATAGAACCTAATTGTGTATTAATTCATTATTAATATACTAATCATAAATATTTCAAAAAGATTTCTTTGTATTCCACATTAAGTATGTATTTCAGTATTTATCTATATTGTATTTAGGCAAAACATATTTAAAATATTAACTTTCGAACAAGCATCCTAATGGGACTGTTTCAATACTAGCCGCTGACTATAACTATGAACGGATTAAGTGTATATATATTCCTGCTGTTTTAAGAGAAGTTCAATAAGCTTTGACTTCAGCAGGACATACTAGAGACGCAGTGAAGTTGGTTAGTATCTGCTGATTCGAAAAATTATACGGGACTAGCAGTAAGCTGTTCCTTATGTAAATGTGCTTGCATTTCTAAGAATTTGCACGAGTAAAGAATATCCCTCGTTTATATCCTAAGCAATATAACTTTTAAGTTAAAGCCATACTTGCTATCAAATGTAGAGGTAGCGTCACGTTGTCATGTCTCGAGGAGGAGTGCGCTCTCCCGTGCTGTTTAGACTTCATTGGGACGATCGATATAGGAGTGTAATCAGCGCGGAGACGGAACTAATAACGTGTCTTAGATGTGAATTAACAAAACACACGTGCAAGTTAGTATCATGAACGCGAGAAGTTAATAGCATTAGTTTCAGGAAAATCCACGCTGCTAATCAAAGAAGACCGCAATAGTCAAACTCGTGTGCAAATATCGATTGGCCAACAACACGCGCTTCTCAAGTGATGACTTTCGCGAAGCGCGAAAACCCTCTCTTCAGATAAATAGGGAACAGATGAGCGAGCAAGGCATAGTTGCCGGGGCACCCAGGTACCAGGATGCAGCAATACATTACGCACGAGTGTGGCAAACAGAGAGGCGTTGTCCAGTTTCTTCACTTCTCACAGTACTTCACTGATTAATAACCTCTTTTTGTATACAGCTTCCCCTCTTTAGCTTATTTTAAGAATGCATGTTATATTATTGGTTAGGCCTGTTAGTTCTGGTGTACTTTTATGTTAAAGTTTTGGGTGCAAAATAAAATAATAATTATTAAAATTATATTAAATCAAATTAATATCAAATTATATTAAATAAAATATGTAGTTCGATAGAAAATGGGGTTTACAAAAAATCTACGTCTAGCTCTCGTATGCTCATATATTTATTCTCAGGTCAGTAAAACAGACTGTTTAGTCGACAAAGTAAAACAGAAGATGTCGAAAATGTTACTTGTTGTCTACCTGAGAAGAACCAACAAAGAGTACACCGGCATAGAGAGCTAAACATACTATTTAATAAGGACACATTATTCTCTATCAAATAGCATAAACCGTTCTGCCAAAGAATTCTGTTTTGTAGGAAAATCTTTTAACCCAAGGAAAATGCTAATGGCCAACTCATTGGTTTTAAGACAAAAAGGAAATAATTAATTATTAATTTCAAGAATGCTGCACACCTTGATGTTTAATAACACTACCCAACATGAAATTTACCTCCGTGAAGATAATGCGTGTTTTAGTCCATTTTTTTCAAGTAGATTCTGAAAATGATGCTTAAAATGGCACATCACTTCATAACTTTTAGATAGTTTAGATACACATGACCGAAAACGAGTTCGCGTACCAGCTGGTAACACGCGCGTCATAGGTTGTCCATCCATGTCCTACATGATTATTTACGCAGGTATTTACAAAATGTAAAATGAAATTATGTTGTACACTTTAACCGGGCCTCTATTTCAAAACATCCTAAATTTCATCCAGAATATTCGAAAAGAGAAATATGTTTTGTAGAGCAAGTAGAATTGAATGATTTGGCACGCAACTTAAATTTGTCAAAAGAATAATCTGAACTTCTAGGTTCCAGGCTGCAACAATGGAAATTACTTGCGCCTGGTACAAAAATTACAGATTGTCGAAATAGGCATCAGAAACATGGAACATATTTTTCATCGATGGAGAAATTACATTTCTGTGTACACATCATTGGTTTAATGAGTGAGCTAGGAATTGAGCATAATCCAGATAACTGGCGATTGTTCATAGATTCATCAAAGTTAAGCTTAAATGCTGTATTAATTCATAATAGCAACAACTTCCATCTGTTCCAGTTTTCCATTCTGCAGGTCTTAAATAAAGTTATGAAATTATGGCCAAGATTGTACAGAGGTATTTTTAGAGGTGGCGCGTGACCTTGGTCGGTTGTACGCGAGTGACGTCATGGAAGTCAGTGGTGTGGTTAAGATCTCTTCTTTCACCAGCAGATTGCTGATAAGGCTAGTGGGTTACATGACTAACCTGGCATCCCTTTTTTCTTACAATAAGCAAGTGGACTCAACCATACTGCACAACATTACGTCATATGCCACGTCTAAAAATACCTCTGTAGGTGTTTTAAAATATGATGTTGATTGTTGCAAACTATGTGGTGACTTTAAAGTAATTGGTTTGCTGCTTGGATTACAAGGGGATTCAGAAAATGTTGTTGGTTTTTAATGTTTATGGGACAGCTGTGATAGGCAAAAACATTATGTGGTGCAACAGTGACGCAAGCCGCAGGAATATGTCCCAGAGGATAGTAATGTAAAACAAACACCACTGGTTCATCCTAATAAGATTCTTCTTCCTTTCTTACACAAGAAACTTGGGCTAAAGAATTATGTTAAGGAACTTGAAAAGGACGGAAGTGGATTTGCATATTTGCAAGGCAAGTTTCCACCATTAACTTAGGTAAAATTGAAAGAACGAAATTTTTTGGGCCTCAAATCTTAAAACTCGTGAGGACCAAATTAAAAACTGAATTACAAACGGTGGAATTAGGAACTTGGCAATCATTTACAGCAGTTGTGCGTGGTTTTCTTGGAAACAAAAACGACAAGAAACATAAAGCCTTTTTCTCAAATTTGTTGAAAAGCTACAAAGACATGAGTTGTAGCATGTTTTGAAAATTCATTTCCTCCATTCACATTAGGCATCTTTTGGAAAATCTTGATGATGTTACTGATGGACAAGGGGAACGGTTTCATCAGGGTATTTCTGTCATGGAAAGACTGAGGACTTTCTGGAGCAGAAATTGGATCATGCAATGTTAGTATCCCAGTACTGGTAGCACGAGAGTGTATGTTTTCTGAAAGGCCTAAGCCATGTTAATGTGTTGAAACTATAACCGCGATCTTTCTCTCAGGAGACGCTTTAGCAGTTGATGTCAAACACATTGTTTAAAGGCATATCCATGTGAGAGGACAGCACAAGGAAGTATTCAATAGACATCCTGCAAATGCTAATCTTTATTAACATATAGTACATAATAGAATGTTTATTGAAATGTGTAGAGAAATAATTGTCAATACAACACATTCCATTTTTCTTTAACTGTTATCTGCACGATTGTGAGGTACATCTCCTTTTTCTTTCACTGGAATTGTGCTTCAGATTAAAACTAGGCTGATAACACTAATACGCGGTAACACTTTGGTCGATGAAAGTGGGCGCGCCGTGGCTCAGTGGTTAGACCGCTTGGCTGTCACCAAGGCGGCCCGGGTTCTTTCCCAGGCGACCGCAAAGTGAGATTTTTGGTGGACAACACGGCACTGGGGCGGGTTTTCTCCGGGATCTCCGGTTTCCCCCGCCATCTCATTCCACCGGTGCTCCATCTTCATCTCATGTATCATCAGTGTCATCGCCTGCGGTGCCGTATGTAGTAAAAGCGGGCGTTAAACGCTACACATTTCATTTCATTTCGATGAAAGCCCATAACTTTATTGCAGTACGGGTCTGTGGTTTCTCTCTATGCCAAGGTACTTTTTCTCCCAGATTTGATAAGCCTTTTCTATACATGACATTTTCTGCCATAAATTACTCGTTTGTTAAAAAACTATTACAGATAAGTAAATGAATCCGTTATTATAAGAAAATAACCTTAAAGTAATGATTTGGGCCTATTTTTAGCGTTTATAGCACAATTTTTTATGTTTTAAAATATATGCTCTGATAGATATTAATAAAAGGTTAGTTTTAAAGAACAATGCATTTTTTTATTAATAAACAGTAATTGTAAAAAAGCAGGTGAACGAACGATTTATATATCTAAAAGCCTCAGTGTAGTAGTTTAGATAGTATCCGATATTTATTTTGAATGCACTACATTTTAACTTTAGTGAGATATGATGTTAATGTGTCCTTAATCTTGTTAGTTTCAACACCTCAGCACAACATAGATTATTTCCTTAATTTAAAACTGTTCCTAGGAATATGTACACCAAAAAGAGAGAATAAAAAAGGTTTTGGCAATATTAGGAATTCTTATGCTATTTGTATGCGTTTAATGCTAAATGTTTGAACAAACATAACATACATAATTTGTTATAACGATCTATTGTACAGAAAAACAATCTTCAGTTCACTGGTTAGTACAAGAAAAGTTTCTGCTTATGACGTCAAAGCAAGTATTCATCACTTGCAAGGTTTGCTCTGTAGGTGTGCCAGTTTGTGGAGTGGCTCATTGTTCGTCACCAGCAACTACTCATTCAAGATGTGAAATGGCCTTTATTTCCGCTCTGTAGTAACAGCGCAGAGATACAACGTATTTCATCGTCGATACTTCCCAGTGGAAACGCCGAATGTATTTTATTTTTATTCGAAATCGATACTACTCTAAAGCATGTACATTCACACCCTAGTTTCAGAAGCTTCCCTTTTGTCTATACAGATTTCCCTCGCTGCAATTTATTTTGCCGTTACTTCGGCACCTTTCTTTTCTGTTTCTCCATCTGTAATAAAGCTGTCCTATCATTTTAAAATCAGCATTCGCCACACCACCTGGGCAAGTGGGTTCGGCCCCACGTTTTTGCTACACCCTATACAGCGTGACACTGGAGGACCTCATCCCTGTAGTCTCTGCCATTATAACCACCTGCTCCCACGTGCAGGCCCCAGAAAGCAGCAGCCAACTTTTGATTAAAAATGGAAACTTCCGTGCCCTCGCCTCTTGCAATATAATACATCGTTTCCTTGCTGCATGTAACATTTGGGGGAGATTTCCTTCGTAACCCAGCTGTTCTTTTCAGCTATCGAAACGAACATAACCTCGAGAAGGATGACATCGACGTGTCTCAATCATTGCTCCGATAGTATTGTATCGGTTTTATTCGATAAAGAATGTGATGTACGTGTGCTTGGACTTCCCCGAAAGCACAAGAGTCTTTTAATTTCATGACGATGTTTCCAAACTCATTCCAGATGAAAAATGGGAAGTTTGGTTCCGTAGAGTTCATGTAATTCTTAGCTTCTTTTGTCTCTGAGGGTGCTCAGATTCTAAAGAGAATGTTTATGGTGCTCGGAAATTCAAATGTCAGGACATAGTAAGAATTTACTAAATTATAGTATTGAAAGAAAGAAGATTTAGTCACACAAGCCAAGATTTGAACCACGGATCGTCAACTTGCCTTGTTAAACCAACTGCGCCAGCAAAAACTAGCAATAATTATACTCAATTCCCATACTGACTCACATTTATTTTTAACGCTTCGGCGTGATTCTACCCTTCTAGCTTTAGCCTATTTACACCCTTTGGAGATTAATAACATTAATGACTTAGCGTTCCAAACGATTACTGCTGTCAGTGGAACATTTTCCACGTTAGAACGTTATAAGTAACACCCTTATGGATTAAAATGCATAACACTATTAAATATAAAAGAATGTAAAGCCCTTTGTGGAACACTGTGAGGAGTAACAATTTATTACCATTTATTGACCTATAAGTGGTTAACTATGGCAGTCCGGAACTTGATGAGGTTATAAGTGGCAAATGGGATGCGTTGTCCAAAATGAATTTGAAGACACACTGCAGCTTACCGTTAAGAGTGAGACATTGGGGAATTTAATGTCATTCTGGCATATTCCTATGGTGTCTCATTGTTTAGAGCAGCGTCACCGTTTTCCGAAGATCTGCAGTTAAACTTCCGACTCAGTATCTTTAGTCCTGATTATAGAAGACCCAACTAAATTATATAAAATAACATAATTATTTTAACAAACGTGTTGTGAAATGTTATACCAAAGGCGATAGATACCAAGAGTAAAATGAATCTATTAGGATTAAGCTGGGGAAAAATATCTTTTAAAAGCTAGAGATACTTTACTTTTGGGGTCCAAAATGCTGTTTTGAGATACATGGTTTATTTCACCAGATCAATATATAAAACCTAAGTTTGAATTATCCAATTATGGTTTTCAGCGTAACAGGTATTTAATGTTTGTCCTTTTATCACAGTACGAAAAAGAATGTTTGTAAATATTGTTTAATTTTATTCAAATTATTTTATTGAAATAGCTCTCCTTAGGAAAGCTAATCAAACTGATTCTTCTGCCAGTCAAATTACTTGAGCTGCTACGACACTGAACAATTTTTGAAAATTACGTAAGTGATTTTCTGAGGAAAGTAAATAAGGTTGGGCAAGGCAAAACTACATTTTTAAAACATAAATAAATTAGTACAGATACATCAGAAGATGTCTGAAAGAGAAATGGAAGCATCAGAAACGTAAGAACTAATGCGTTACAAAAGCAATTTGAAGTAGCTCCTTCCTTCAAGCTTTAGTACCGCTTATAATCAGTACCATTACTGTTATCAATTTTATCAACATCTCACTTCACAAATAAATACCTCAGAACGTTACAGACATTTTTGAGAAAATAAACAACTTCGAAAATCATTTATCTTGAAAAGATGCCTTGAAAGATTTTGAAACAAAGCACCAAGTTAGGTATTTAACCAACTTTTAGTTTTTGATTTAAACTATTCACACGCATACACACCTGTTTCTAAAAGCGTATATTTGCATTCAGTAAATCTCAAAATATGTGTTTCGGGGAAAATCTGGATATAGAGTTTTTAGGGTAGTGCAATTCTTTTGTAGTTGTTATCGCAGTAGAAAATGTAAAAAACTATAGGTAAATTTTAATAGCAGAAATAAGCATTGCACGATATTCAGAAGTCCAGGACTGGGCTGCGATAAAACTTTCTTGTGTATGATGATTGGGGCTGTTTTGAGGAAAGCAATCCCCCTCACACTATCTTCACAACCGGCGACTCATTAGCACTAGGTAACCAATTTCCTGGAAACTTGTGTAGACTTACGTAGGGCAACTTCTAATAAACGTCACAGATTTGCTTCTCTGCGAAAATGTTATCACACCATCTCAAATATTTTAATACAATGTGTCATAATCTTTATAAACTTAACATAAGTAGTGTTAATTCCCCACTATGATAAATTAAATGAAGCTTCTATGTTCTCAAAATACTTCACAGTTAGCTCAACAGTGTTAGATATACTCGAAGCAGAACATATGGTTCTAACATTTAGCATTACAGCATTCTAGCTCTGCGTTTCACATGAAACACTCTGCTGACAGCTTCCAACCTCAGTCAAGGTAGTAAGATAGCTGTCACTATAACGCAGGTAGCTGAACTATATTGTTCGCTCTATGTGTTTCAGCAAGCCTATGCTGTGGCTTTTCTTAAAAATACAGCATCTATATTTCACTGTTTCGCATTAAGGTTAATTTTATTTTATTTTATACCTATCCTTTACACTCCAGCACTACTTCTAAAGCTAACATTGCTATGAAGTTTTGCATAACTACCCAGAGATGTAAAAGCACAAAGGAAGTAAATTTGAAAGAATTTCTGTTCAAATAGTAACTTTCATTTAATTCACATAATCCGTCAGTTCCTAACGCAGGAACATAATGCACCCGGAAAGTGGGTTAGCCCACCAATCCGCTGCATTCATCGCTTTGTTCATTTCCATTAAAATATTTCCGCAGTGACGTACAGCTTTCACATTTTGTCAGAAGGAAATAAGATTTAACATGCCCACAATGTCAACTGAACGGCATGCGTCATACGGTTCCGGATGTGGGCTAAATCCCCACATACATTGTTTAGCATGCAGACACAAGCGTACACGCATGCAAGTGTTAAAAGGGCACGTAACTTGCATGGCCACGTAACCCATAAATCACACCTCACATGTTCAGACTGCTTCAAAGACCTATGGAAATATTTAATTTAAGAGGAGACTAAAGTTTTGAACAAAATTATCGAAAATTTCAGTTCTGATCTTTCTGTACACTTATCAACTGGAATTTTCTTTTTAATTTGGTTAATACGTACTTTGTCATTATAGGCTCAATACTTAGGTTTCAAATATGGTTTTAAAATGGTACTCCATCTGCAATTCGGCAGATTAGTTAGAAGAAATCAAAGAGCACAAATCAAGAAAGATCAGGAATATTACAGTGACGGTATTAAAACCTTTCTAAAGGGATGTGCTTATCAAATATACTGCGTGATTAGCGCAGAGATGGAAATGTTTGCAATATTTCCTACAGATAAGATGTTATACACATCACAAAGGGAAGCTACGGGCTTGCTTTAGACGACTGAGGCACGTCTAGTCACTAAGACGGAAAACACCGTGCAAGCGGTAAACACATATTCTGAAAGCCTTGCAGTTCATATACAGCGAGTAAGAGGCAAAAGAAAAGGTTGGAAAATGGAATCGAAAACTTTGAGTCATTTAGGAAGCCATTATTAAAACAAATATACAATACGCTTTTGGCTGCTTAGATACTTACGCTACTTTAAAATGTCCAAATAGAGGATGAAAGGAATAGAGGACAAATGTTCCGGACTGCGATCAATGAAGAATTTACTATGACTGCCTTCCTCTTGGATCATGGGATGAAGTGAATGAACCACAGGAGGCTACAGGCATTAAGGAGACGTCAGAGAAATTTGCGGTACTTCCATCTCCAAGAACTGATCGCACTTCTGGAGGTGCGATGGACGACCTCTCAAGGTAGTCTCCGAGGGGAATACCCTTACATTTGAGCAAGAAGAGACGTCATCTGCCCAGCATATTCCACGAAACTTCGAAATACACCTGAGATTTGAGAAGAAAATGAAGTGAAAGAGTAATATTATGGAAAGGAAATTGTGATAGATTGGAAACCTTCCCAATATTAGCCTACCGACTAGGGAAAAACCCGAAAACATCGAGGTCAGAATTGCCGGTGGATAGAAATCGAAACCAGGACGCTTCGAATGCCAGTTTCATACATTACCGTGGAGTCAACTCATTCAGTACTACTGGAATATACACATTACATGGTTTCGTGCCATGTTTAGTGTTTCATTTACAACAATAAGTTTGCTATTCTTAGTTTTTTATTTCAGTTCGCTGTTGGGAGATAATTTAATGGTGACTTACAATGTTGAAATAGTTTAAGTCCCGGGCCTCACATTTCAACCATCTATAGGTCAATCAATTGAAATTAGTTGTCCTTCCTGACTAGACGTGTGTTACCATGGTAACTAGGTTTTAAAGTAACGGGCGGAGATCGGAAGTTGCGTTATTTCAACCTCGACTATGGCATTGGGTCATTAAGTCCAACTCTACCTTTCCAATAGTATTTGTATTTCTTATTCACCTAGACTCGAAATTACATATTACGCATATTTACTTAATTAACGAATACACATATAAGCACATAGTCACTTTCGATTATTTAACAGTTCATAAAGCTGTTAAACAGTTAGCCAACAATACAAACAAAAGACATTGCAGTACAAATCATCTTGGACAAAAGTATTCACAATACTCGAGCCGAAATATCAATTAATTGAACCATTAATTTTTCTATTTAAGTTAAAGTTATAGTACTTCCTGTGAATTTCATATCTCCAGGTGTTACATTGTGTGCATCCTAAATTGGCCTGCAATTTACCTTGTAGCTGTGTGTGCTCTCAGAAGATATAATTTTCAAATGTGTATATTTAGTTTTCGGATCAATCATAATTTAGTTTAATCATAAACGTTTAAGTTTCTTTAGTCCACGTTTACACAAATTATTATTAGATCTGCTTGCATATGGAACGCCTTTAGTACCGCAAGAGTTTGTTTTGATTTACACGCTTACTGTGCCCACAAGGTAAACCTCTGTCAAAAACAGATTTTTCATTAGAATCTCCTCTTTCCAACCTACCTTTTCTCGCACCTTCCTCTTGGTCTGCGCGTGTGAAACCATTTAAATGAAATTTGTTGATCAACAAGTAACTTCTCCCGTCCTACACCTAACTTTTATCATCATTTATAGTTCCTTCACTGCACCTCTTATTAAGTAGTGTCTTATCATCCAGATTACTGTGTTTCTTCATCGGTTTTATAATTACTCTTGCATCATCTATTACCATTAGAGCAGTTCCATGCCTTTTATTTCTATGCATTACACATGCTTAGTCTTTCTTAGGTGCACAATTAAAATATTTTATTCCCCATTACTGACTTCATTGCAGTGCTAAAGTGTCCGCACTACTTAACGTCACACTTTACACAATCCGTACAGTTTGTGATTCTTTCTTAAACATTTCCAGAAAGCACATCTCTTTTATTCCTCTTTTCAAATAAAACTTCCTGTATCATTGATCTCTTAATTGCATAAAAATTCTGTTATAGTTAATCCCAAAGATTTAAAGCTGTTCACTGGATCCACTGGCTGTTGCACAGTTTCCCGATTTATTTTGTGCGCTTTGCTTAGCCATTTGGCGTATCTGTTTATTATATACCATATTCCGTAGAAATTTACCTACATCTACATTTTTTTCTACAATAATATACTGTCTCTCTTGCACTGCCTTAAAATGCACTTTCACTATTTCTTCCTTTTTCTACAAATTAATTTACGCGGAATTTTCAAAGTAGATGATTCATAGGGTGGTGATAAGGCACATTCCTAGAGTACGCCTCAGTATTGAGCTTCCCTCGGATATATCCGTTTCTATACCATCCATGATTAGCTATTTGGGATATGGATTACTTTGCATATGTCTAACTGAAAATTTCAGCTCAATGCCTTTGAAATTTCGTATGTCTCATTCAATATGCTCTACTAAAAGCTTTCTCTAGGTCCACAACTATCACATATATCTTTGTCCTATTCTCCCAAACAGTCTAACTTTATTTCCTGTGTCATACGTTTTCCCATTAGTGAAGAGCAAGCTGTTTACACCTGGAAACATTTTCTCTTCTTTTAAATGAATTTTGTGAAAATCGAGGCTGTGGTGAGAACAAAGTGTAAACAGAGCTGTAATAAACCGAGAGAAACTCATGGTCATACCTTACGATTTTAAATGACCATCTGGATGTCTGTTTAGTTGTTAGCGTGGAGATTTGCTATATACGTATAATTCTAATTCATTTGGGATGGTCTGAATACATAAGGCAATCTTGGTATACCCGTCCTAGGTTTATCTGTATGCATTTAAATGCAGCAGTGACTTGCTCTTGCATCCCAAGACCAATCAAATGACTTTCTTACAGAGAGTTTATTATATATTCAGAGCAGTTCTCTGGCGCAGTATAATTTGAAGTTGCAGCAAAGAAAGCTCAAGTCATATGGGGTTTCCATCACGGCAGGACCAACACTCAAAAGATGGAACAAAATTACTTCTTTTGGATTGTCAGAGAGTACACATTCAAATTCGCAGCACGAAGGTTAGGCAAGTTTTGATAACTCCTGCCACTCTTTGGTCCTAAGCCGTAACTAATGCGGGTCGACTGCAAAGAATCTCGGATCGATTTTTCCAACATCTAGTATGCCTAACAGCGAGATTCAGAGAAGCTCTCAGAGTTTCCTAACTTTATAAAGCTTTCTATAAAATCACCTGCAGTTTTAACTAGCTTTCCGAATGTTTTTCAACAGAAAAAGGAACATGGAAATGGGGTACTTCTGAAATTGACTGCTGACTCTGATTATGAAATAGATTTTCTGGGTAGCCTACTAGTGTGCCTTAATCATGTAAACCATCAATGTACTTAGGACGCTAATAGGAATTCCTATGACGGAGAAATATAAGTTACATCTCATACTGCCTTTTAACACCTAAATATAGCAAAGAGACACCTGAAAGGCAACTAATTATCACAAAATACAAACACAAATGAAGGACCTAAAACATATTTCCAGTTTCACTTTAAGCGTCGGTGCAGCATTTCTATAAATCCCATTTAAGTAATTGTAGAGCAAGTCTAAGAAGTACAGTTAACAGAGAGTACTGAAAAACAAATTATTAAGAACAATGAATACCGTCAAATATTTACTTCCATTATTAAAACATAATTTTTAATATATGAAAGCCCACACGAGGAAACAACCAGTTGTTTGCCTTTTCAATTTTGTTTCCTTTTTTGTGCTGGAGGAATTCGAATATTAATTAAAAGCACCCATGGTGTTAAGGTGTTCAACTGACCATAAGCGTGGAACCTTAATACAGTAGAATATAAGGAAAAATATACACAGTAAGGTTCAAAATGCATTTTACTTTGATTGATTCCTTTGAAAGAGCTTTGTAGGATTAAAGGAACTATAAATATGTAAATATTTCTAAATACACAATTTTAATATATTCTACATAGAAAAATTAAAATCGCACTGAGTGTCACTTAAGTGACATTTGTAACGCAATATAACACAGGATTATGGAGGACAGTTGCCCAAATTTTACAGGTTTGTATTTTTACGAATTTTAAATTGTGTACCGAAAGATGCTTCAATCTCCTGTGTAACTGGAAGAAAGAATAAAGGAACTAAATGGTAGAGCTAAGTGCTAGAGCGAAGTATGAGCTAGATTAGAGATAAGTAGAGGTAAATAGAGACAACACAGGGTTCATAGTATGCCAATTTACTGTAACATAGTTATTAAGTCTAAGTACAATGCACTTCCAAAGTCTTCAGGAGACTTAAGGTGAAATAGTGTTGACACGTACATTATTATAGTAAATACCCATAAGTCTGTGTAGCCGTGCATGTTTGGAGGATGCGTGTAGAGTAGCCACCATTGGAGGGCGGCATGCGGAGTTTAAGATCAGCGTGACTTTCTGGACAATCCAAACTAGTATGCCCCAGATTAGAATTACCACGACTGCCAAAATATGCAGTCTTTAAATACTATTACCTTTAATATGGCGACATGTTGCCAATTTGGCATTCTTGCGCCATAGAAGCTACGTAAACGTTTCCCAAGCTAAGTTAAGCTAAGCAAGATCAGGTTCCTCAAAAACATCCTAACTGCAATACGGCGTCTACAAGGCTCAGCTTGCTTTAGTCAACATCCGGCCTTCTTTACGTTGTCGACATGAGTAAACAGGAAACTAATGTCAAAGCCAAAGACATGACAAATCTGCAAAGTCTTATTTGCATAAGTCAGCAGAATTAAGGAATTTAGAATGTTAAAACGAGTAGTCGTAGGAAATGACACTTAAATAACACCATTCTAAAATATGATATGTTCCTAAGTATTTTTCAACCATACAAGTGACAGCATATGTTGTTTATTACAGCTCAATTAACCTTAAACAAAACGTACGTAAAAATATTGAAAGACTCGTAGTCAACATGGTTAAGTACATAAAACAGTATACTTCTGAAAGTCAGTAAGTGGTACCAATTAGGATACTTGTTTCTTAATTTGTACCATGAGTTCCCAAACAGGACCGCATTTTTCATTCTTATATTTTAAGACAGTGAACGACTATTAAATTTCTGTATTTGTCTTTAATTCAATTATTATTGGAGGTTTTCATTATGTATATATGTTAAAACTGACTTTTAATCTCTTTTTTGACCGCTGCATAATTTGAATCGATTCTAATTTCAACTCCATGTACCCGATCATTTCTTTTATTCTTCCTTAAACTCATAATTCATATAATTCATAGAACGTTCTATGATCAACAGTGCATTACTTTTTTCGTTCTCCTTGTAATATTTTCACCAGAATTTTCACCAATTTTATTCTTTCTATGTTTTTCTTAAATAACCGTCTTGCCCTAGCAGTCGATGTGCCTTTGGCTTACCTGTTACTAAATTTAGGTTGTCCTTTCATAAATGCATCGTACAATTTTTACCAACCATGCGATCATCGCCCTATAATTTAAGGTAAATTTCTTTCCTTCTGCATTCTGAAATGAATCGTATTAAGTATATCATTATTAGGTCAATATTCAGGTATATTCGATTAACACATGATCCCCCGTTTCATTAACCTTCCACGACTATGTGAAGTGTATCTACTCTTTACTTCTGAGATATCTCTTCCCCTGCCTTTCTTGCCTTGCTCTAAGACTTTAATTTAATAAGGGACACAACTGAACAGAAACATATTCTATATTCAATTTACGGTTTTAAAATAGTACTTGGATACTACTCTTTATTTATTAAATTATTCATTAGTTAGTTTTCCATATATAACGGTAGAATATTAGAAGCTGCTAGTGGTGCATAAAAGGAAATCAAGACATTAGTGTTTGTAATGTTCTTAATAGGTACCGCAGTGATTAAAAATTCGATACCACATAAAATGAATAAGCTAACTTTATGCACATTCAAACTGCGAAGGGCACAGCTTGACTTCAGTTATTTTTATTAACATAGCTCTCTTAGCTACATACAAAGAAAATGATATTACAACTGCACAACATGATCTTCTGGCAAATGAAACGTTTCTCGCCACAGAACACTTAACTAAAGTAGCATTGACTAATTGCGAGTTTCTGTTGTTGTTGTTGACAAAACTGGATGTCAAATTCTACGAGAAAAATGCGTTTTATTAACAAACTGCGTACTTAAAAACGAACTCTCGGTTAAATACTCATCTTGGTATTTAAGTTCAGTTTCTTATAAAGATGCACCCAGAACATTTAAAATTAGAAAACAGGATCCCCAATCCAAATTACCCATTACATTAGGAATGTTTCAAACGTTCGACATTTTCAAAAGTAGCTCAATTTTTTTTTATTCGCGTGCCATATGTTTAAGTATGTGTGTGTGACAATTTAAATGTTTATTTTCAATTTTCTGGGAATAGTAGTACGTAAAGTCTTCTTTATTCTGAACGACTTTTGCAAAAATGGCAAACCGTAGAAGATGGACCAAATGTTACTGTACAAATGACATAAATCGCGTTAAAGTATTTAATTTATGTCAAATATAATTGTTGTTGACTTAACCATTTTTGAGATCCTGTTAGTTATTGGTTTGAATTTTCACATCCTTATAGCTTTCTAAAACAGAGAGTTATTTTCTTTTCCTTTTTCCCTGGCCATGCAAATACCACGGAATTTCGAAGACAACTATTGGAAGAGCTGTTGAAAGGTACGAGTATCACTTAAGCTTACCGTATCCTTCTATTTCTGTTGCACTACAAGGAAATGCGTTTTAAAAATATTTCTGCAATTGTATGTAAGGAGAGGATAATTAAGCGTTTGTAATAACTGTTTGTATAAGTGTGACTGGAAATAAAACGCGAGTAACTTTATACCAAACTCGTAAAACTGCTTTGCTGAATACGTTGAGAGTCAATAACCTTTAAAAATATCATGTGACGCTCTTACAAACGGACGTGTTACAACAATTACATAGAGCGCTGTACTCGGAGTACATTGAGCTGAAGTTAATGAAGTCGACAAATTGACAGAAACGAGACGGAGAAATTTGGTTCATCTGTCATGATCTCGCCCATTGCTTCGTTCTGATTGATCGGAACTGAAACACACAGATTTATGCCCGAGCACAAATTGTGAATCCATGCGAAAGTACAGGTTACGACACAACTTCATTTGGTGAAATACAGTTGAACATTCAAATGACAAATTTGAAACTCTGCCTGTAGTTTAAGCGCTAACAAAGCTCTTGTTAACAATATTGCATGCACAGTAAATACAACACTTCACTGTAGTGTCATTTGAACGCCTAAGACAATGAAATTATAAAATGATGTTCGTCCTGGATTAAGCTAAGTGCTACTAAATATATTTGTTTACTTTTATTCTTACTTCTTACTTATTACTTTTATTCGACTTCGCACACGCCACATATCCACTTAATTTTTACAAACATGTAAACCGTGATATATATATATATATATATATATATATATATATATATATATATATATACGAGATTCGTTTGATAAGTCTGGTCAATTTCCATGAAGGGATGGACATGTTTTGTTGCAGTTTTGTGGGTAGAAATCATGATTATTCTAAAGATTGTACAGAAAATTTGAATGTGCTATAATATATAGTTTATTGTTGATAAACACCTTAACGGTCGGTATGATTGCTGCGATTAAAAATGGAAAATAAAACAGAGTTTTGTGATGTTACTAAACATTTTCATTTCAAGAGCCGGACTGCCACACAAATCAAAACTAAATTGGATAAATTTCACGTGGACTCTCCACCAACAATGAGGACCATTTACTTTTGGATCAATGAATTTAAACGAGGGCGCCGGGGTAGCGCAGTGGTTTCGTTCGCGACTCTGTGCTGAGGGCCCAAGTTCGATTCCCGACTCTGGGATGTCCATTTAAGTCGGTCTTAACCGCGTCTTCACCTCTGTCTAGCTCATGAGACGTGTCGCCTATGCCCAGCGTGGTTCAGAGCCCACGGTAGAAACTGTAGGTCCACTCGCCTCACTGTCATCTTCGCTATCATTCTAACATGTTAATGGACACAGCCCTCTAGGGACCTCCACCTGAGAAATGGATCAGGTAATCACGCGGTGGGGCGTGGTTATCCCAAAGGCCGTAGTTGCCATATGGGGAGTATTGGTATACATATATGAATTTAAACGAGGTCGTAGAGGCACCGAAGATGAATGGCGCTCTGGTCACCCAATTGGCACCACGCAGGACTCCATTGAAAAAAGAAATCCACGATCTGGCTATGCTAGACCGCCGAATCAAAATTCGTAACATTGCTGAGGCTGTATGCATCTCATCTGAGTGAGTGGACAATATCCGCATGAAAAACTGGCAATGAAAAAGCTGTGTGCAAGAAGGGTGCCACGATTGCTCACAGCCGACCAAAAGCGCATCCGTAAGAACACTTCTACCGAATGTCTGCTGATGTTTAATCGCAATCCTCAGGACTGTCAGTGCCGATTTGTGACCGTGGATGAAACTTGGATTTATCATTACACACCAGAGTCAAAACAGCAGTCAAAACATTAGACAAAGGTTGGTGAAAGTGCACCAAAGAAAGCAAGGGCCATTTTGTCAGCTGGTAAGGTGATGGTCACAGCTTTTTGTGATTCTCAAGGAATAATTTTCACAGACTACTTGGAAAACCACAGAAACATAACTGGAGCCTATTATGATTTATTGTTGGATCGTTGGTGACATAAGTTGACTGAAAAAGAGACCGAGATTGAAACGCAGACTGATGCTCTTACACTAGGAAAATGCACCATCGTACACATCACCAATTGCAATGACAAAAATGCATAAGATGAGCCCTGAATTGCTTCCTCATCCACCCTATTCACCAGAATTAAACCCAAGTGAATTTTTCCTGTTCCCAAACTTGAAAATTTGGCTTGATGTTAATAAATTTTCAACAAATGAAGAAGTGATATTCATTGTTAACGTGTATTTTGGAGAACTTTTCCTAACGTATTTTTCCAAAGGGATGAGAAAGTTGGAACATTGCTGGACTAAGTGTATAGACATCAATGGAGAGTATGTCGAGGAATAACGTGAGATGTTCACGCAACAAATGTTTTTCTTACCAGACTTAACAAGTGACCTATATATATATATTCCGCGTGCACGTTCGTGTGAGTGTGTGTAATTGTAACTGTAAGTATATGTATAAGTGTAATTCAGAAACAATAAATATAGCTTTTAGGCTCAGCACTTCCCAACGTGTTACACAAAGATTTCTAAGAAGATCACTTGTGAATCGTATCATCCTATGAATACCTTTACATGGGAAAAGATTCTATTGTTTTTGCTTTGCTCAAAAACGCCTGTAATGATTTTGACCATTATACCATACATTTAAGATATTTACATGACAGATTTAGTAAGAATCATGAATTTTTGTGGAATAGCCTTTGAAGTCTTCATTCCCTCATTCTTCAGGCGCTAACGTCTAAGCCAGCTCACTCGGTAGCAAAGACAATTAGTTTTATGAAAAGGGAAGAATTGGGAAAGACGGAGACAAAATAGGTGAGATAAATTATCAGGTTACGTTCCAGTGGACTAACCATAACTAGGAGGCAGCGTGTAATATGCTACACTTAATTTTAAATTAATGGACATATTTCTAACATTTAACACGTTTTTGTAATTTTCAGTTTGGAAATCTAAAACAGGAGGTCTCAAAATAATTGCGCTTATTTTATTTCCAAGGTTAACAAAAAACGGATAAACAAAGTTTCAGCTTAAGTAACTTTAATGTCATAAGAATGTCCGTGCGTAAGATATATTGTGCTTGCTTATCAATTCTTTATGCTCAATATGCCTTCAGTTTCAATTTTCAGCCAAACATATTTTAATTTTGGTAGTGTAAAGCTATTTAATCTGCATTTTTGCTACGCTTTGTAAGTTAAATCTTCTATGCAGCTTGTTGGACATAGGGTTCTTTTATAATTGTGAAAGGTTTTATCATAAGCGTAGGAAGTGATAAACATGTTATCCTTCCTATTTCAGCGAAAAGTTGCATAGATAGGTAACTATTTCAACATTGACATAAATTAATTTTCATTCAACCGAATTTACTTTAATGAGAATTATCGATGATTTATAATTGATGGAATACAAGTTCTCAAAGTTCCGGTACAGGCCAGGAAAACTAAACGAAATTATTTTGGGATACATCACAACAGTCACTATGTCCTTTTATGGTTAATAGTCGTTATGATATCAAGATGCATCATCTCTGACACATTTAATATTTTAAGAACGCCATTTGAGAGAATTTATTAATAATTAAAATATTAAACTACAAGATTTTATGTTAAAATCAATAAGAGAAATACACATACACAGTTTAGTACTCTATGTAGGCTTGCAGTTACATTTAGCAGTCTGAGCTACAAAATCTGTGTCAAACAACTGGCAAGACTAAGGAAAAGATTCCTGTAGAGGAGAAGTCATTTGAAGTTCAACAAAATCTGTCTCTTAAATACAGGCAGTTATAGAGAGGGGCAGGTAAGGAAGGAAAAGTAATGTAATACTTTCTTAAAAGCAAAGGTATCTATCATCAAATAACGATTTTATTATTTTGTCTATTTTATATTACCTGCATGAAGCATCGAAACTGAATGCCGTTATAGATTTAATCTATTAAACATATTTAAAATCTTAAGCTAAATGGTTTTTACAGAGCTGGTATAAAACGCTGCAAAATATTGCTGAAAGGATTTTGTGTTTCAGGAAATAGCAATATCCGAAATATCCGTTAGCTAATGTTTGCAGGATAAAGTAGATGAAGAGTATAAGGCCACTCCATACTAAATATCCGACATTTGGAAGGGGGAAAATGTCCCTTTATAATGTTGAACTGTAAACTTCGTACATTCTCAATCAAATATGACTTTTTCTCTAGCAATTTAAAATCTGGGACTGGACGGCAAAACTGTCCTACTTTTAAATTTGAACATCTCGTAACTCCTCCTGTTTTCATTCCGTTCTGTCATTTTAAAATCTTCCTCATTGTGTAATTTTTGTTCAAGTTCTCTTATAATTTCAGAAGTTTCTTCTATAGCACTGATAAAAGTTCTAAAATTCTCTTTCTTTTCATTAATTATAATTCTGGAATTTTTAAATGGTAATAAGTTATTAATTTTTTAATCTAAAGATATATCTTTTATTATTTTACATTACACTATGTTTAATTCTTTACTGCAAGGAACTATATTTCAGTAATAATCTGTAAAATTTAAGTTTATAACCTTTCAAATGTTTCATGTAGTGTGTTTCACATAAACTTCAATTTCATGCTTGAGAATAAGTTTTTGGAAATTAAATTTTATAAACAACTATGTTGAAAACTCTGTAAGCAAACTTGCAACTTAATTCGTTGAAACTGAGAGCAATAAGCAATTTTGGTATCGGATACTTTAAACTATGAAATTTGATGTACGAGTTTCTTATACTGAAGAGTCCGCCATTTTAAGAAACATTGGACATCAATCAACGCTTCATTAGACTAAAATCCATAACGTTACAGACTCGGCAATGTTTTAAAAACAACGGCAAGAAACATTAGGCCCAGAACTTCTAAAGTTCTCTGTTGAACCGGTATAGAGCTTTTCCATAAGAACGCAAACTAAGAATTTCTTAATGGTTCTTTGCACCCTAGAATCGTATGATATCATCTGAAAATTGCTGTGTAGCCTAATTTCTTTCCATAAAGCTTCTCACATTACACATTTTCCTGCTGTGTATTGCTTAATGGCGATAGAATTATGAACCAAATCTGAAGAAGCAACAACAAGAATATTAACTGATATCAATATGGCGAATACGTAAAAAAAGTCAAAAAGGAAAAAAAAAAAAGAAAAAAGAAAAACGTAGCCTATAGTTCAGCAGCCCAAAGTGGACCTGAGCCTGCCAACCCAACTGTGGGCTCAAGCCTACATACGCAAGGCAGAAGTGGGTGATCATCCAACCGATACGGGGAGGAGATATGGTCAGCATCCTGGAACCCCCAGCCAGAAGGTTGGCTTTCTAGACAAGGGTTTGCTATCTAGCGTAGCTCCTCAATTTCCTCACAATGCCGAATGGGCACCTGTCCTATACCCAGGATTTAAAATCGGCAACCCCCTAGGGGTGGAAACGATCCCGGACAAAGGGAACCAAAGCACAACGCTCTATTGCACTACACCAAGGCGCAGGACAATATGAAGTGTTGAAAATCAGAAAACACCAAAATAACATGGAATTCAAAATCTGCTTGCTTTTTGAACGGTTAGTGGTATAATATTTGCAGACAATCCTCGTTGGTAAAATTTAAGAATACGTATACTGCGCAATGGGGAATTAGTGTACTGAAACTAGAGCAAGCAGTGGTGATAATATAGTGGGTACGTATATTGAAAGTGCTTTCCTATCATACTAGGAATCATTATTTAATAGAGAAATTGTTGAAAGTGCTATATATTCCGATTAATCTGAAGATACGAATATATTCTTTTTGAGTTGGATGTCTTATCGAGTGATATCGTGAACATATTTCCCATTATATTAGACAGTATTACTAATGTTTAATATATGAAATGTCAGAAAATCACTTATCTTTGTCAACTGAAAACATCTCAGCTTACTACCATGAACGAATTTCGCCCAATAACGTTGTTAAATGCTGAGTATAGGATATTTGCCAATGTGATGGCAAAGAGATTGACACGGTTATATACAGAACTCTTACACTGTAATCAAGAGGGTGTCTCTAAGCGAAATATCATTGTTACGCTGGGGAAACTGCGCGATGTCCCTATACATTTCCAAAGGCAAAAACAAATGGCGCCTTTGATAAGCCTCGATTTTCAACAAGCATTTAATAGGGTGCAACATTCGTATTTATGGCAATGCCTAATGCATCTCACGGTACCAAGCTTTTCATTTTGTTATGAATAAAATGGTCAATGTGTGAAGGTTGCCCAATACCTTTGGGGCTCTTTTCTCTGGCACTGAAAGCTTTGCTTCAGATACTGCAAGATATCTTATGTAGGATTGTTGTGTGCAGTGGTCAATTTAAAGTCACCGCCTATGCCGACGATGTCACCATTGCAGCCACCGTTATAATTTATATGGTAAAGAAATAAAAACAATGGAGTAGGAAAATTGTGGAAAGAATGCCTCATGGCAGTACTACAGCGTGAGTTGGAACTCTGTGCGAGGATGTCAGATCCAAGGTTAAACGCAGTCAAATCGGAGATATTAATTCTTGAACAATGGCTGTAACCCATACATAGATCGGGAATACAATGTACTACCACTACCCGGTTATATAGTATCAGTCATATGGGAGGTATGGGAGGCTCTATAGTTCATAATTGGAGGGAAATGATCAATTACTTGCTTACTTGCTACATTCCTTATCGTTGCAGAAGTTTCGGAATCTGGATTTTTGCAGCGCATTTTGTAGATACATATCTATTGTAACAATAAAATTTGGAATTTAACACAGATATTTCCGATCTCGATAATGTGACGTACAGAATATTGGAACAACTTCCCAGTTACCTTTTATGGGCGTGTAAAGTACATAGGGTGAGCAGGTCGCAGCAGTGCTTGCCACAATCCAAATATCGATGAAGATTCGTGGACATAGAAAATAAATGCAAGGCTTTAGGGGAAAACTGCGATCAAGTCACTTTGTGGGAATGTACATCAATTGATGCGAATTTCTGGTAAGAAAAAGTTCATAAACCTTAGATGGCATTCCCTGGATTTAAATCTATTGTTTACCACTTTAGGCGCATTCTGGGCACCATTGTAGGCAATGCAATTTTGGAAATTCCACAGAATCAATATCATCTGTTCATTACACTTTGTTATTTCCAGTGATGAAGAGATATCTACTTGGGAATGGAAAATTATCCGGAAGAATCTCTTCTGTAAACGTGTTCCAGCCGATTGACGAGAGACGGCATATGAGGTATTCAGGGAGATCGTACTGACAGCGGGAAAGACCTGGCAACATGGACGCGCACAAACTAACCTATGTTTCCCTCCAAATGGATACCTTGGAACTATATAGGAGAAACTATATCGCCAATTGGTGCCAGCCGGAGGTTTCACCATAGTTCCATAGGCTCCAGCTTCTGGAATTTTGCAACATCTTCCTCCAAAATAGTAGAAGTTGTTTGGTCACGGGAACGTTACAGCGGATAATTAAGAAGAACTATAAAAATATGACACAGGAGGACTGGTTTGGCTTTCTGAGACAGGAATATTGAAAGTTGTTTATCTCTGTCTTCATCGATCCCATGCGGCTTTATATCACCCAATTTGATGTTCCTTCTACTTATAATTGAAGGTTAAAAATAAACTATTAACTGCTTTGCCACACCAAATAAATTGATGTTTGGGGCCACCTCCATGTTGCTCCTTTAAATAAAAGCTAACTGCACTGAATAAAAAGAGAATGAAAACTAAGTACAAAAATCAGCTTTAATTTACAACGATCGCAACATGCAAAAGAGGAAAAACGCTAACTATCTATACTAAAACTACCTTTACCTGATCTGTCCGGATATTATCAACTATAAAGTTGAACCAAAGTCTGAAGCGTGGGTTGCAGGTGTCGGGCCTGATGAATAGGTCATACTCATATTCAGAGATAAGATCCACACGGCCCAAATTACCTGTAACATTTGAAAGGCATTAATCAGGTTTAGTAATATAGGATTACGTTCAGAGTCTTCTAAGGTTTTTACATAAATATTTCCAAAGTTATGAAACGTTTAAATACTAAAACACTGTAACATAACTTAGTTTCTCAAATAACTCTCTTTGAATATACAGTATATATGTTTGTGCCAGACTCAATTCTATAATATATGATCGGAAATATGCAGATTTTTAAAATTTAATTATCTTTTTTAATTTCTCAGTATTGGAATATTAGATTTCGTGATTAGAACTTACTGAGTGACCATGATGCTGTCAGGCTGAAGATTTCTTCTGCCCAAAGATTTCTTCTGCGTACTAGTACAATCTAAATAATAAATACACTTATACAGGCTTAACAGCAGATAGAAAGCTTTCAAGGTCGCATTTTGTAGATATGTTTTACGATTTATATGAGAAGTGGTTTATAAGGTACAAATCATACTCATCTAAATGTAAAATTGGATCTCCCTCCAAATGAAATTAAATGTGTAGTGTTTAATGCCCGCTTTTACTACATACGGCACCGCAGGCGGTGACACTGATGGTACAGGAGATGAAGATAGAGCACCGGTGGAATGAGATGGCGGGAGAAACGGGAGATCCCGGAGAAAACCCGACTCAGTGGCGTATTATCCACACTATTTGCGGTCGCCTGGGATCGAACCCAGGAAACCTTGGTGAGAGCCAAGAGATTAGGCCTGAGTTTTCTCCAAGCTGACCCTATACATATTTACGTTTCGTCATCATCTTTCCAGCTTATGCCCCTTTGGTTGGTGTATTAAATTATGTATTCGATGGTCTCTAGCCCACACAAAGTAAATGGTCACGATCTGGGAATAATTATGCATCACTGACAGTAATTTATGAAAACTCCATGTATGGCTATTTAGTAGCTGCGTGGATGAAAACAGCATAGCTTTTGCAAAGCCCAAAGTATGTGTGTGTGAGAGAGAATACACAGGTGATGTTCTCATGAGGCAAACCATGACAGCATTCTGCTATTTCAAAACACGATCCTTAATTAGTGGGTGCCATGCAAGCTCTTCTGAATAGAAATAAGCTAGTTTGGTACATTTAGCGTCCCTTGCTGATGTAAAGCATAGCGGAGGCATCTGTTTGAATTAGTGAACATGAATACACCGTGAGCACGCAGAACCGTCTTTACAAGCCTCACAACTCTGAAATACTTTTTCCAACTTTCCGGAAAAGACCAAGAAACGCTTTTTTGAATGTGACTCTTGTATTACGTTATGTTGAGTTACTTCTGCTTTATAATAACTAAACGTAATAATCATCAACAAATAGTTATATGTTCTGAATCTAAAATCAGGATATATGGATGTACGGTTGAACAGGGTATATAGAAATGAAGATTAAAATGTATACAGATTTCAAACAATATAAATAAACTTTAGCACATCTCATAAAAAGGCGTTCATTTAAAAATAATGGTCATAGTTTAAGAATACGTATTTACATTTAAAAGGCATTTTTACCAAGTGACAGTTGGGACCAGTATAAGAAATACAAGTGATGCAAATTTAAAAATTTAACTTCCCAATTTCGTTGAATATATTTCTAAAATGTTGTTCTTTAGGATCACAGATCTTTTATGTGTAAAAATAAGGTTTTCTTGGATATAATAGAAGTAATAAAACATTTAAGCTTGCATAATTCATTTATTAATGGAAATGGAAATGAGCTACTAAATAATAAGTGTCATGTAAAATAATATCAATTGCTGCGTATAACCTTGGTTTAATTTATGATATAATCCAATGTATTAAATGATTAAATTATGCTTGAAACACTGTTTAAATCACTTCCTCCAATTCCAAATAACAGAAATAAAAAATGTAGCAAGTATAAGAAAGCAAGACTACCGAAAAGTAAGGTCCAAAACAGCATGCGATATTTGCGCTCATTTGTGAAAGCCAACCTGAGTGTCATGTTTAGACAGTTAAAAGACCATAAAAACGCAATTCTTATTGCAACTTGGTTTTACAATGCTTTTACAATAATTTTTCTGTGCTAGTTTTAATATATTTGTTTCTCGAAATTTTGCCGACAATTTAGTTTTCGGTATCCAATAATCGCAAAGATAATTGAATGTAACGGAAAAAATATTCTCTACAGCAAGAGAAAGGGCGTCATTTAGGAAACTAAACGCCAATGATCAATATGCCAGCGCCTAACCACTGAGCCACCAAAACCGACGTCACCATTCACAGTTATCAGAAAATTTGTTTCTTTCTTTCATTCGGTTTCATTAGTATCATTCTAAATCAGTAACAAATATAGGGGCAACTATTAGTTTTCTGAGACTAACTTAATAAAATCAGCCCGTGCTTAGCAAATATATTGACTTAAAGCGTTATCCTTTTGTTTAACGTAATCATAGTGGGAATTTGAATCTCAGTTCCCTATGTATGCAAGCTTCATTCCATTTGGCCATGCTCCTCGATTGTGATTTAAGATTTCGTTAGTTTTGCATAAGAGATCGAAATTATTCATTAGTTTAACTTGGTCGCCAGGTGGATCCTGGATTAAGTAATTCGCTTCATGAATTTTGCTATCGCCTCTTTCATCGCAAAACATCATTTCCTTTTTCTTCACCACTTTTCTGCACTGAACTGATCATTCTGCTGTTTTTCCTTGCTCCTCACAGACTATTGACTGAAGCTATTGGCTAGTATCTTCTTTTGGGCCAACTCCTGGGAGCTGATGCGAAGGAGGTGAGGAAACCAATAAGGCAGTTTGTTAATTCAGTTTTTCATGTACTTTTTATTTATTCATTCATTTACTCATTCATTTATTCTTTCGTCTATTCATTCATTATTTATTATTTATTGCAGTAAATTTTCCCTAAGCCCTTTACAGTACACGTTTTGCTTAATAATATTAGATAGAAACAACTTCCACGTTCATTTTATTACAATCATTTTAGTTCTTTCAATGCTACTAGATCACTTGGCCAGCACCAACCACTTCCTAGCGAGTCACCCAAGAGCGGAACTTAATCGCATTGTGCTGAATTCTCTCCGTGCTGTTTGAGACAAGTGCCCTTTGATAATAATTTCTCTGTTTAACATATTATAAGGCTGGTGGGTCTGTTGAACGTTGATATCTCTTTACTGATGCAGAATTAGGATGTAATATATGTAGGGTAGCAATGCGTTAAAGAGAACACGTCTTGATTGTTCCAAATCACATTCCCGAAACCCAGCATGTCAGCTGAAACTCCAGCAGAGCTGGTAGACTTATCTGAATATGTAACTACAGAAATTATACCTGTATATAATACGCGTAAGCACGTGTAATGTTCTTACGAAGTTCAAATCTTTATTGATATTTAAAATATAAGTAAAAAATTGAACCAGTGAAAGCGGTATTCATTTAAGAGACTGTGAGTATAAGTCAGAGTGCATAGATGTCGCCATGAAGGAAGCAGAAACCAAATAATACCGCAAACATCTTCGACAAAGGAAGAAACCGTTACGATGGACATGTACCATCCTTATCATTATAATAATTAACAAACATTCTCAAAGTGTCCGAAAATTGAAATGTTCCTAAAGGCCCAATTCTACCGTAGTTGTTAATTTTAAGAACTTCTGTACAATGATTATATAACTATAGGGTTTCTACCTCTTTAATATCAATTTGGAATTTTAAACAATTAAGGCATTCAATAATTCCTTCTTCTTTCAGTTTCAAAATAAACGGAAGGAAAGCTTAAATATAACTGAAACATTTATCAATTGTGAAATAGGAGTAAAATTTAGAATTAAATGATAGGGATGTAAAATACAGTGCAATAAATAACATCTGTGTGTTAATCACTGCATCGCGAAGAAGCATGGGCTGAAATTTGGCATGAGATTATGGGTACATTAGCATACTTCCGTGTCAATGGTCTGATAAAGGAAATCAGGCCAGTGTAGCTAGGTAATTACAATTAAACTTATTGGAGCAGAATACTACTACTCAAGCTACACCGCAAAATGAGATGCACGTGGGGAGGTGCAACTGCTAACTATGCGGATATAATTCTGAAAATTGGGGAAGAAATTAAGATCCTTAGAACTGAAAGTTTTTCAGTTATAAATTAGTATTTCTAGATACTGGCAACATTATGTAGGAGCATTTGCAGGGCTTGTTATGAAGACGGAACTTAGTTTAAATAAATTTACAAAATTTGCGTATTTCCTGTCAATGTTAACGAACCTACATTAGTGTTTACTCTGATGGGAAGCCCCAGCGCTTAAAGAACCCAGTGTGAAGATAGATTTAGCGATCATAGGCAAGTAACTTCTAAGCTTAGCAAAGTTTCGGGAAATATTACAATGAAACCTCGTGTTATTTGTTTATGGAAAAAGCTACTTTAAACCATAAAACTAGAATATGTCAGAAGTTAGCATATATTCAACAGGGAGAATTTCACACACCGTTTAATTCTTCATGGCCTGTTGGCAACTCATTTCCAATATAATCATTACTAGCTTCCGATAAATTTTTCAGCAAATTCAAGTGGTGTTATTTATCCTAACAACTACCCACTCACACCTTGAGATGAGTATATCATAGTTCTTCACTGGAGCAGTTGGTGAGAGATGCATCGTTGAACGAGGCAGGAGACGGCGTCAAAAGACACAATTCACTGTCAACTGTCCAAAGGGATTTAGAATTAGGATTACTACAGAGGGGATTCGACACCGAAACCTGTGGTTTATTGTACCTAAGCCCCAAGTGGGACATCGGGTGGAAGAATGAGGCGAGAGGAGACAGAGGGCGGCCGATCCAAGGAGTCACGACGTGCCGAAACACCCACCAGATGACAGATGATGTGAAATGATAGTGAAGATGAAATGGAGAGACAGGAAATTCAGGAGATGTAATTAAACTACCAAGCATTTTTCTTGCGACCCGGGAAACCCCCGAAAAAAACCAAGTCAGGTAAGACGGCAATTGTAATCGAACCCGGGCCCCTCGAACGCAAGCCACAGATGAAACCGCCTGAGCCACCCTGCTCGGTTGTCCAGAGGGATGCGATCCTTTCATGTTCTTGCACATAGAGCTCTAACACGTCTAGAGACGTGGCCTGTTGTTTTGAGAGAAAGTTGGCGTACCCGAAAGTGAATGGAGGGATTGAGGCATAGTTTCATTCTATCGAAAGTGTTGCTTGCTCTTTTTGGATTACCTTCACTTTTCTACCACGATAACCAGGAGCAGCAATTGTTATCCAGTACTACTACTGTCATTCCCTAAACTCACTCCAGATCCTTTGCTACTGTACACATTAGCTGCACAGGAACGCTTTCAGATTTTTGGCTATGGTGATTCCAGAAACGAGGTATATGTTACATAAATTTGGAATCTGAGAATGATGCAATTACTAATATTACTTATAAAGCGTTTTAAATATTAACGCCTGTTTCAGTTGCAGCATGCAGTTTCACTCACCAGAATTCCTTGCAACAATATAGCTCACCTAACTGCCAAGGGCTTTAGACAAATATGTTTGCAGGTATATTTCGGGAAATCGGCGAAAATATTAAACTTCGCATGTAGTACATCGTTAAGTGTTTCGCTTTTAGTATCCCATGAAAGTTTCAGCCTTTTCTAAACAATGAACTAAAACATTTTGCTAGTCAGGATTAAAATCACAGTAAACGTGTTCGCTTCAGCGGCGGCGGTGGTGGTGGTGGTGGCGGTGGCGGTGGTGTTGGTGGTGCTGTTGGTGACGGTGGTGGTGGTGGCGGTGGTGTTGGTGGTGGTGTTGGTGGCGGTGGTGGTGGTGGTGGAGGCGGTGGCGGTGGTGTTGAGGGTGCTGGTGGTGTTGGTGGTAGTGGTGGCGGTGGTGTTGGTGGTGGTGGTGGTGGTGGCGTTGTCGGTGGTGGTGGTGGTGGCGTTGTCGGTGGTGTTGAGGGTGCTGGTGGTGTTGGTGGTAGTGGTGGCGGTGGTGTTGGTGGTAGTGGTGGCGGTGGTGTTGGTGGTGGTGGTGGTGGTGGCGTTGTCGGTGGTGTTGAGGGTGGTGGTGGTGTTGGTGGTAGTCGTGGCGTTGGTGGTAGTGGTGCTGGTGGCGGTGGTGTTGGTAGTAGTGGTGGCGGTGGTGGTAGTGGTGGCGGTGGCGGTGGTGGTAGTGGTGGCGGTGGCGGTGGTATTGGTGGTGGTGGTGGCGGTGGTGGTGGTGCTGGTGGTAGTGGTGGTGGTGGCGGTGGTGTTGGTGGTGGTGGTAGTGGTGGCGGTGGCGGTGGTGGTGTTGGTGGTGGTGGTGGTGGTGGTAGTGGTGGCGGTGGTGGTGGTGGTGGCGGTGGTGGTGGTAATGGTGGTAGTGGTGGCGGTGGCGGTGGTGTTGGTGGTGGTGGTGGTGGATGTGGCCGTGATGGTGGTGGTGGTGGTGGTGGTGGTGGTGGTGGTGGTGGTGATGATGATGGTGGTGGTGGTGGTAGTGGTGGCGGTTGCGGTGGTGTTGATGGTGGTGGTAGGGATGGTGGTGGCGGTGGTGTTGGTGGTGGTAGTGGTAGTGGTGGTGGATGTGGCCGTGATGGTGGCGGTGGTGGTGATGGTGGTAGTGGTGGTAATGGTGGTGGTGGTGGTGGTGGTGGTGGTAGTGGTGGTGGTAGTGGTGGCGGTGGTGTTGATGGTGGTGGTGGTAGTGGTGGTGGTGGTGGTGGTAGTGGTGGCGGTGGTGGTGGTGGTGGCGGTGGTGGTGGTGGCAGTGGTGGTGGTGTTGGTGGTGGTGGTAGTGGTGGTGGTGGTGGCGGTGGTGTTGGTGGTGGTGGTAGTGGTGGTGGTGGTGGTGGTGGTGGTGTTGGTGGTGTTGGTGGTGGTGGATGTGGCCGTGATGGTGGCGGTGGTGATGGTGGTGGTGGTGGTGGTGGCGGTGGTGTTGGTGGTGGATGTGGCCGTGATGGTGGCGGTGGTGATGGTGGTGTTGGTGGTGGTGGTGGATGTGGCCGTGATGGTGGCGGTGGTGATGGTGGTGGTGGTGGTGGTGGTGGTGGCGGTGGTGTTGGTGGTGGATGTGGCCGTGATGGTGGCGCTGGTGATGCTGGTGTTGGTGGTGGTGGTGGTGTTGGTGGTGGTGGTGGTGGATGTGGCCGTGATGGTGGCGGTTGTAATGGTGGTGGTGGTGGTGGTGGCGGTGGTGTTGGTGGTGGATGTAGCCGTGATGGTGGCGGTGGTGATGGTGCTGTTGGAGGTGGTGGTGGTGGATGTGGCCGTGATGGTGGCGGTGGTGATGGTGGCGGTGGTGGTGGTGGTGTTGGTGGTGGTGGTGTTGATGGTGGTGGCGGTGGTGGTGGTGGATGTGGCCGTGATGGTGGTGGTGGTGGTGGATGTGGCCGTGATGGTGGCGGTGGTGATGGTGGTGGTGGTGGTGTTGGTGGTGGTGGTGTTGATGGTGGTGGTGTTGATGGTGGTGGCGGTGGTGGTGGATGTGGCCGTGATGGTGGTGGTGGTGGATGTGGCCGTGATGGTGGCGGTGGTGATGGTGGTGGTGGTGGTGGTGTTGGTGGTGGTGTTGTTGATGGTGGTGACGGTGGTGTTGGTGGACGTGGCCGTGATGGTGGTGGTGGTGGATGTGGCCGTGATGGTGGCGGTGGTGATGGTGGTGGTGGTGGTGGTGGTGGTGTTGGTGGTGGTGGTGGTGTTGATGGTGGTGGCGGTGGTGGTGCTGGATGTGGCCGTGATGGTGGCGGTGGTGATGGTGGTGGTGGTGCTGGTGGTGGTGGTGGTGGTGGTGCTAGTGGGGGTGGTGGTGGTGGTGGTGTTGATGGTGGTGGTGGTAATACATATTGCTAGTCAGGATTAAAATCACAGTAAGCGTGTTGGCTGCAGCGACGGCGGCGGTGGCGGTGGCGGTGGTGGCGGTGGTGGTGGTGGCCGTGGTGGTGGCGGTGGCGGTGGTGGAGGCGGCGGCGGCGGCGGCGGTGGTGGTGGTGGTGGTGGTGGTGGTGGTGGTGGTGGTGGTGGTGGTGGTGGTGGTGGTGGTGGTGGTGGTGGTGGTGGTGGTGGTGGTGGTGGTGGTGGTGGTGGTGGTGGTGGTGGTGGTGGTGGTGGTGGTGGTGGTGGTGGTGGTGGTGGTGGTGGTGGTGGTGGTGGTGGTGGTGGTGGTGGTGGTGGTGTAATCACATCTTGTATTTATCTTCACGTTCTCCATCGCAAACATCATTATCATAGTTACTCAGAGAACTGCAAAACAGATGACTACGATAAATAGCATAAAGGAATATGAAAGGAAATGTGGGTTAGTAGTGACGAGTAAAGCAAGCTCTTCAGTTAATGAACTCTTAATGAAATGAGAGTTCATTTGTCTTTATTCTGCAGTCTCAACCACTTACGCTTGCACGCTTGCTGGCTCACTCTTAGAGCCCCGCTGCTTTCAGCGCACCTGTTTTCCTTAACTCTGGAGATACAAGAGTGTTCAGGTTTACCTTACATTATAAAATTAATATGCCCAGCATGAGCTAACGTATATTTCTATATGGATGTTCGGATAAATATTCCAAAGCTTCCTTGTAAACATATTCATCAGTTAATCTTAATGAAATATGGTAGGGTTAAATGGGTTTTAAACTTTAAAATAATGCCACAGTTTACTACTTCCGAATTTTTATTCTAAGACAGTTAAATCATTGCTTACATTGTCAGATACTACATCAAAACAACTAGTTTAGTAAAGTCATATATGTAAAATACATAGAAATATTGCATATGAGGAATGTATAACACATTTGAGTTTTCAAAAACAAGTGAATAAAATATATTTGACAAGAGAAAAATAGCCTATAAAAGTGAAGTTTATTCATAAGAATGAAACAGCGTGGGAGTAAACATTATGAAAAAAAATGCCTGTAACCCCGCTGTTGCAACTCTATGAGTGATACTTTTAGAAATGCTGTAAGATATGCCCTCACATTACTATGATAACAAATAAAGAGTTAACTTTTTGTTAAATATTAACATTTCTTTTTTCTGCACTCTTCCAGTCATCAAGTCTTATAACATACAAACAAATACCACTTCAAATCGTAATTTAAATTTATTATGACCTTACTGCATGTGTACTGGGCAAAGGAAAATGCATTGTTACGTCAAATTTAGGATTTGAATTAAGAACTACAGTAAGCTACTTCAGTATGTGGCTTTGTATTGAACAAATACAGACAAAAGGAGAATCTTCCTGAAAGTAATTGGTCATGGCACAACTTACAACCAATTGGAATACTAATGATGATTGTATATATTCATAGAATAAGAGCCCAAGAAGAAGTTTTTATCTTATTTAATGAAATACTCCGGAACGAAGAATCACTCATTCTACGGTTAGCAAAATTAATATATATATATTCAATTAAACTGGAAGTGTCAAAAATAAAGGTATGTCTGGAAGGCCAAAATGAGTTACAATTGCTGATAAAGCTCTTGATGTTCTATTATCAGTGTAAGAAAACCCACAATTATCTACTCGTCAGCACATTATGGAAGGCAGGTGTTGAACAACTTAAATCATGAATTTCCAGGAGGATGGATTGGCAGCACAGGAAGTATGAATGGCCGTTATGATCTCCGGATCTGTATCCTTTAGACTTTTTCTTCTGGGCATATTTGAAGAGGGGCGTTTACAAGGACCGACCAAGAGATCTTGAACAGTTAAAGCGAAGAATTGGGCAAGAAATACAGCTGATCAGGCGAACAGTGTTGCTCGAAGCATTAGCTAATTTCAAAGACGGACTTTGACGTTGTTTGTCAGTAAATGGCGGTCATTTTGAGCACCTTTTGTAGTGAATTCATCATGTGTTACAACACAGCACGACTAATTTTGCTATGAATATGTTTTCTTGGTTTAAATTTCATGTGTTATAGTACGTCCTCATAAATTTAAATTACAATTCAAAAAGATCTACCTCTACGTTCCGAGACCTGAGGATCAAATAAAAAAAATCACCTTTGCTATTAAACAAAATTACGCCCTATTCACTATCATAGTCATATAAAAACATGCTGCATAAAGAGATTACGGCTTGTTTCACGTATGGCCAGCGCAGGACCTAACATAATGAAAATATCAGATCGCCTTGATAGCTTACTGCAAAGTATGGCACATAGATACACTTTTAGTCTGGAAGCAAAATGATGTGTGTTTCAGCATTTATTATGGCACTTAGTAAAACAACGGATCAAAACTCTTTATTTTATACTGAAATGAATGTTTTTAAATGGTTTCTGCGTTGTTCTCCAGTTTTGGGTCAATACATGGAGTGTCTGGTATTCAATTTTTCCTTTTTTACATCTTGAAGTATTGAAATCAAATCACTTAAGCCGCATTTGCACTTAAACGAAACGTCATATACTATAGATGTCATTCTATAACAAAGTTGCTTAGAAAGGATTATATGTAGATTCTCGTGTCAAGTAATGCTTTCGCAGTGGAAGCCGTTATATCCTTCACGTTTTCCGGGTTGAACTGTGGTATATCTATGAAATATACCAAAGCCACCGAGCGGGACTGCTCAGATGGTTTCGTGTGAGGCTCGCATTCATGAGGTCTGGGATCTATTCCCGTAGTCGGCCTACTTTTCCTGGCATGGGTTTTATCAGGGACTTACCCAGGTCGCCAGATCAATGCTGGGTAAGTTAATGACTCCCCCGAATTTCCTATCCCTCTATTTTATCTCCATTATCATCTCATATTTGGTGGTCTCTTTTAGGGTGGAAGTTGTGGCAGGAATCTCGGAGCTGCATGACAGGATGTAAACACTTCCTCTTCTGATAGGATGGCCTCCAGTCTCCGGGCCGACCTGGTGGGCCATTTCAACTACGGGGGTGGGATTCCGGTTGTATTGGCCTGCCGGGGAGTTTCCAACTAGTCAATTTTAGAGACCCTGCCCTCTGAACTGGTGTGACTCCTTGGATCAGCCACCCTCTATCTCTTCTCTCCTCATCCTTTCTCCCGGGATGTCCCACTTGGGGCCTAAGCATAATAGATCAAGTCTGATCGCAGTGTCATAATCCAATTCAATCCAATCCAAATGCTGTCGCCGCCTACTATGGCTAGCAAGAGAAATGTGGATCAGAGATAACTGATCAGAGATAAGTTCGTATACATTAAGCAGACAGGATCTCAGGAGAAAAGAGCGCAGGTGTAGTTAGCTAAGCAAAAGGTCACAGGGTATTAGGAACTTTTAAAACTAGGAAGAAAGGAAGAGCAGTTTTAAAAACTAAATAACAATGTATTACATCCTAGCAGAGATATAGACCAGGTTACATACATGTGGTTTGTTAGGAGAGGTTTAGTATTTCGTGTGTTCTCCACATATTTTGAAGAGGCGGAAACAAGCGTGACTGCTTGGTTTCTACATCGCCTCTCCGAATACGTCACCCGGGCAGAGCTTTCCCAACCCACTGAACCCCACAATATTACATACCGTCTGCCCAGCACAAGAAGGCAAGCTAAAGGAATGTGTAACGTAATCGCTTTTGCTATCCTTACGGTGGTTATGCTCGCCTTTCATGTATGACAAGGATGACAGATTCGTTTAAAATACGCAAGTGCTCTCAGATAACTCACCCATACATAATACCTATCACTGCAGTTACTGCTACAAGCATTAGATCTGGCAGCTGACAAATATGCACTCTCGCACACTCATTTCCTAGAAAACAGATCCACTACCAGAACAGATAAACAGTTCAAACCCCTCTCCCCTTCATTCCTCTCTTGCCTTCTTGTGTTGGGTGGACAGTAATAGTCCGTTTTTGCTCCACTGTTTGAATGACCAAAATCAATGTAGGACACGAGAAGAGTTGGTTTTCATTTACGTTTGTTTATGTATCCAAATTCATATTACTTAACTTTTTATTATTTTAGTCACAATTCTAATTAACGTGTTTGGTGGAATCCTTTTATGTGACAACTACCATATTATATAACGTATGAATGGAGAAAGCCGTGTGAATGCGATGCATCACTTTTTTATAGAAAGTGTGGTTAATATGTCTAATTACCTAAATAAATTTAATCAAATACATATTAAAGCCCGCATATGACGTAATAATCATTTCACCTAGTTAACCAGACATTGATTAGAGAATACTGTACCTATTAAATATTAAGAATATGGGAACAAAGATTTTATTCAAATTGCTTTATAATGACTAGTGAAGTACTGAGTGGGAAGAAAATAATAGTATGAGAGAATAACTTCATTAAGGAGATTTAACTTCCTGTTGTTGAAGAAATGCAGCAGTTACAGATAAAGAAATCATTACTTGAATTGTGCCGCAAGGCTGAATAAACTGCAAATGTCTAGGAAGTGAAAATACAAGAAATTCCTACAAAAGCTAGCTTTCTAGGAGCGATGAAGAATTACTTTCCTCTAAAAACAGTAAAGTAGAGAAGCAAAAAACATAAAAACAATTTTTTTTTTCAACGAATGCAGCTTAAGGCTTCAAAGAAATAGAAACGAGAAATGTAAAAATAGATAACCTCTTCATGTCGGTCTGAAGCAAACATTACCAACTACTGAATAATGGATGATCTTTCCTTTCGGAATTTGAATAGCCGTCCATTAAAGCGGATCTCAGTCTGTAGTTTTGAGGTAAATAAAAGTATTTTGATATTAACCTCGTTTGAAATATACTTATGTTGGAATTCATAGCGAAATATACAGATATTAATAAAATGTGCAAATATTATGTACTGATATGGAAACTACAGCTCAGCGTAAAGTACTTGAGTAATAGTTATACAAAAAAATGAGGTATTTGTTTTATTAGAAGTTACTTCCATTGGGAAATAATAATAAAAGTCCCAAAATGTCAAAAACATCTGACTTGTTACACATATTATAAATATAAACACAGAATACACACATAGATATTTGAAAAACGGCTAACTGCATTTTACATACCTTTATCTGTTTTAGACTTTCCCCGCAAAGACATATTTATATTTGCCATTATTTCTCAGTTACACACTGTTCGACAAAAGTACATCGAATGAACGATATGTTACTGACTATTCAGAAATAACTAAATATATGCATTTAATTCGTTAAATTTAACTCTGTTAGACACAACACTAGGTGAATTATCGTCCCTTACATTTTTTGAATGTATGCAACCCACTAAAAACCTTGTGGACTTGACGTCTATCTTGACCATACACTCTGCATTTCAGATATGCACATAGGCAGAAGAGGGCATTACACCTTAGTGAATAAGTGATTTAAGGGGGAAAAGGTGTTTATGATAGAAATTAATTCTAAAAACGTCGTATTCTTACACTGAGAACTTCACCAAACTTCTAACACAATTTATAACTTTTGTTTACAGTGTTCATTCCACACATACTCTGACGAAAATCCTGTTGAATGAGCACCTATCGCAATGGATCCAATTTGAAAATGAGTTAAAACGATAAAGTGGGTCTGTGTCAGAGAATGGTGATCGGTAATGACCAATGTACAACATAACTACATTTATAATGGAGTTGAACAGTCACGTCAGCAAATGTTAAACTGGTTATTAATTATAATTTAACCACTGCACTTACTAGTTTTTTATATCAAGCGTAACACCTTGAGTCATGTGTATTAATGAAGATAAAACACCAAACTTAATAATAAGAACAAATTTACACAATTATGGGTTGTAACACACTAGTGAAGTTATGAAGTGGTGTTACCGCATAACTCACACAAAATTTGTGTTTATGACGTGATCCTGCAGGGTTACAATGGACAAGCGAAATTATATCTTTTTTGTCTCAGCGGTGATCTCAGAACACGTGTTGAAATCTACGGTAATGGGTCGAGTCCTTTCCACCCTCTATTTCTTTTTTTATGACTAATGATAAGTTATTACAAAAAAGTTACAAACTAATTTGCATTGGACGGATGAAAATGATCCATGCCTTTTTAATATACGAGTACATGCAAATCAAACAAGAAAATTCACAGTCTGTACTTCTAAATCAACTTTCTAGCACAATGTTCACATGCGTATTAGCGAAAGAGGACGACATATATAATCACTTTCTTCATTAATCAAGGACCATTTTAACTCAGTATTTTTACATATGACTTTAAATGTGCCAAAATGATTATTATGTACTCATTTTATGTAGTTACTATCTATTACTTCTTATTTCTAGTTATTTAGCAGGTTTTGGGTAAAGAATCGTTAAATTTAATGGATGCAACTCCAAAAAATCTATATGAAATAGTATTAATTGCCTTTTCAGAAATAAGCTTTCCGTTCTTCACGCAATATGCTGAAACTTAATTAATTTTACTAATTAAAAAAGGGGGAAAATTCCTATAAGGATTCTCCAAGTATGAAATATCGGGTTAGTTCAAAACAGATTAACGTCAAGCCCACTCACCAAAAGCCTCTACTGAACTTTTTCAGATGAAATATATGGATATCAAGCTGCATGCTTGCCACGACAAGTCATTAGTGTTCATGGAGCTTTTCGTCATTGCTATTCAGATAGTCTCAAGATGCATTAACAGTGTTGGACACTGTACAGCTACAGAGCAACTCTGGCTTGACCGATGAAGCGATAATTTCAAGTTATACTATAGCATCTGCGGAAATAGGAAAATAACGACAAATATTTTTATATGAAATTACTTTGAAGGAGTGAACCTTCCTAAAATTTTCACCTTCTATCTTAGTCTGGCATAATTAAACGGTATCGAGTGTGATATCCTTTAGAATTATGATGTTTACACACAAACGCAAATGCATACACACACACACTTTATCGTTGATTAGTGTGGCGTCAGTTTGCAGGCCTCGCCTACTTTCACATTGAAATGTTGTGACATTACATAAAGGCCACTTCTTATCCCATCTCTGTCTCCACATACCGTTTCGCTAGTTTAAAGCTTTAAAATAAATTTAATTTTCACATCCACTACTTAAAATAATTGGTATTCAAAAGAAGCGTGAGAAACTCTAAATATTTTAATTTTTGTTATATTTTAAGTTAATTGTGAATTTTACCGACAAAAAACTTAGGATACATGCTGTATATCCCAATGCTAAGCAGAGCTGCTTTTATAAAACTAAATTTGAGAACAGCACTTCTAATCTTCTTAAGAAGTCACAATTGTCCCCCAAGAATCCATATATTACTAATTAGTAATTACTAATGAAGCTACATGTGACATTGCTTCAGTTATACATCGCTCTTCTTGTTAAGATAACTTCAGAGCTTGGTGGATTATGTGTGGAAGCTGAAGGAACAATCAGCAGTGCTGCTTTAGAAAGTGATTAAGGTCCAGCAGTGTACAGCTACATCTAGATGGACAAAATACATAACAACTCCAGAATCTGTACAGTTGCAATAGCACTTGATAAGGATTTAGCTTATAGGTACATGCTTATAATGATAACTTTGAAACAATTCGTTGCCTTAACTTGGTATAGAAAGCTAGCTGCTCAGAGAAAACAGAATATACGGGATCTCTTTGCAGGGCTCCAAAATTCTATATAGGGATTGAGCAGAGGCAGGTAATGAGAATAATGAAATATTAGCAAGAATGGCTCTCATGAGCAACGATGGGTCTCTTTGTGGAATGGTTTCCTTACAAAACAGCTGGACGGAATAGAAAAGCAACTGAATCTTGCCCTTATGTGATGCAAGTGCTCAAAACTTTCTCTCCGAAGAGTTCTCATTTATTGAGAATCAATTTTTAAAATTGAAGGCGTCATCAACAATCGGGGTCCAGAAGTGGATTTAGTTCATTATAAATGTCAAATTACTGGATGAATGAAAACATGACTCAGAACGCACAAAAGATCTACAAAGGTTCCTTGTGGAGGCCTTTCCTACCTCACTAATAAATATCACAAATCAGATTTTCCTTCGTTAGTTCAACTGATACAGTCTTTTACATTGGGGACGATTATGTCTGGAAACTCTATATGAGTGAACTTGTAAGAACATCACGAAGATAATCAGTAGGGCCCGGATACTTATGTACTAAAATTATTATAATACGTACACATATATATGCATTTTAAACACTGTAATGTGTAATTAAACTAGTCATATACAAAGAAATATGTATCACCATAATGTCAGAATTCCCCTACATGTTTTTGAATTAGATATAGTAAATAGGAAATGTATGTAAATAAGTCAAAAATTGGAACTTCCATATTGTTGCTAATGTTTTAAATTATGGTCCCCGGCAGTAAGGTACAAACGTGTGTTTCAAATTCTCAAACATAAAACTTCCGTTGCCGCGTAATATAGCTTTGTAATGACAGAATGATCGTTCAAATTCACATGAAGTAATGGGTGCATATTTGAACTTGCACAAGTTGAGCTGTGTACTCAATTTCCAAGTCTTCGAAACTACCTTGACTTAGAATTTTGTTAATAGCACTGATTGTCTCAAATCCTGGGTTTTTCTTCAAACTGGATGACAGTTTATCCTTTACTGCAGCTCCAACCAGCCCTTGTAGACTTTCCAGAGAAGTAACCACAGAATGAACAGCATCAAGGCTCTCGGAGAGTTTAGGCGATGATGCCTCCAACGATTTAATGGCAATGCATAGATGGGAAAAATTGCATTGAACATAGGCAATATCATTTTTAAGTTTAACATCAACGAGTGATTCCTTGGCTGATTCAACAGAAACAGCATCTCGGGAATCAAAATGCTGGAGAACTTGTTTCACAGAATCAAAATTCTTCGGTAGTAGCCTACAGCATCAATCCAGCTTCCCCATCTCGTTAAGATTGATTGAAGAGGGATTGCAAGCTCAGGAAACAGTTCTTTGAATTGATCAACCCTGTTGTAAGCTTTTAGAAACACTCTTTGTATTCGAAATGAGTGTGTGAACCTTAGAAAATTTAGAACGAACCAGTTCTGCTAAGCGATGGAATACATGGACAAGACATGTGAGATGTAGCATTTTAGGACATATAACTTGCAAAGCTGTGGCAGCTTTGCACATATGTGGTGATGCATCCGTCAAAAGGAACACATTGCTGTGTTTCATCCCATCGGGCCACAAAAGTCACATTGCATCATTAAATAATTTAGCAATACTTTATGATTGCATTTTGGTAACACCTCACAAGTTAACAACATAGGCTTACTCGCTTCATTATCTTTCAACACGCCCACTATAACATTTCCGATATGTATTCCCTGTACATCAGCTGTATCGTCAATTGAGACCCAAATGGGATCATCAACACAAATTTCCAAACGAAAAGAGTTTATTGTTTGCGTATATAAGTCAGGAACATAGTTCTTTCTAATTAAAAAATTCATCTGGTACAATTGCATGTGTGTATTTCTCAAGAAATTCACGTAGTAGTGCATTTTTTGGTTTCTAGATACGGATATCAGCACAAACCATCGCACAGCAAACAAGCTTTTGAGATGTCTTCGAAGCACAGGCCTGAAGATGTGACGTGGATAAATGTTGCAACACTTGAAAACGTTGAGAACAGGGATCATTCTTCTGGCAGACCAGGCAAAAAGGGACCTTTCCGTCTGTTGAAAAATTGTTTAATTCCTCTGAGTAATGCTTTAACTTTACACAGAGTGAGGCTTTCTCATTCTGCATCTTTTACTGCAATGAAAAGTTCAATCTACACACGCCGGCCAACTGCAGCTTACTGACTATTTTCTCGTGTGATGGCTTGACTTGGACACGCAGTGATAAGCTGCTCATTACAGGAGCGACGAACACGCAGTGGCAAGGTGCTAATCACGAGATCAACGCGACAGACCAGACAGACCGATAGTCTACTCCTAGCTTTATACTTGTAGCATAAACACGCATGTTAAATCGAATAAAATTGCAACAGAGCTTGGAAATACCAATAAATATGTAAAAATATATACTGAAAAGTAGAATATATGAGAATGTTGGGTAAAATATGTAAATATATTTCAACTATGTGGGCCCTAAATAATTAGATAACTATGTTTGCAACTTGGAAATCATATAAGGCAAATGATGAGGAACTTCAGTGCTGTAATTCTTCTTATTTTTAGAAGATTGTGGATACCTGATACAAGCAAACAACACATTTGACCAGAAACAGGAGAAAGAAGGAAAGAAGGCAGAGTAGAGGAGATAATATATAAAATTGAGGAGGGAACCTGGTTCCTATACAGATCTCATACAGCTGCTACAACCCAGTAGAAATGGACATTAAGGAGGAATCACAAGAGACTAAAGGCCACAAGAAGTGTAGGCTGCCATTGGGGGCTTTATGATCTTACGTTGGTGATTTTTATGAATGTGAAGTATTTCCGCATCACCATTTCTTACGAATTAAAACTGTATTAGCAGTGTTTTACATTACTCATTACTTCCACATGATACCTAATGCTTGCTCAGGAAAATTACGAAGGACCCTGCCTTGTAGTGAGGTAGGTTTACTGTAACTAAAGGCGGATAGTATTAAACATTGCTGAATTTATTAAAACGTTCTATAACAAAGAACGATGGAATAATATTTTAAATTGAAAAGTAGAATAAGAACTTCAATAATAAATATAGCATGAAATTGTGGATTGCAGTATTATAAGTTAACGTACAATAAGAAAAGGTAAATTATACGTATTTGTTCCTAACTTGTTTTATTTGTCGATAAGGAAAAATGAATAATTACCCATTAAAATTTGTTTTTCCTGCCAACTGAGTGTGGCTCTTGCCTCTTGCTGTCTATCGCCCAGTCCTTCATGCAACCTTACATGCCGCCAAGAGATCACAGAGATTCCAAACTGATCGGGGTTGTCGACGACGGACGAACAGGCAATCTGTGGTGGTTACTGTAAAATTGACCATCCGATGAACAGCCTTACCTCTTACGACGGCACGATAAACTGACGCGATATACTGCTACACGCCAACATAATGAAATAGCTGCTACTTTACAGAAGCCGGGAGCCAGTAGCAAGAACAAATAAACTAGATTTTTTCGGGCGGAGGGTCAATCGCCACGGTACTTATCCGTTTAGTGCGGATTTGTCCATGCCATGCAAAAAGAATGTCGTTTGCCAAGCGTTTTTGTCAGTTGAAGAGATGATGGCTATAGTTGGAGTTCATATCTGCTACTGTCGCCAGGGTATGTACCATCCAAGAGGTGACCATGCCGGATGCCGCTGCATCTGTCATTCTCTACCTCTTACTCGAGATGCCAAAGGTTGTGTAATTGTGGTGGCAGTGGACGGAAATATTAACGGATCTTCTCTTTTTGTGCCATTAAGAGGACATTATAGGCATATTGACACGTAATAATTCGGGATTCCACGGGGAAGTCAGATATGTAGGCAGCGGAGGGCAGAGACGACAATACTCTAACGACTTGTCCCACTGTACACGTTCTCCTCCAGCCGCGCTATGAAAGTGTAAACCCATACACAACTGCCGGTAGGGACGTGGTACGACAATTTGAAGGAGAAGGCTTGAAAGGACAGCTGACTTATGCAAGCGTCTCATCTATACAAGAGACAACCATCCCTTGGCAACCAGTCAGCCCTCAATGTGAAAGTGGCGTCCCATTAAAGCCACTGCATAAACGCTCAGATATCCCTAACAATAGCCGATTGAACACTGGCACCAAAGCCGGGGCTGTTCAGAGAGACATGAACGGAGAGAGAGAGAGAGAGAGAGAGAGAGAGAGAGAGAGAGAGAGAGAGAGAGAGAGAGAGAGATAATTATGGACGACCAATACCAACACACAGCCCCGACAGCCCTCTTGCTTCCAGATGAATACTGTTTACTTGGGAGCAGGCATTCGCTTTATCTGTCCGGGAATACCAAACGCCGTAAAACCAGAAGGCATACCTGAAATCTGAGGAGAAAATGGAAGACAAGCAAATCGTTCTTGAAGAGAATAGATATTTGTTTATCGACAATGGTAAAACATGAAAATCCCAAGGTTAGAGTGGGTAGTCACTGGGAAATGACCACGGTACCTACCGAATATGAATCTTTCATGTCACCGTGGGAATAACTTCCTCGATTACTAAAGGAATAAAAGATATAACGTACTAAACATTGTATGTTTGTGTATTTACATAAAACGAAAATTAATTGTTCTTTCACCCTAGCCCTATATAGTGCAAAACTTGAAAATGTAGTGTCAGACTGAAAAATTCAATGCCATACCCGGGATTTTAAACACGGATCTCCAGTTCTCCGTCCGGTCGCTCTAACCACTGACCTACCATGGTAACATGCCAGCAGAACATTAAATGTTTCCAAATGACTAGCATTATTCAAGGTAAACCAGCGGGAGTTATCATAGACACATCTACCTTAGTGGCGATTTAGAGCGTGTACGTCCTGACCTTTATAGTTCAGACCACTATTAGGTTAATTAATAGAAATTAGTTGTTTTAATACTATGTCTGTGTAGGGCAAGGTTTGGAAAGGTAGTATCAGAATGATAAGTTCAATAATATATCCTGGATTTGAACCACGATTCTCCCGGCCTCCGCCCGGTCACTTTAACCACTGAGTTAACCACGACATTAAATTCACCAAGTGATTTTTAAACCTTTCCGAACCTTGCCCTACAGAGGGCTAGTGTAAAAGAACAATTAATTTCCATTAATTGATCTAACAGTGTTCTGAACTTTTAAGCCCGGGACCTAAAGTGCTTATACGTTACCGGGAAAGACACGAGTCTGTTGGAGAATTAAATGCTATGCTCGCATGTTGCCATGGTAGCTCAGTGGTTAGAGCAAACGGATGGAGATCGGGACATACGTGGTTCAAATCCCGTCTATGACATTGAACGTTTCAGTCTGATTCTAGTACTCTACACTCACTTAATGTTGCTAAGTTGAAGTACTACAATGGTACAATACTTATAATATGCATCCAGAATTGGGCTAAACAACTGAGAAAAATGTAAAGCGAAGGGTAATCCAACATGTGCTTCTTGCTTGAACATAATCCCCCGTTTTGCCGTTGTATTATTGGTGTCTACACAATAAGGAATCCGAGGTTAGCCGAGAGGTGAGCCAAGAGGTCGTAACATATTACGACATCATAACGGTCCAGCCGAGACGCAATATCCTACATTTCAAATTACAGAGGCTCGGTTAACCTTAGTCAAGACAATGGTTCCATTGTCCTGACCTCAAACTTTCTTCATGGCTTATTTCAGACATCTTGCTGTTTCCTAAGGGACAAATAATCACACGGAAATTCTTGGCATTTATACCATGGAGTCTAAATAGGAGTTGAAAGGGCATTCTCTCTTAAACTGTTGAGTTAGACGGTAACACAAGAGGACAGTTCATCATATATGAGGGGTTTCCTCAATTTCAAAGAGCGCTTTAAGTTTAAATGTTTTATTTAATTGATATTTCCTCAAAAATGTCTTGAAAGAGTTTGTTGAAGGTTATATATTTTGGGATATTTTAAAAAAGCTTATCCAAAGATGTATAAAGGACCTACGGGGAACAATTTACTAGCACTAAATTAGTATAGCTACAAATAGATAAAAAGCACAATTTTAAAAATGAAGTAGTTCTTCAAACATACAGGCTGTAAGCCATAAAATCTTCGGACAATAGCCTTTTTCGAGATAATCACTACTATAAGTTTCCCATTTTCGATATTTTATCTAGTACACGCAGTGAATTTTATTTTTGCGACCTTTTTCCTTTCTTTTGTATGTAATTTTACGTCCTCCAACGTTAAGTCATATCGGACGGTGAATGAAATGAGTGAAATGATGCTCAAATATGTCCAGGGTCCATGGAGCTTAGAGCTACCCGACATTCGTCTGTAAGGATAAGGGAAAGCCCCGGATAAAACCTTATCCAGGTAACTCACCCTGACCGAGATTCGAACTCGGGACCTCTTGAACGTGAGGCAGACATGCTACCATCTACGCTACCGAGGCGGGCGACTTCTTTCATTTGGCTAATGTAGTATATATAGTATAACAATTGCCATAAGCTTTATGATACATAAACTGTTCGTTTGTATTACCCATTTATTGATTTATGTAGATAAAGCTCAATTTGTTGACAGTTATCCTTAGTTAATATAAACATAACACAAAGAAAACAGGATTATGGAACAGATAAAACTGTAGTAATGACCAGAATATGTTGTCTGGTGGGTATAAATTAACATTATTTAAATCAATACCTTTTGCCCGTCTTTGTAGGCTATGTAGTAGCGTGTCTGCCCTGCGTTCAAGGGGTCCAGATCTCTACTGTCGATTCTCGTTCAGGATGAGTTACCAAGATAAGTTTTCTTTTTAAAGGGGTTTTCCCTTATCCTGAAAGAAAAATTTCGGATAACTCTAAGCTCTACGCACCCTAAGCTCATTTGAGCATCATTTCATTCCTCGTCGGATATGAGTAAACGTTGGTGAATATAAAGAAAAAAATACTTAGCTTTATGAATGAAAATTTTAAAATTAGTAAAACAATGGGCCTTAAGAGCTCTTTTGGCATTCGGATTTAATGATGAATCACTGCTAGCAAATGCAATAATAATTGTTAGGATAACATACAGAATTTCCAACTATTTCATTATTTATTAACTTAAAAGCATACCGAGCGGGATGTCTCAGGTGGTTTCGTCTGTGGCCCGCATTCGGGAAGGCCGGGGTTCGATTGCCGTGGCCAACCTACCTGACCCATGGGTTTTTCGGGATTTTCCCGGGTCGCTAGGCGAATGATGGATAGGTTAATTACATCTCTGGAATTTCCTGTCCCTCCAATTCATCTCCATTATCATTTCATATCATTTCTCATCTGGTGGTCTCTTTCAGGTTAGAAGTGTCGGTGGGTGTCTCGGCGGTGCATGGCAGGATGATATGCTCTGAGGTCGGTTAGTGCTCTCTACTCCTCTGCTGGAATCATTTGGGGACTGCCAGGCAGGGGCTTTTGGGGCTCGGATCTCCTGCCAGGCTCGGCTGCTGGGCTCGTTGCCGTCCCGCTGTAGGGGAGCGACCTCGTTGTCCTAGCTTGTCGGGAGAAGTCTCTATCCAAATATACTGTAGGGAGCCTGCCCTCTGTACTGTCGTGGGTCCTTGGGTCGGCCGCCCTCTGTCTCCTTCGCCTCATCCTTCCTCCCGGGGGTGCCTCCACTTGGGGGCATAGGAACAATGGGTCCGGCGTTGTGACCTACGTATCGAATCCCCTCCGTAGTGAAATTCTAATCCTAATCCAAACTTAAAGTCGTGAGTCACTCTAGTGTTATCTAAGTATAATATACACACAAATGCGCTGATCCGTTTGAACGATAAAAAAACACACCAACAATACAATTAATCTAGCATATGCTTCTGTAACTTAAACATACACACTACAAAGGTGAGGGGTTGGCCTTCTAGTCGATCCCACATATGAAATAAAACAAATAGCTAATCAAAAACTGAAAATAAACAGAATAGAGTTCACAATTCCGCAACGAGTTAAATATGCAGATTATACCGTGTAACACTTGTTCTGGATTCAGCCTCGAAAGAGATAATCAATATTGTTTATTTGTTTTATGATGTTATTTAAAATTATTTAACGAATGTTTGAAGCATTACAATGTTTAAATTAAGTTTAGGAAGTGAAATTATAAAAATTAATAAGATGTTGGTATAGGTTTCTAGGAATGACGTAGTCATAAAGAAACACATGGTTGCTATGTTGAAGGAAAAATCAATAATCTTCCTCGCAAGACGAAAGAGAACGATTTTGTTCGTCGAAGAGAACAGAGATGTGTATAAAGACGACAAAAATTTAATAAAATGGGTAGCCCAGGGGTGCAGGGCCCAGTTTTCTCCAAAATGTCCCGTTTCCCCCGCCATTATTCCATCAATTTCTAAATTGTGGTCTTTCCTGCCATTCATTTTGCCCTCATTCTGTCAAGTTTGACCATCGTAGAGGAAAGACGTAAAGCTTTAGTTTGATCATTTATAGAAAAAGGACGCTTAAAGAGTTGATACACTGGAGATATTATCAGTTCATTTGTGTTATAACTTTTTCTGTCAATTTAAACAAAAATTAAAATCAATATATTTGTAAATAAATGCAGTATTTTATTTTGAATTGTAAATCATTTCTGTAGGAGAAGAATGACATCCTTGACTCCTTGACCCCTTGGGAGAGGAATCATCATGTTACGGCTGGGAACTCATCTTTTGAAGTAAGTTAAAACAAAATTAACGAACCAAAATTTAAACTTCTTCGCATACTGTAACAACTAAGCGATCAATAAAACGTCACATTAAAATATTACTACAGCCGTCTTTCGGACTACTTCAATGCCGATGTAAGTGCCTGGGCGGGAAAGGATAGAGCATACAAGCCTCCTTGATTCTTGTAAAAGTAATACCCTAAATTTTGTCTTAGATTGGAACATAATCGGGAGGAAGAATGAAGTGAAAAGAGACAGAGGGCAGCGTCCCAAGGAGCGACGACAGCACAAGGGCGGGGTCCTTATATTTTACTAGTAGGGAACTCCCCGGCAGACAGGTACAACCGGCACCTCACCCGACTGCGGTCCGGAAACGGCTTACCGGGTTGGCACGAAGACCGCAGACCGTCCTACCTGAGGAGGAATTTTCATTCAGAGCATATCATCCTGCGATGCACCCGCCGATATTTCTACCGTGAAAGAGGCCACCGGATGAGAAATGATGTGAGCTGATAATGGAGATGAAATGGAGAAACAGGAAATTAGAGGAATGTAATTAACCTACGCAGCAATCACCTGGCGACCCGGGAAAAAGCCCATGGGTCAGGTAGGTCAGCCATGAGAACCGAACCCGGGCCTCCCGAATGCGCATCACACACGAACCCGCCTGAGCAATCCTGCTCGCTCGCATTTTAACTTAAATCGATATATACCACGCAGATGTATTCTGTGCTCATAAATTTTGAATGGAATACTTACATTAGATGTGTACATAAGTATATACTATAACAATCTGATGTATTGCACTCACATGAGCTTCTCTGCCCTTGTATAAACTATTCCTAAAAACGCTTATTTCCCTGTTTAATTCGTGATATTTGAGTTAACATTTGCAAAAATTATGTTACTGCAAATTTTCTTGTAGTTACTTACAAGGGAATATGGGCATTTCTTTTTAAGTTCTTTTAAAGCTGGTTTCTATGTAATGGCTCTAAAATTTCGTTGACCTTCATGACCAAGAGTTAAAGGAAAGAATGACGACTTCTCGTTTGAAGAAAGTATAAGTTTTGGAAAATTCTCACAAAAAATAGGAGAAATACCCTTCAAATTATTCATTCCACGAAAAAAAATGTATGTGAACATAAAGTGTGTGTTCTTACGAGATCTACAATTTTGTGTGGTACGAATTTGTTTATCACTTACGGTAGAATTGACAAATGAATGCAGACTTCTGAGGACATTCCCAGAAAATTCAAAATTTAAATTTAATTTCTCCTAAAAATATACCAAACATACAGGTTTTAATAAAATTCGTTAGCCCTATTTTTTTTAAGATGACAATTTTCAAAACATTTTGCATGTAAATGGTAGTCTGGTGTGGGGGATTTTCCTGAAAATCTTCGATTCGCATCCTAGGAGGATGCTGAACTTGAATATCAAGTTCAGTATCTAGCAGTTTCTTCGTTTATCGGTTATGATGTTCACAGACAGACAGAAACTCTCTCTCTTACACACACACACACACACACACACACACACACACACACACACACACACACACACACACACACACACACACACACACACACACACATGAACGCACAAGGACCGTTTTCTAATAACGTTTTTTTTTTTTTTAGATTCAAGAGGACCTAAAATACATATTTCCGCTGAAATCTCGGTATGGAATTGTTGAGTAGAATGCAGTATTTATTGTAAGCTCGCACTACATGACAGAGCGTTGAAACGTATTGACCTTCAGTGCCACAGCGCTGTATTCGTTGGTTAGCTTGTTCATAGAAGAGCAAAGTATTAGTAAACTGATGTACAGAAGGTGACGAAACACAAATATCCATTGCAGCAGCCCATTGTGTCGCTTGGCACGAGGTATTTTGATTCTGTCTTATTTGTCCTTTTCACAATATTCTGTCACGTTATGTATATGACTTCTCGTTCCTGAGAATGCATGACACGTTGCTGTCCAGAAGACGTGATTTTATCTGAACAGAGTGCACACACACACATACACACAGAATCACACACACCACATACATTGTCTCGCCGTATATGTGCCGTAGGCTTGCATAAACATCTCTGTTCTCATGTCTTCCGATGTGCTTCTACGCTTCCATTCTTTAGCACGTAGTAGTCAAGAAAATAACATTAGATATAAGTTAGACAAATGACAGACAAAATTATATATTGATACTATCAATTTATTAGTGTTCAATAAAATGTAGCATAAGCATTTCCAAAGCACAACTTGCTAACCTGTACCAGACATCTCCCTCAGAATGACCGGTAGGTCTCGAGGTGAGTGCTCATTAAGATGTTACTGTTTATAGTGATGAGTCGCTTCTGACAACCTGTGTTTTTTGTACATCTCACTTACCTCACAGGCTCAGAGAACTATAAGCAATTTAAAAGCAGTAAGCTTTTCATCTTGGTGCAGATCGGTGCTTCAGCCGTAATAAAACACAGCCAAGGCAAACCGATAAAAGGCGGCGAGAGGCGAATAATCGAGCTTGTTTCGCGGTTCTCTTAATTTAACATTAAAGTTATCGCTGCTGTATAGTGATGGTGCTGCAAAACGCATATACCTATGCACATGTAGCATATAACACGTAGTGAGTGAAATCAGCTCCGCCTTGTTTGCAACAGTACTGAAGCAAACTGAGAAAGATTATATGTTTATTTTTGTACAGTATTTGCAACAGGAAGATAACAGGTGCAATCAGTCAAAATATGTTGATGTATCACCACAAAGATTGAAATTCCTACGTGATAATCTGAGTCACATAATATGTCTTACTTCTCTGTAGTTTATATGAGTATTCAGGTTTGGGCTTTCTAGTGCTGGGAATAAAATCTGGCAGCTAATTTCTGACAACTAGCTGTTTTATAATAGAGCACTTCTGCAACCGAAGTCTCCAGATAGGTTTTGGCATGAGGTGTTTGATGTTTTCCTTGTAGACGGAGTGTTAATTGCATCTTTGTGCGAGGAAGACGAAATGACCTAGCTGTCAACGGGCCCTTAAACCTTACATATTCACTCACTTTACTGTAGGAAATTAGAGCTACAGTACCACTTTGAAAATACATTTTTACCAAGAGGCCACTAAATTATATGGTAGCTTCTCGCGTGTTTTCTCTCCTCTACTCTTTTTTTCTCCCTCTGGCAGAAGTTAAGACCGTTAATTCACGCTCCAAGGAGAATTGGCACCATGTTTCATTTACTATACCACGTCAGATCCAGATCAATCCTGCTCGGAAGGTTACCCTCACCTTTTATTTGTTAATAGTAACCTCTCAGATAACGCACTGATTTTTCTCGGATGAGTGAGAAGGGTACTTACACGCTTCTCGGACGTGTGCTAAGCACTAATAAACGCATCACTTTAGCCAATGGAATGAGCAGGAATCACTAACGACAGATACACGTTATGTCCACATAGAGTAATCAGTGCGCTATCTGGGAGGTTTCTATTAACAAAGATAAAGCCACGGTCACCTTTCGAGTAGCAGGATTATATAACCCACAAGAAAAACTAAGCATGCAGTCACGAAAGCATTTAAACCTGGGGAGTTCGATGTTAGACAAACATTTTAGAAGTTCAATTTTAACAGAATATATTTGGATGATATCAGTGTCAGTTAAGAGTGATCGCCTCGAAAATCAATTAACAAAGTTGCTCCACGAAGTGCCATATCTCCATCTACTACGAGAAATTATACACATCTGTTAAAAGTGATACACGATCGCAAACGCTGTAGAAGGTACATGAGTGGAATATTGCAATTGTGTTTCCCGGTCTGTGGAAAGTGGTTTAAATTTTCTTAATTAAACCTGTTTTCACCTACCATTACTCATGAAGGCTCACAGCAGTAAACACTGGTCTTCACAAATGAAACAGTTAATATTAAACTCTATCGTAAAGTAATCCAAGGGCTACTTTTAATCGCTCGCTAAATGAAAAAATAATGATATGGCCAGTTCTAAAAGGAATCTAGAATGGCGCAAATGACTACCAAATCCCTAAATAAACTAAGAGAGGTCTTTCATGACAACTAGAAGGCTATATTTATAGACTACTTGCGATCCCCGACATGCCATTTGCTATTTTTGTTTATGGGGTTCTTTGCAAGACATGAGTGCATCGTTCTAACCCTCGCACATTACAGAAAGTGCTGCGTATTTGAGAGCAGAATTTTAGCGTTTTCACTTCTATTATAGGATAGAAAAGGACTTTTTCCTACTTTTTACGGCACCATTTCGCTGGCGAATCTCGGATTTCGTGTATTGGAAGAATGCCCTATCATAACACTATATTATAGAGTGTATTATAAGTATGGAAAGATACAGTCAGACTGAAAAATTCAATGTCAGTCGGGATTTGAACCACGGATCTTCTGGTTGCCGTCCAGCCGCTCTAACCCTTGAGCTACTATGGCCAATGTGCCGAGAGGACACTAAATTCCTCAACTGACTCGTGTTTTTCCCGGTAAACTACTTAGGAGTTCTCATAAACACATGAGACAACTACCTTAATGACGACTTACAACGTGTAAGTACTTTAAGGCCCGGGCTTTATAGTTTTTCTTTCACACGGCCAGTGTGAAAGAACAATTAATTTCCATTAATTGACCTAATAGTGGTTACTATAAAGCCCAGGTCTTAAGGCAGTTGTCTCATGTGTTTATGAGAACTCCTAAGTGGTTTACCAGGAAAAACACGAGTCAGTTGGAGAATATAGTGTCACGTTGCACGTTGGTCATATTAGCTCAAGGGTCAGAGCGGCTGCACGGCAACCGCAAGATCCGTAGCTCAAATCCTGGCTATGGCATAGAATTTTTCATTCGGGCTCTATCTTTCCATACTTTAGCCTACACACGGCCAGTGTGAAAGAACAATTAATTTCTATGTATTATAAGTGTTTATAAAACTAAGACAGGTACTTTATTTACAAGAATAAAACGAGAACTTAAACAATTTTTTTTGGAATTATCACCATTTATAATCTCCTTTGAGGCATAAAAGTTTCAATATCAGCGATGTTAAATTTTCTTACTTCGACTCTGTATATAGCTGTTACAACCCCATAAGAACCTAAATACTCTAAGGTAATTTTTAAGATTTAGGACAAAATGCAGCTGAAAGTACGAAATGACTACTGCCTTTTAAAAGTACGATGTCATATTTATATTATGAAAAGTTACAACATAGTTTTCGACACAGCTGCAAATATAAATAACTTTATTTTCCTTCTGTTAGACTGCACAGCAAAGAATTCTGGAATAAAGTACTACTGAACTTGTTAGATATAGAATCAACATATACTAATATTTTAATATTTTATACGTGTGCAAACAGTATTTAAAAAAAATAACGCACTTCCTATCCAAATCTTCAATTCATATATGTATATACTATTTTATTAGGAGAAATGCGTATTTTAGGAAGATAAAAGTATATGAAATAGTAATTCTTTGTATATGTTCTAAGCTCTCTTTAACTAAATTATTTAGATGTTTGTAAGACATTCCATAGCACAATAAACTACCCGATCTTTGTGTATCGCTTATTTAAAGGAACAAATACCTGAACATAAAGAACACAATAGTAAATCGATCAAAGAGACCCCTGTGTTAGAAATGACTATATTTCTATTGCCCTGCGGTTGCGATCACACTTTATTTCTATCTCCCGCAATCTCTAACTCTGCTGTACCTTGCTAGGTAACGGGGTGGTTCACGTGATTCAGATTCTCCGTTAAGCCGTAAATCTTCTCCTTCCATCTTCATCATACTATTGGGAGTAACGGATTTCGCCCTCAGCGTACGCCAAGCTTCAGAAATTGATACAGCCGTTGCTAGATTAAGCGAGTTTCGAGAGAGCGTATGAATCTTGACTGCGATGCCATAAACTTTATAGAAGTAGAAATGTGTTTTCTGTAGAAGTGTTACGAAGTTTAGACATTCACTGCAGGTAAATTTATTCAGTACAATACTGGTAAGTGATATTCAATTCTGTGAACAATGAACATTAGCTCCAATTAGAGTTATTAATTGTTACACTCTCTACCAGTTACACATGCTTTTTTATAAACTACTAGAATATCCTTCGTATTTACCAGTTTAACCTACGTACACACAGCGTGGTCCTCTTGGTGCTACGTGGCCGCGCCGTGGCTAAGTGGTTAGACCACTCGACTCTCGCCAAGGCGGCCGGGGCTCGATCCCAGGCAACCAAAAGTTGAGATTTGTGATGGACAACTCCGCGCTCGGAAGGTTTATAAACTGTTATAAACCTCCCATCCGTAGCCCTCACCCCGTCACATATCCTACCATATGAGGGGGTGAGCGCCGGGTGGGCTCAACGAGGTAATTCACGGGCAAGTACAGCATCATGGTAAATCATCATAAGCCTCAAAACATGGGTATAATGTGTCACTTTTTATCAAATCACCACTCTAAATCCAGAAAGCTCTACCTGACTGTAATAAAAGCAAAATGCACTTTTTCATGGGAAACTATTTAGGTTTGTAGTGCATTTGCCATGCAATTTGGTTCAGTTAGTAGCTGAAGAACGAGCAGTTTTTATTAAGCCTTTACTACCACGAAAATATTTGAAATTGGTATGGAATTCACTCCATATGTTACTATGTAGCTGATATGGGTGCTGTGTTGTAATCAAAAATTGAGAAGTGTTCTATATAGTTCAGGGAGGCGTGTGTTGAATAGAGCAGCGAATATGTCTGTAATAGCCACCACAGAGTATACAAAGGATCAATAGAAACTGCCCCGGTTACGCGCCATTAAATCTCAGCAATAGAAACTGGCAATAGGAAGCCGAAACTCTGGAAAAACAACCCCTAAAAGCAACATGCAGGAAGATATAAGCTGGTCATGCTTTACGGCTTTTAACCCTTTCGCTCTTAACACGGAGCACAGTCTGAGTTTGTGGTCACCGTCTAAGCTTCGGTTAGGTTTTCTAATTCTAGGTGACATCTAGCACCGTCCTTTGGTCTTTTATCTTAATTTATGTTATTATAAGGAACGCGTATTTAGATTAACTGCTGTTAATTTGGCTGCACAACTTCATTAGCTGATTTTTTTCTTTAGCAAAGCCTCAGAACACTCCAAACCGCAAGGTTATATTACTTCTCTGGCATAAATTTACAAGAGTCTGCTAGTTCTGATATATATTTGATTCATTCCAATGAGCTTTCTGTGGATGCAGGATGGGACAACAGGGGGATGCTACAGTCACTTGGGGGATGCTGCAGTGGAAAGGTTCTCTAGCTCTGTTAATAAACTTTGTGGTAACTATCCCTGTGATCTCCTGCGACCAGAATGCAACCACTCAACATCGTGAAGAAAATTTAGGAGCTACGCTAGGTAGCGAACCCTGGTCTAGAAAGCCAATTTTCCGACTGGGGGGTGCCGAGATGATGACCACATCTCCTGCCACTATCGGTTGGATAATCGCCCACATCTGCATTGAGTATGTGGGCGTGAGGCCGGCAGTCGGGTTGGAAGACCGGGGCCAAATTTGGCCTGTTACTTCATGGGTTACCTTACTTATTCCTGTGGTCTAGTGCTTAGTACTATAGCGCCTTAATCTAAAGTTCCACCAGAGGATGTTTATGGGTGCGCAACAATAGAATGGGAATTATTTTTTACTCAGAATTATTTCTCGTCCTCTCTATTGGATGTAGGCATGACTGTGAGTTTAAGGTGTGTAAATTTGATGTATATCAAGAAAGCCCAAAACAAATAAACCCAAAGGTTAAACGCAACAGTAAAATGACGTGCATTTGCCGATGAGCACTAAAGAAACCACCAATATGACCTTATACGTTATCGGTACCAAACGTCGTGGCAAGAAAATATTAGGAATTTTTGCTTTCTGATTAACACATACACACGTGAATGTTACAGCATAATATACAGGTTCAGTCTGATTACCACATGCACATGTGAATTGTACAGCGTAATGTACAGGTTCAGTCTGATTACCACATGCACATGTGAATAATACAGCGTAATGTACAGGTTCAACCTAATTGATTAATAGGTACATGCGAATTGTACAGCGTAATGTACACATTCCGCGTATTTACCGTATGCATATGTGAAGTGTACGGCATAATGTGCATGTTCAGCCTAATTACCACAAGCGCATGCCAATTTGTACAGCGTAAAGCACATGTTCAGGCTAATTGATCGCCACATATACATGTGAAATCCACAGGGTATTGTGCATGTTCAGCCTAACTGATTACCACAGGCACACGTGAATTGTACAAGAGCAATAAGCATGCTCCATCTGAATATTACTACATGTACATGTAAATTGTACAGCGTAATACGCAAGTTCATTCTAACCAATTACCACCTGAAGCCCATATTCTGTTCACATAAATTTGTTAAGAAAGTTTTGTTAGCGATTTTCGAGCGGTTCATTCTAATCTACCACGGATTTAATCTAGTTCATTTCCTGTTAAAACTGATTTAGATTAATTCTAGTATAACAAGGAACCGAAGTTTAACATGTTCTACGATCGCGTGAAACTCTTCATTATGACCTGAAAATTGAAGTGTAGTGTGCGATAAGTGCTACAAAGATAATAAACCCATTTTGTTTAATGGAACAATGAGAGCTATGCTGTCTGCGAGGTAAGGATTAGAGTTAACCTCTGCCGACAGCATTTTCCCGGTGTCGATTGGTTTCCTTGCGCTGCAAAAGGACTATATATTATGTGATGGTTTTCTGCTGAGGTATTACGAATTTCGCATGTGAAACTTAGCACCTCAACCTGCAGAAGATCTTTAGTGCGTTTACCACTGACAGGAGACCCTACAGAAGGGGGATGACTTGCGAAGAGACGGCGGGCGGCTGAGATTGTTAGATAACGGCAAAGGGCAGGAACCATACAGTATACAGATTGAAACTCCCCGGTGGCACTTCGGTTTTGCTCCAGGCAACAGATTGCTTATCCTACGAGGAGCCTAAGGCTCGTGCCCGACGCCTGTTGCGGACAAAAAGATTTACATACATTATTATTTTTCGTTCCATGCAACGAGAAGACGCCCGCCAATAGTTATAACCCTTATATAGCCAAGCAGGATGAACGATGGAGGAAAAAGGCTGAAGTGAAGTGAGAGGTGAGGTGAAATCAAGGGACTGGTAATTCGGGGGTTATAATTGTCCTTGCCACTATTCACCTAGTAACCCGGGGAAACTCCCGAGAAACCATGGTCTGGAAGGTCCACCTCGAAGATATGAACCAGTGATCGTTACCAGGGAATTACTGGGTTCCTCAGAGCACATTCTAGACAGCACATTAAAGGGAAGCTGGAATGATTTTAGATAACGAGTGATTCCACTCCTGAACAATATATATAACGCATAGAGGATTTGAACGCATACAGATATCACTTTTCTGCTATCGGAAATGTGATCACTTGGTATTTGGATTAATTGTGGATTAATTCTTTAATTGTTGTGTTTCTCAACATCTTATTATTGAGCATGAAGCACCAATTATTAGACTGGACGTTCTTTTACTGTCGTAAACGTACGACACGGGACCACCTGCTTTATTTGCCTTCCAATGTAGGCCATTCTAAGGATCTTTTTGTCCGAAAAGATCCATTGCCTTCTGCTGGGTTTGAACCGCGACATCAGACACTGGAAGACAGAATGTTATTTCTAAACATCAGAGGACGAGAGTTACACGTATGCTTTATAAATGCGTTTGTTTTATCTCCATATTTGATTTACAAAGAAATAATATTGGAATAACATATGCTACTCAGTCAATTTTGTAACACGGTAACACTGGAAATAGCTAAAACAAAGCGCAATCAGCAGCCACGTCACATTGGTGAATTCTCAACTTATATCATCGTAGATCCCCTCGCAGTACGAGGATGATTTATAAGAACTTCTAGAAATTCAGCTGGAGTTTGATGTTTATGCCTACAGGTTATTTAGTGTTTAGTATCTACTCAGATTGATAAAATATAACGAACTACGTCAGACAAGGCACAACTATTTAAAATATTCATTCCTTAACAGTTTTAGAATTCCATTCCCGAAGATATTTCTGCAGGCTTACAGTTGTTCTGCATTTTGAACTTGCAGGTCTTTCAATCCAGTTGAGTGGTGCCTATATACGGTGAAGGTCTTGCTTCCATGTAGTGATACCAAAAGTAAAAATTACATGGTGATATTCTGTCTTTTAAATATTACAGGTAAAACATGATGAGTTAAATAATTCATTTTCCAAAACAGTTTTATTCATTCAGAGATTTCATAAAACTTTCTTAAGTTTATTTTATGCCATTCGTGACTTAAACATTTTATGTGGGCATATTTGTGTGGGTATTATATCAATTTTCAATACATAAACACATGCACGTTAAAGAGATTAATATAGCATAAAATTTCGGTCCCTCCTGATGACCGACAATTCTGAAACAGTCTAAGAAGGGCTCAGTTATAAACACGCTAAATCCACAAATAGGTAAGGTGAGGCACGAACTTATCTGGGCGGAAGGGAAAAAAACAGTTTTTGCAGGTATGATACTTGAGGTTACGAAAAGCAAACCTAGTTATCTCGGTTTTAGTAAATGCAAATTTAATAATGTTGAGTATCTAAACGGCATGGTAAGGATGAAATTACAAACCTCAGTGTTTCATTACCTATGAGAACTAAGTTTGTGGTTGTTATGGTTACCAGATCACTATCTATTAATAACCCTGGATTTATTATACACCTTAGAAATAAGTTAAGCAGTTTCTCGTTATCCTACTGAGCTCTTATACATGCAGTTAATTGAAAATACAGGAATGTTCTTTGTGATAGATATTCAGAATTACAACAATACAAAAACATAACAGTTAAAACGCAGAAGCACAAAGGTTCATCGAAAATTATTTTCTGATATTAATAGAAATAATAATAATAATAATAATAATAATAATAATAATAATAATAATAATAATAATAATAATAATAATAATAATAATAATAATAATAATAATAATAATAATAATAATAATAATAATAATAATAATAATAATAATAATAATAATAATAATAATAATAATAATAATAATAATAATAATAATAATAATAATAATAATAATAATAATAATAATAATAATAATAATAATAATAATAATAATAATAATAATAATAATAATAATAATAATAATAATAATAATAATAATAATAATAATAATAATAATAATAATAATAATAATAATAATAATAATAATAATAATAATAATAATAATAATAATAATAATAATAATAATAATAATAATAATAATAATAATAATAATAATAATAATAATAATAATAATAATAATAATAATAATAATAATAATAATAATAATAATAATAATAATAATAATAATAATAATAATAATAATAATAATAATAATAATAATAATAATAATAATAATAATAATAATAATAATAATAATAATAATAATAATAATAATAATAATAATAATAATAATAATAATAATAATAATAATAATAATAATAATAATAATAATAATAATAATAATAATAATAATAATAATAATAATAATAATAATAATAATAATAATAATAATAATAATAATAATAATAATAATAATAATAATAATAATAATAATAATAATAATAATAATAATAATAATAATAATAATAATAATAATAATAATAATAATAATAATAATAATAATAATAATAATAATAATAATAATAATAATAATAATAATAATAATAATAATAATAATAATAATAATAATAATAATAATAATAATAATAATAATAATAATAATAATAATAATAATAATAATAATAATAATAATAATAATAATAATAATAATAATAATAATAATAATAATAATAATAATAATAATAATAATAATAATAATAATAATAATAATAATAATAATAATAATAATAATAATAATAATAATAATAATAATAATAATAATAATAATAATAATAATAATAATAATAATAATAATAATAATAATAATAATAATAATAATAATAATAATAATAATAATAATAATAATAATAATAATAATAATAATAATAATAATAATAATAATAATAATAATAATAATAATAATAATAATAATATAATAATAATAATAATAATAATAATAATAATAATAATAATAGTAATAATAATAATAATAGTAATAATAATAATAATAGTAATAATAATAATAATAGTAATAATAATAATAATAGTAATAATAATAATAATAGTAATAATAATAATAATAATAATAATAATAATAATAATAATAATAATAATAATAATAATAATAATAATAATAATAATAATAATAATAATAATAATAATAATAATAATAATAATAATAATAATAATAATAATAATAATAATAATAATAATAATAATAATAATAATAATAATAATAATAATAATAATAATAATAATAATAATAATAATAATAATAATAATAATAATAATAATAATAATAATAATAATAATAATAATAATAATAATAATAATAATAATAATAATAATAATAATAATAATAATAATAATAATAATAATAATAATAATAATAATAATAATAATAATAATACATTTGTATAACTGCAATACATTGTAAACACCAACTGATTATGGACAACAGAAAGGAAATACATTATAAAATTGTATTTCAATGTTTTCTAAAAATGTTTATTAAACTTAGGCAATACGTCGAAAAATGAAATTATTAAATTTTAGATTTCTGAAAATAGCCATTTTTCCTTCATTCACTACCCTGCACAATCTCCACATGCCATGGGCGAATTTTGCTGGGGTTCATTTGTTAATTAGGTACCCATTCTTACTGCAGAACCTGCGGAAATTTATTTCAAAATATAATACACGTTTTTCGCATTCTCCTGTGCAGCTCATAACATAGTAGCTCGATTGGCCTACAATCGGGGGATTGGGAAATCCTTCCCAAGGTTTTTTTCTTCTCCTTTTCCAGTGTTTTTAAACTCTAGAAACTTTCCATGGTTCTTGCATAAGCGGAATGTATGTTTCGGGGGTTTAGCTTGCTGGAAGACAACCCCTTTCCAATCATATGCAACCAGATATCTTGGCAGGTCGATGGAGAAATGATGACATTTTAGGTTATTTTCTTTCATTTACTTTTACCAAATCTGCGACTGTGATCCCTCCAAATGATTCCCATACAATTGTGCAGCAGTCTCTATGCTTCACAGTTACAATTTTCTGGCAGGTGCCCTTCACTGTCGACTCACTAACCAGCTGATATATTTAGCAGTCAAGTCATGGTGAGTTATGAATTTGTTACATTCACTGGTTACACCATATACCTGTCTGGCGTACTGAAATTTTTCTGAGTGAAGATCATCAGAGGAACTGGCATTTCAATGCTGATGTATGGCCTTGATAACCCAACCGATGGAAATTTTCAATTTATTTTATATTTTATGTTACCTTCTTGACGCACAGCGGTTAACTTTCCCGTAATTCCTAAGAAATCTGGCTGTTTGGGCCCATATTCAGTTCTTTCGCTGCGTCCATAGAAATGGAAATACAACTGGACATAACTGTAAACAACTTACCTTTAAACATTCGTGGCGTCTTATGGCACTAACTGGTATGTTCAGTACAACCACTTAGATATAATCATTTTATATAAATCTGAGAATTACGAATATATTCGTATATGCATAGCGATTACATACATATTACTCTAAGTGTCATTATCATCATTTAAGCATTCTATTCTTTATTTTAACCAATAATTCACATAGACCACTCCCAACTTGCCCCATTGTAATATGGAGTATTGTTTTTTAAAAACAATTATGGCGGTACTGTATGCCATACACCATCCTTGGTAGTAATGCAGACGTGACACTGAAGTTGGACTTAAGAATTTGTGCGGAAATTTAATGTTTATCTCTCACACTATTGACACTAAACAAAATGTATATCCAGTCGTTATCGCCCTCACAAAATGGATTATAAACGATAGTCATACGATTTTAGTTTCACTGGTTTAAAGGTGGAATCATGTTTTCAATTAAGCCCTGTTAGTGCAATGACTAATAATAATGGGTTTAAGAATAAATAATTAAAGGTTTTCTTTTGGGCACTAAAAATTGCAGTGTTTTTCCTCGTTGAATGAATCAATTATTTATTCGTGTAATTTCTTTTTTACAATTTTTACATTATTGCTTATAATTGTTTATCCATACCACACTATTTCATCTATTACCTTGTTGCTACCTTGGCTTACATGACACCGTGGCCTTCTGCTCTGCCAGGTTGCTCTTAACCTCCAAGCCTTCTTGTTACTTAATTAGCCCCTTTCCTCCCTCCACCCATCTTCCTTTCTTATATTCTTTATATTTCTTGTCCATTTTTCTTTTACTTTCTCTAAGAACTCACTAATACCTCTTACCTTCCTTTCCTCCTATCCTGTTAACATCTTTATAGCTACTATACTCTTCCCTACTTTCTCCGATTTTTCCTCCCAAACCCTCTTTTCGCCATAACGCTAACTCCTTACATTCTGTCACATAGTGTGCTATGCTTTATTTTCTACCACACAATTCACAATTTCTTCTTTCCCTACCTCTTATCCCTCTTAGGAATATTGTTCCTGTTCCCATCCAAGCTAGCCCTTCTCTTTTTGTCCATTGCAGTAATCTACGTACGCTGTTCGCCCCAAGTTTAGTTTTATTTGTTTGTAAAATTGTAATGATTTCATATTTTATAGATTTCCCCACATATCCTGCCTTTCTATATCTTCTATTCTGCATTTCACCAATTTACCCACATCGCTTGTATTCCTTTTTTCCTAATTTCCATATATCTCCCAATCGTATTTTTTTCATAATTCCTCCTATCTCTGCCCACCAACTGTTTGAGTTCTCTAATCGTTTCTGCTGTCTCATGCATATTTTCATAATTTCCCCTTCTTCTTTGGCCCAGCACATATACCAAAATTTTATTATTCTTTCCATTATTATTTCATTTCTTCTTGTCTTTCCTAATTCTACAAAAACTACTTCCCTAGGTGCTGATCTTGGTAAATCTAGTAGCTGTTTACAGAGAGTCTGTAGTTTTGGTCCACCGTTTTGTTTACCTCTGCGTCCCCGTCCCCCCAGATCTTCACTGCATAAAGCATTTTGAATTCCATTAGTGCCTCATACATGCTTTCTAACCACTTGGTTGTCATTCCTAGCTTATCTTTGTATATTCTCAACCCATTCATTGCCACCCCTCCTTTTGCTTCCATTTTTTCCTATGTGCTTCCTATTTTCCATTTTTATTCAACCTCACTCTTAAGTATTTAAATTCACTGAACACTTCTACCCCTTTGCCATTAAGTACCCAATTTTAGGTCCCATCTTAAAGACCATAACTTTCGACTTATTTATGTTAATTTTTATTCCCCACTCTTCATAGAAATTCTGGATTCCATTTATTTCCTTCTGCAATCCTACTACCGTTATAGATCCTACCATTAAGTCATCCGCATATAGCATCCAGGAATTTCTTTGTTTGCTATTACAGGACAGTGCTGATTTCCTTCTTTAGCCTTGTCAATTATCTCGTCAATAAATAAGCTAAATAAAATTTTACTCATTTTGCATCCTTGTTTTAAGTTTACTTTTTGTTCTGTCATCTCCGTAATTACGTTTTTTCTCACCTTATGCAAAACTTCACCCTTTCATAGATTTTCTCTACTTCTTTTATATATTTTCCACTTACCCCTTTCATCCTCGGTTTCCATACTAGAGCTTTCCTGTTTATCGTATCAAAAGCTTTCTCAGAATCCGCAAAGAACATATTATACCCTCCCTCTCCTCTTCCTGAGGTATTTGTCTATTATGGTTTTTTATTATGAACAGATTATCTGTTGTCCGTTTTCCTTTCCTGAAGCTCTGCTTGAAATTCAGACAGCATCCTTTCTTGTTCCACCCCTATTCTTAGCCTTTCTGCTAACTTTCCTGTGTATATTTCTCCTAATATAGATAACAAACTTATTCCCCTGTAGCTTTCTTCTCTTATTCTCCACCTCGAATAGCGAAACTGTCCGTCGTTATAAATAAGAAATTTCTGTCAGCGTATTTTCTAAAGCAATGCAATCGATTCCCTTGTGCGGCCGTTAAAAGGGGGAGGGGGAACGAGACTTCTGCAATCGGTTCGGCGATATTGGACGTAGTGTTTGTTTCAGATATGACGAAGAAATGTATCTGGCAGTAATGTCAATAAAACCCCCGGTGGCAATGTCAGTGACATTAATAACGGGATTAGGCACGGTCAGCGATAAGCTCCAACATATATCCTGAGCATGTCAAATCGCAACACGCACGTTCAGCTGGATCCATTACACCATAGAAAAGAAAGGAAGAAAAGGATCCAGCTATATTCGTCGCGTCTCAGTAATTCATTGAGCATTCTCGTTTCTGCATATTTGCATGTGCTCACTTGTCTGGGCAAATGCGACATTTCTGAAACAAGTGGAGGAGAATTTCCATAAGCATACCAATAAAATGTCTGACTGTGAGGTAGTAGAAAATCACAATTGATAGTAGTAGACGTATAGTACATTTATAAAAAGGTTAGATGTATTTTTTAAGTAACAAATACGTTTTTATTATAAAAATATTTAACCCTTTATTTTGAAACTCGTATAAATATCTAACATATTGTAAACAAATGTAAACTATAATAAATTAATGCCAAGCAACAATTGAAATGAAGGTGAAATTTGTTCTATAGTCCTTAACTTGTTTCTTTATATGTAAATATGTTTCATACTCTTATCTTTCCCGGATCGCAAACGAGATTTGTGCCCCACAAGGAATACTTACTGTCTGCCCACCACAATAAGGCTAGCGGGGAATGAAAGGGAGAAAAGCTTTAACTGTTTATTTGCTGTTTTAGTGGATCTGTTTACTACGAAATGAGTGTATGAGAGTGCATATGAGTCACCCGAGCTGCCAGATCTAATGCTCGTTTCACTAACTGCAGTGATATGTATTATGCATGGGTGAATTGTGTGACGACACTGTAAACCTAGCATCTATATTATACCCGGAAGACGAGCATAAACACATAAAAATTGATTACATTACACATTTTCTCTGCCTTTCCTTCTTGTGCTGGGCAGACAGTAATTACTTTTGTGGCAGACAACAATGTGCAGATGGTTACCCGTTTACTGTGTTCAGTAACGAACTATATTTGACATAGTAAGTGATCCAAATACTTTAATTAGAACAAGTGCCTTCCACGTTCGTAATATTATATAAAATAAGTACTTAATCAGGTCGGAGAGGATTTAAAGAATTTGCAAGTCTTTTGTATTCCATATCCATAATCACTACAACTTACAGAAAAGCACATGGACATAAATTAGGCAAACTTTTTGAAACCGACTGCAATGGATGAACCAAAATAAGCGTAGAGGCCTCTACACACTCCCAGCAACTAATTGTAAAAACGCTAAACAACATATTAAACCCACATAAGTATGTTTCAGATAATTCACGGACACATTCCGAACAGGGTCATGCGCAGCTAAGTTGTTTGTTACCACTTCCGCTCTAGGTCTGGCCGGCGGAGGAAGTTAAAATATATCTGCGTATTTGTATAGCGAGATCTGACAGGTCAGCAGTCAAAGCAATAATTCCGATGAATAGGTTATAATATACAGAAACCGACTCAAGTTATCACAATTTCAATTAAAGCAAGGTTAAAGTAGGGGAGGAGAACACGTACCTATCTATTTCGTGATCGATATTCTGGAAACTGATTGGTGCAATGCCCACGTTCTTCTGATGTGTTTTTTAAATGTATCAGACACGCTTATCATATGATGTGAAATGTTGCAGGTATCTCCCATGATATTTTCTTTGAGATTTTTTCTACAATCTAACTTGTTGCCTCCCCCTTTCTGTAAGCATATGTCTTCTCTCTCTTGAACTTTAATTCTGAACAGATTCTGCATTCTCGCCTTACTCAGAATTTCCTCAAAATAATTCTATTTGGATTAAACGCACATGAAGGTTACATTAAAAATACTTTTCAATTACCCTAAAGTAATACCAATACTTTTTTGTTACTAGAAAACAGTATGAAAAATACAGTCATTACTATTAGAAGCAGTAACCATTATTAACAGTTTAATTCATTATCACCTGGTAACGAAACGCAATCCAACTCGACAACTTATCTACTGAAGTGATGAGATGTTCGTGACTTAGGTCTACAGCCTTAAGTCGGTGCGGTAAGTCCATTTCGTAACTGAGCGTTTCCACACATTTGAAACACATTTTCGCTGAATCGAAGGCTCATGTTAGTGGTGTTCGTGGACACTAGATATACACTTTAACTAATAAAGGTGTGCAATAAGTAAATTTGTGACTTAAGTAAATTCTTAAATGTCAGTAAATTTGTCTGGTAAAGAAGTTTTTAGGGCATCGCTCTCTTGATGTTATATGTCAATTAAAGATAATAGATTCAAGCGAAGTAGTAATCACCAATAGAACTGGAGTGATTGTGAACTCTAAGGGTTTTGGACAGCAAATTTTTATACTACATTCAGTTCTGAAGCATGTGATCCATTTACGATTTTTAATTCAGTTATGATTAATTTAGTTGTATCTATGGAAGCTCTCTTACTGCTATAATTCTTAACATCATTTTGTATATTAGGCTTAATGTTTACTTAGGAACCTCTTTATTCGGCTTGAGGTTCTCTTATATGCCGTAAATCTAGGACAATGTATGTCCTCCTTAACTTCCCCTCCCTTCCAAAGGAAACATCTTAAGATCAAATCAGCATTCTTTTCGTTAGCGAAATTCATACTTTGTGAACACAAATTTATAGTACTCTCATTGTGAAATTTTGCTTTCTACTAGGAAGATTTCGAATGCTCTATTGTGAACCGAATCGCATAGATACAGTCATATCAGTCTCAGAAACTGAAACTGATAGTAATCTACATCAGCTTACATTTGATTCTCGGCTTGAAAACACTAAATTGGGTTTACAGAACTTCACAGCAGTGTATTGCAATGTAAGTGCGGTAAGTGTATCATTGGAGAACGACGAAGGCCTTTAAAATTCGAGACGAGTTTGAGTATTTTATGACTCCGGGATCTTCCAGTGTACTTAATGTTTCTATATTACGTAATATTTTTGACGATAGTGGATAACAGAAGTGGTACTTAGAAGAAGAAAGAAAGCTTAGTAACTCACTAAGGGGTGAGGAACATGGTGGTTCACGGACCAAGGCCATCACCATTAACGTTGATGGTGAATTAGTGATAGATGTTAAGCTTAGAAAAGAAGCAATTTACAACTAATACGTTTGCTGCTTCATAATTAAATAAACACAAATGCACAGATCCAAGTAACGTTTAAATGACAAAACTGAAATATCACATATGGTCATGCTTCATATCTGCAATATGTGTGTATATAACTAAAAATCAAATATATTCTATGTACTTAGTTCTATAAAATGGGCAAAACACTCGAATAGCTTAGCAATACAGGATATCCAACTTTATAACATGACAGAATGAAAGGGAAAGCGAATCTAAAGAAACTGTGGTCGAAAGAAAAATTAAATTATTGAAGACCATGTGAGATATACACTTCCAAATCAAAAAATACTGCAATATTTAACTCACTACAGTAGGAAATTTGTTTATTTGGGGCTGGTGAAGAACAAATGATATGGAGCGTGTGAAAATAATAAATAAAGAAAAACACTTCGGGAAACCTCTTAAGGGAAACCAAAAGTTTCGATTTATTTTCGTGCACGACTGTACATTTTGTGCAAATGCTCGCAGATATGCTTCTTTTAGTTCTGTGGAGGAGCTTCAATGTTTAGTCAAGTATGAGAATAGTCTAAAAACAGTCACTTAGGAATAGTTACGACAGTGAAAAGGCAGTCTCGTTCTATGCCTCAGAGCCAGGAGAAACGTCACCGCTTTGTTTTGCTCTACAAAGGCTTGGAGCGAAGTAAAATAATTTGGATGTTACTGCACTAGTCTGATAAACGCAGACTTAAGCTCCTAAGTACAATCACAATTGAAGTTTCTACTTCATTTAGAATCGAATTTTTCCAACCGTTCAAGTCAGTGACACCACAGGCTATTGGTATTATTTTTATTAGAAGCAAATTAAAATCACAGTATATGCTATACATTAATCTATAGAAGCATGTGATATTAGTGAGACTTCCATTCTGCTGGTTATACGAAACTGATGAATGATAGAAATGATAGTGAATGATGGGGTATGGGAATAATAGAAATTAAACAGAACGGAAGATTCCTACATGAGAATGAGGCCACTGAACTGTTAGCTAATCGGTTTTTACATTGTGAACACGAGGGAAAATTCTGGAAACCCAAAGAAATGCTTTCTGTAGTATGTTTTGGCTCTCTCTGAGTATTTATTAGTTATATCAAATTACACAAAACACCAAAACAACGAGAAACTTCATATATTACTCTAAATGAACTCAAGATCTAAAAGTTTGAACTGCCAAATCTTAAGTGTCATACTTTAATCAATGTCCTTGGAGGCATTTTTAGAAAACAACTATTTCCTAAAACTTTTACAAGTAAAGTATAATTTGAGGTGGAAAATGTCATTAAACATCTGTAAACATCTAACTTCCCTCACAGCAAGAAAAAATATAGTTGGATATTTCTTGATCCACTTGTTTAAGGAGTACAAACAATACTTGCACTTACATTTCGGATATTTTAAACGTATATTGATCTAAATATTTATTTTGTTTAATACAAAAGAAGTAATACAATTATTAATGACAATTTGACATTCCTCTCACCCTGTACCACCTCTGGTACACAGTGATATAAGACATTTCCATTTATTCTGTTATCTAGAATATGCCAAAAAGCTGCTCGAAACCAAATCTACATCTACTTAAATGCAAAGATAAATGACTGGAACGCTGCAATGACTTTAAGAACACAAAACGCTAAAGCTACATTTCAGTGGTCGTGTAAATGAAATGTGTAGTGTTTAACGCTCGCTGTTACTACATACGAACCGCAGGCGGTGACACTGATAATACATGAGATGAAGATGGAACACCGGTGGAATGAGATGACGGGGGAAACCGGAGATCCCGGAGAAAACCCGCCCCAACGCCGTGTTGTCCACCACAAATCTCACTTTGCGGTCACCTGGGGTCGAACCCGGGCCACCTTAGTGAGAGCCAAGCGGTTTAACCACTGAGCCACGGCGTGGCCAAGTGGTAGTGTATCACAAGTACTTTAATATACGTAAAAAGTTCCGAAGTTAACCTGAAAGTGGACAAAACTGAATGGCATTTTGTTCTCATTGGCAGTGGCAGTGGAAGAACTGCTGTAATGTCAATTTTTTCGGTTCATGTCCTTCTTTTTCTTCTTCTTCTTTTTTAAAGAAACCGTGTCACGAATTGTGGAACTTGTATAACACAGAACATTTTGGATTTTTCAAAAATTATCATGTCTAACCTGTCCTTTTAATTTTTTTCAAAATGAAATATTTCCCTGGAGAACGCATTAGCACATGACCATCAACTATAGTTTATTTATACAATGTGTAAAGTTTCAAATTTTGAAACAATTACCTGGCACTTTTATTTATTTGTTTCCTTCCTCTTTAGCTTTCTCTTCAAGCAAAATTTATGTGCGTAAAATTAATATAATGCTACCTGTCGTTAGCCCATCTACTTTTTCCTTGGATTAGCTTTGGAATAACCTTGGAATTGTTTTGACGAAATGCAGCAGAATGGTCATGACCTGGACATCGATGAAACAGGTTAGATGTAATAATACCACAGGTTGTCAGGTCAGAGGGCAACGGAGCGAATGACAAGTCAAAACAAACCTATAAGAGTGCGACACAAAACTAGACGTATTGCCCCTCTGCTCTCGCTTGGAAATGCTACAAAGTAAACGGTTAATTTTCATTGTGCAGTTAAATTGGTATGTTTTGTTTATCCAGAAATTTAGTTTAAGTGTATAAGTAATTAATGCACTATAGTCAGCTTTTACACTTAAATTTTCCATGCATATTTTTAAATCAAAATACTCCCATTTTATTTGAAGTATTTAACACCAGATGTTCATTGTGTCACACAGTCGTCGTTGACTTAGGTTATTTTATTGATCCGTTTTTTCTCCATGGTATGTTTATATAGCTGTAGAACTCGTACTGCAGTGCACTGCATAGATATAAAATATCTCAGAATTGTATTTCCTGCTGTTTTCATTAGACAATGTTTGTGTTGGATGGTACGCTGGAGTTCAAATAATATAACGGAGACAACGCATAAATACTGGTGTAATTCATATACTTTGTTATTCCCAGGTGGTCGGTGTCCTTTCAAAAGTACTTGATGACACTCTCGTAACATATACTGCACTTATCTGTAAGATATCCTTTTCAATTTTTGGGCAAATAAATATTAAGCATGGCTAGCGGAGTTTAATACAAAAACGCTTAGAGAATGATTTAGGATCTGATTTGGTTTTGACAAATAATACATTAAATACAATACCATAATAGATTAATATTCGTCACTAAAGAGTACAAGAACTCTCACGTAGAGGGCATATGGAAAATACTTATAAATTAGAAACATCATAGTCAACACAAGTTTATTTGAAGGTAAACTCTTTTTACTAGAGGTCTACCTCGATTAAAGCTGCTAAAAAGACCCCATAATAAAAACGAAACGTATGCCCAGTGTTTTAAGTTTTTCCTTTCCCATCCCCAGCCTATCCGTTCTGAGATATTCTGACTTGGGGCGGGAGAGTAAAGGGAAGATGGAGATGGAAGAAATCGAGAGGATGGTCTAAACATTTTCCCTGCCCTTTCTTTTCCTTTCCTTTCGTTTCACACCAAAATCTTTTCGCCCATTTTTCTTCCTCTCGCCCGTAATGATGCACTAAGTCCTGCATCACAATTTCAACTTTCTCTCATCCAGCTTGCGCAACAATTTTTCATCTGCGCTAAGGGCAATATCTTGCAGAAGGGCGGAGAAAAGGGCGTCCTACCTTATTCGAATTTAAAATAAATCAAGGCGCAAGTGGGCGGGGCGGAAACTTTGAAAATCCCGGACACAAGAATAACCACAAATTTCTTTTATGCTTTGGCCACCCTATTTGATACTTCGAAATTTTCAAGCAATATCGCAGGGAGTTAAACGGCCATCACTCGAGATCTTCGGGCGTGTTTTGTGAAGGAGCTGTAATGTAGTGTAATGGTTGAATGGGGATTTCTATGTATCCTTATAGCGGGATCACGAAACATACGGACCTCAGCCGGCCTACAGTGTACGTTATGGCTATTCGTTAAATCCAAGCTATCAAGAAAACTATTTCTCGGAACTCCAGATATTCCTTTGGTTTTATATTAACCATACAATAGGTCATAAAGTATTAAGGGCAACAGTGCAGAAGCTTATGGCAGAAACATTATTCTGTTCTGTGATGCCCCATATCACCTATAAGATGGTCTAACAAATATTTCGGTCATAAACATTAATATGAATACTTTTTTATTTAATTTAAAATCCTCATGGAACTGTGCTGAACATGCGAGGAGTTGAAGGAAGTATATCCACAATTCATTTTAAAAATATCTTAATATTTGTGCTATCTTAATTTTAATGGTCCTAGTAGCCATATGAACTATATATGGTCATTCCTAGTATCAGTGATGGAAAATTTGTATATGTAGAACCTCTGTACCGAAAATGTCTTCACACTCAGTTTTTATCACAATCACATTAAAGTTACTTACCACTGAAGCGTAGACTCCAAAGCATAAAATATATCAGTTCCGTAAGTCGTTTAAATTCGTCATTAGTGCTAGGAGATGTATAAGACTGTATTTTTTGACAAAGGTTTATTGAAATATAACGGAAAATTCTCTACGCAAAGCGTCAGCTCACTTCTAATGATTCCAAAATATTGGAGCTATAAAATCAAAAGGCAGTAAATTCTGTGGTAGAAGTTTTAATATACTGTCTCCAAATTGCGGATAAATTGACAATTTCAAATCTGTTAAATGGGAAGACTTGTGTTATATTTCCAACTGCAGACGAAGTTTCACTGCAGGACTACAATTCCTCCCACTTCGGCAAGTCTCCACAGTGTTTTTTCATATCGGCTTAGCACGCACCCTTTGTGCTGCTAATAATATTTCTGACCTACACACAGGTCCACTTCTTACACGGAGCTATAGGCCAATTCTGAGCACAACTCCGATATTCGTCCGTAAACTGCCTCGCTGCCTGTTCCACAACCCGCCCATTCCTTATTATGGAGCCGTACCGTGCGAACTTCTTCCTGCACTGTTCAACGGCCTGCCAACACGTTCCCCATGGCACCACACCCAGCTCGAAGCACCACACTATTCTAAATACCACTCACTGTAATACTGACTCACTTATCGCCTTTATGTACGTGCCGAGCCTGGTAGACCTTTCTGAAACTGGTAACCTCTCTAATACTGTTACGAAACTTTTGAGGGGTAAAATCTCAGATCTACCCCGGCCTCATGACATCAGCTCATGATGTGAGCTACCGGTATGCCTTTCCCGTTCCGCCAGCCCATGAACAACACGTAGACCGATTCCACTACTTTCGCTCCTCCTACGGGCACACTCGCAATGGCGACTCGACATTTCCAGTCTGCAACACACAGCAACGGCGACGTAATTTCTCGGCAGGCCACGTGAACACCTATGTTTTTTTTTTATTTTTTTTTTTTTAATTTACGACCTCCAACGTTAAGTCATATCGGGCAATGGATGGAATTGATAAAATGATGCTCAAATGAATCCGGGGTCAATGGAGCTCAGAGTTACCCGACATTCGCCTATCAGGATAAGGTAAAACCCCGGAAAAACCTTATCCAGGTAACTCATCCTAACTGAGATTCGAACTCGGGAACACTTATATGAGGATATGCATATATAGAAGGACCATAAAAGCTTTTACTTTTATCAACTCTCACAAAGGATTGTAAAAATTAATATGAAAATATACATGCTCTTCTAATTTATTTCACCTGATCATAGGTGAATGATAAATGTGAGAGTTATAATTTTATTTAATACAATGAAATAAACACATTATTTTGAAAAGGAAAAAAAAATAACATTAGAAGTCCAATGTTTGTTCTAAGATTAACTGTGCTGAAATAATTCAATATGAAAACAGTCTTGTATTATACACATTTTATCCAATAATATCAAACCTCAGGCAAAATTTCGTGATTACATATTATTGTAAGTGCATGTATTTGATCAAAATCATGTTCTATTTCCTTTGCAAGAAAATCGAGTTCGACCTTTATTGTGTACTTTAAATTCATCAAAACTATATAAATAACGAAATGGTCTTTGCTTATAGCATCTGTACTAGCATTATAAAGACAACATGTGTGTTGTATGCATTTCACAATTTTTTTTCTAACAAACAGTTCACTTTTTTATAATGTATTTCATCATTGAAGAACATTTTCCTTCCGATGGGACATAGGATGTAAAATGTTTCTATCAAGGGAACTATCAGTATGCTCACGCTTGTACGCGCTTTGGAGTTTCATGGCATCATGTGGGGCCTGTGTGCCAAAAATTGGGTGTACTTAGGAACATATAGGTATAGTAACACAGCATTGCACGGGAGGGATTTTTACCCCTGGCCGGAAACGATCACATACATAGAAACACATAGCATACGTCGCCCTGCACCCACGACAGAGATGACGAGGGACGTGTAGCAGCTACTTACAAGTGGTCGCATGCGGACTTTTCAGACTTCAGTTTTGGGCGTTGAGGTTCTACTCAGCAGCAGATTTTTGGTGCACACGGTTTATATACAGCAGGCATTATACCACTCAAATTTTCAGGTGCGTAGTGTTTTGAGTACAGTGATAGTTCCCTTATACGAAAGTAATATCTCACCCGTTTGGAGGGCCTTCATATTCATGTCATTCATTTTCAATATCATTTGTTGGATATGAATATCGGAGCATAATTTTGTAATTTTATTGCGAACATAGTATATTTGTTTCTTATAGGCCAATGGGATGAATGGAGAGTATTTATTTCCTAAAATACATTTGAAGGTTGAGGTTTGGACATCGTGTTCATATTATCAAACGTCCCTTTGAACTTTGTTATCGTAAGTATTTTTGGTACAAGTTTGATAAAAAATGCTAATGTCAGGTCTTAGAGCCTGACGAAAATAATAATCAACCTTGAAATTTTAAGATTTAAAATTTACTAATACCTTTCTTTGCAATTTTCAACATTATTTGGCAAATAGACACCAAATGTTGCACACGTAATACTACGAGGCTCAATGAAAATTACAGACCACCTTACAACTATCAAATTTTCAAGCCCATAGGCAAACTCTAAAATTTTAAACTATATGTTTAAAATATCGTAGAACTCTACAGGAATAAAAACTTCCGTAAACTAACTAACCAACCAATATATTTAATTATATATAGCATCTAAATTTTTAAAGACTGGCACTTTGATTTATTTTAAACTCCTAATGGTGCTTGGTTGAGGAGAGAAATATCTGCACTTCATCAATTGTACCTAACGGAAATTACAAAATACCATACACTTTCAAAGAAAATTTCACTCAAATTTGCAAACACTGATGTACAAACTTGCACAATTTCACAAATATGAATTCATATTTTGACACTTAGGCTTTGGATGCAAGCGCAAATTGCAGGCTACACTATTCTGAATCTTCTGAATACACTCTTAGCGTTATTTCAATCCCCGTTTGGAAGACATCTGAGAAATGTCAAGTTATACAAATAATGTTTATACTTTTTTTGTACGCAACATGTAACTATTGGCATCAGTCCTGGGAGTGTTCCTTTATTACTGGAAACCCCTATCTGTTGGCGCGTTTGAGCTTTCAAAGAAGAGAATCCTTTCAAAGATATTTTATTTCTCTTCAATATCCATAGCTCGTTTTTTACTCCATGTGTTTTTACATTTCATATACCTTTTCGTAGTAGTGTACTAACATCTATGGGCATTCAGCAGTTAAGGACGTATTCTGTAAAAGTTAAATACCTTGTTACTGGAACTGGCAATTATTTAGGAATTAGTGGTAAGTCTGAGCGCTACTCCTTTGAATGTCCAATTAATATGCTTATAGAGAACATGACGACAGAAGCGAATGAGGTAAAGGAAAATCAAGAGAGCCGTCGGCTACACAATTGCTAAATTGAACAGTGAAGCAAACATGTTGCAAACCTCCTGCCACAGATTTGCAATTCATGAACTACGTGGTATAATATTAAATGGGAGCCTTTCACTAGCACCAGGAAGGTAAAGTGTCATTCTTCACCTTGTTTCGCAAACTAGATAGGTGGAATTAATGCTTCATTGGCCGCTTTTCACTGTAGTACAGCAAACTCGTAATGACAAACGTACTCTAATTTCAGACGCTTCATTCTTGTACAGTTATAGCCATTTTAAGATACAGTTAAGGTAACAATAACAGTTCGAAACCTATCCTACAAATGGCAAATATAAAATGGTAACATAACTAAAATGGAACGTAAATATGCTCAAAGTAATTCCTTTAATTTCATCCATTGCAAGTGCTCCAAATTCTCTAGCATACATCTCAATAATGCATGGTTTTGATAATCTCAATATTCCATAGTGGGACAATATAGATAGCTTTTAGACTAAAAAAACAAAACAAACATCAGGCTACGACTTCAGTTACACATTAAGCAAACAGCAACATAACATATTCGATTTACTTTCTTCTTATACAATTAATAAGGTGTATGTTTGTTCACCTCTGTGGAGTAGATAGTAGCGTCTGTGCATCATTATTAAAAGGTACTGAGTTCGAATTACAGCCAGAATAAGTCATCTGAATAAGGTTTCTTTTCGGGGTTTTCCATTATTCTGAGAGATGAATGTAGGGTAACTCTAAGCTCTGTGAATCGTCGGCTCTTTTGTACATCATTTCACTCTCTTCATTCATCCTCCAATATGACGTAACGTTAGAGAACATAATTAATACAAAAGGGGCGAAAAAACTCTTTGGCATTCGTCTGAGCTAATGCACTTCAATTCAAGGTGTGAATGTAATTTCATGATAAACTATGCACAAACTTTGGAAATGTATCCTTGTGCTACCCAAAATTCATATTTTGTTGTTTCTAAGCATGCACTTTTTATATATGTTATGTCAGACTCTGCTTGAAATTGTCCTGTCAGAATTGGCAACTTAGGTAGTTTTTCAGATAATTATAGATTGGCTATTTTAAAAAAATATGAATATGATGCTAAAATAAGTTTTGACACTTTGCTATTAGTTTAGGTTTATATATCAAATATGTGACTAAGTTCCAAATTTCTTTTCTTCTTTAATTTTTTCAAAGCATCTATACAAGATATGTTACTGCCACTACAGAATGTTTCAAAGAAAATCATTAAAAGCTTTATGATTATTTCTGTGCAAATCAAAGTTAAATTTAATGAACAAGTAAACTGATTATTAATTAAATATTAAGTTATATACTTCGCAAAAGGTGTAATTATTTTAAAATATCTACGAAAAACTACAACGAAATTACAAGTTGTGCTGAAAAAAACTTAAAGAAAAGCAATGCATATTGTATATTATTACATAAATACATTAGAATTTTTTAAATTGGAATATACTTCCTTGACGTCCAAAATACTCTACCTGGTACAGAAAAACACTGAGTAGAGAATTATGGAGTATAAAAGCAGTTCATAAATTAACTAAATTAAAATCAAATAAACGCTTCAATGATAGGATCAGCGGTCCGCAAATTTCTTTTTGCACAACATTAATATCAATTCCGTCATGTTTGTGTCTTCATTAGTGAAAACTGTTTGTAGTGGTTTAAATGAAACAAAACGCACTCTTGTACAGTCTTACTCATTGCCAGGTGTATCCTATGTTCAATGCCGCAACTAGCTTCTGAAGCCTACTGGATGGTACGGAAATATGAACAGCTCCTCCTGTTAGTACAAAAAGGTACAGTACACGCATATAATGGTAATGTTTTATTTGTCTACCACTTGGAAAAATACTTAAATAGTTCTCGAGTGAGTTGCACTGAATTTTGACTCACTAATCTTTTACAGTGAAAGGTCTATTCAACGCCATGTGCAATTGCTGTTCCTGTTCACAAACTGCTCATTTTAATCCTCATTTTATACTCTAAATTTTCTAAAAAATAGTTCTCACGTATTCATAAAAGCTGATATATATAAAATTATGAGCAAGAAAATTAAACAGATAAATATTCAGTATATTATTACCCATTAATTGGTGGTTTAGAAAGTTATAAATCCTACGTTTTAAGATACTTGTATTTGGACAGCCATAAAGAAACATTTCCAATCACTTCTCAGCAGCACAAAACTTCCTATTTATGTTTAACGTTCATTAATTCTACAAAGTGCAAAGTTTAGGTTACTTTATAGTTCAGCACAGTATATATTTTAGTTAGCGTGTGTAAGAAAATATGCTATAAAGCGGTTTCTGGATGTTACCATTTTTCTCCAAAATAAACCTTATAGTAAATGTGCTAACCAAATGCATTCCTTGTATAACGCTGTGTGCTTTTTTTATTCTCCCTTTTCCTAATCTCCTTCGGAGTTATAAGTTAGGTCTATAATAAGTGCCACAATCGGTGGTGAAGTAGTGAAGGATGGAATGCTATTCACGTAAGGAAAAGCTAGGGAGGCCTGCGGAGACCTACATGCCGTAGGATAGAGTAATGGGAAGCTTAAAGTCAGAAATAAATCAAGGTAGACAAGGTCGGTCGGGGCTCGGGGTTGATCTGATCCCATCCTGAAGCTCCATTGCGGGAAACAGGCACTAGAGCATTAACCACCCGAATAAATCAAAATGGAGATTTTCCTCGCGGCACGCACTGGGACCGATAAAACGCATCTCTTTCCGAAAAGAAAGGAAGCCAAGAAGCGCTTGGAAGATGTATGAAAGCACAGTCCAGGAAGTGCCCCACGTTTATGTTTTACCTTCTCCGGTTCCAAAACAATAGGTTTGAAGAAACTGATTCGCATTTGAAATCGTAACAGGGAAAATTTCACCTCACCTTGAAAGATGAACGGGTAAGGAGTAGCAAGGATAGGGTACTCGACAAGGAGGGGGTAAAATTGCTACATTTCTGTGAATTGAATAATTTTTTTATATGTAATGGTGCAGTTAAAGGATATGAGGATGGCGAATATGAATTTGCAAACAACAACGGTCAAAGTGTGGTTGGCTATATCTTGTGTAGCGAGGAGCTCATTGAAAGAATTAATCATTTTAAAATTACAAATGAAATATTGAGTAGTGGCCACTTTCCGTTAGGAATAGAAATAGGATTGATAGATGAAGAAAGGGAGAGAAATGAGGAAGGTGAGCTTAAAATAGTGGATGCATTTATATGGAGGGAAGAAATGAAGGAGGAATTCCTAACTGAAATAAACTCAGAAATATCAAAAATAATAACAGTAGGCATAGAGGTTGCATTGAATGAGAATAATATAGAAAGAGGCTCAGAGCTAATGAAACTAATAGTTACAAGGGCAGGGATAAAAATGAAATTAAAAGGGAAAATGAAACGAATAAGTAATGGTTGGTTTGATGAGGACTGCGGTAGAGCGAGAAGGCAAGTGTTTAAAAACCTGCCTTTTTGGAGAAGAATGGGGAAGGGTAGAGATGGAATGATTATGGTAATAAACAGAGAATCGTACAAGAAATTATTAGAAGAAAAAAAGGCAGGATAGTATTCGAAAGCAAATGAAGGATGCCATTCAACAAAAAGACAATAATAAAATATGGGGTATGGTGAGTGAAATGAATAGGTAAACAGAAGGGGGTGAAAAATTCTATAGCATCACAGGAATGGCTGAAGCACTTTAGAGACCTTGTTGCAGAAAGGGAGTGGATAAATAGAGATAATATACAGTTGGGCAACCTGGGTATAGACGATGAGGTATTAGACAGAGAAATTACTCAAACGGAAGTTTTTCAACAAATAAGAAGCTTAAAGGGCGGTAAGTCATTGGGCATGGATGGAATCTCAGGGAAGTTTTGGAAGAGGTATGGGGATACAACAAGTGGATTCAAGAATATAACTTATTTATTTAATAAGATGAAAGATGGTAGAAAATTACCCGACTGCTGGAAAACAACTGTGATTATAGCAATATTTAAAGGAAAGGGGAGTGTGAATAGGCCAGAGGATAAGCTGACTATCTATATTTGGGAAAATGTATACGGGCATACTAGCGGACAGACTAATGGATTGGGTGGAAAGAGGGAAAAAATATAAAAATTTAAGCTGGATTTAGGAGAAAAAGACGAACTATAGATAATGTAGATAATTGATAAATACTTGAGCAGGAAAAGGGGGAGATTGTATATGTTTTTTGTGGATTTTGAGAAAGCTTTCGATACGACAAACAGGGGGGAGGCTTTAAAATGGAAATTGAGAAGAAAAGGGGTGAGTGATAAATGTATAACTATTATCAGAAGAGGCCGAACAGAGGTTAGGCTTAAGACAGGGGTGCAAATTGAGTCCTATACTACTCAATTTATTTATAGATGACATAATGGAGAGTGTTAGGGAAAGTAATGCCCATTGCACAATAATTATGAACAAAGAGATCCCTGGTTTACTGTACGCGGATGATTTAACGGTAGGAGAAATTTCTGTAATAGGTCTACAAATATCAATTGAGGCAATTCATAGGTTTTTTGCTGACTGGGGACTAAGAATAAACAGCACAAAATTAAAAATAAGGATATTTAAAAGAGGATCGATACTTAGGAAGGGAGAGGAATGGTTTATAGAAGATCTAAAGGTAAAAGTGGTAAACGAGTATGACTATTTTGGTGTAAGGATGTGTAGCAGTGGAGGATGGGCTGCACAAGTCAGAAAAGTGATAGCTAATGGCAAGGCGGCAATGTCGGGGGTAAGAATATGCAAACATAAACTGGAGATGTCCGTTAGATGGTTAGAAAGAATGTATGAAGCGATCGTTGAAGCCAGAATAATGTATGCAGTGGAGGTATGGGGCACATCAGACATAGGTACAAAATTAGACCAGATGTACGGATTGTTTTGCAAAGGACTACTAGGGCTGCCAAAATCCGCATCAAGAGAAGTGGCATTACTAGAACTAGGTAATACATAAAGGAGAGGAATAATAATAGAGAGAATATTGAAATTCTGATATAAGTGTATTAAAGGGCAAAAGGGGGAATTATTGAATCTGTACATGAAGCAATAGGAAAGCATTAAAAATACAAATAGTTGGTGGTCGGAATGGAAAGAATGGTATTGAAGATAGGGATAGGAGGTCTATGGGGAGCAGAGGAGATAAATTATAGCGGTTTTTGGAAGGAAGTGAGAGTTAGAGTACAAGACATAGATAGGCAAGAGATATGGGAAAGTATAGAAGGAAAGAAATCTTTGAAATGTTATAAGCAACTAAAGACAGAATGGGTAGGGAAAAATATAAAGATCAATGTGGCAAAACTGGAAGAGAAGGCATAGCATGGATAAGAGTAAGAATGTTATACTTAAAAGTGTTTTGAAATGAGGCAGAGATATGTTAATTTTGTGGAGACTAAGAGCGCACTGTACATTACCTGATAGAACGTAAGGAGTTAACAAATTACAGGAGAAAACTATGGGATAAGAAATAGGACAGTGTAAGTAAAGAGATATTAGCGATACGCATGCTAAAGGGGATGGGAGAAATGAAAAATAGATGTATAGGAGATATCTTATATAGGATAAGAGAAAGGTGGATTAGGATAAAAGATGCGAAGGTCAAGAAGAAATGACACCAAGCTGCTCAGGAAAACCAAAGGCTTATAGCCAGGGGACATGAGTCAGCGAGTAAATCTTAGGGTCAGAAATTTCATGTATGAAGTATAATACTGCATATTCTATGTTAAATTTATGGTATTGAAATTGTAGTGGAAACTGTACAAATAAA
>CM060948.1:74425072-74487572 GCA_030765055.1 Mantis religiosa
ATTATTATTATTATTATTATTATTATTATTATTATTATTATTATTATTATTATTATTATTATTATTATTATTATTATTATTATTATTATTATTATTATTATTATTATTATTATTATTATTATTATTATTATTATTATTATTATTATTATTATTATTATTATTATTATTATTATTATTATTATTATTATTATTATTATTATTATTATTATTATTATTATTATTATTATTATTATTATTATTATTATTATTATTATTATTATTATTATTATTATTATTATTATTATTATTATTATTATTATTATTATTATTATTATTATTATTATTATTATTATTATTATTATTATTATTATTATTATTATTATTATTATTATTATTATTATTATTATTATTATTATTATTATTATTATTATTATTATTATTATTATTATTATTATTATTATTATTATTATTATTATTATTATTATTATTATTATTATTATTATTATTATTATTATTATTATTATTATTATTATTATTATTATTATTATTATTATTATTATTATTATTATTATTATTATTATTATTATTATTATTATTATTGTTATTATTATTATTACTATTATTATTATTATTATTATTATTATTATTATTATTATTATTATTATTATTATTATTATTATTATTATTATTATTATTATTATTATTATTATTATTATTATTATTATTATTATTATTATTATTATTATTATTATTATTATGATTATCATCATCATCATCATCATCATCATCATCATCATCATCATCATCATCATCATTATTATTATTATTATTATTATTATTATTATTATTATTATTATTATTATTATTATTATTATTATTATTACTACTACTATTATTAATGTAATGTTAATGTTAAACTGCATCGTGCTGCATATCGTTTTTCGGCGTATTGTCGACATGTGGAACGGACAATTTGATGGCTTACTGTGCCCAAAGCGTTCGTTTCCGGGCATGGGTTACTGCTTGGTATATGATCCGTTTGTCGTCCTGCACAATGTACTGAGCGTTGTCTTTTTTTTCCCTTTTTTTTTCTTTACTAACCCTCTCTAGTCAAATATATAGACTTCCTAATTTCCAGGGAAATTTCAAACATCTGATGTAATACTATCATAGGACTTTCCCCACTAATAAGTACAGCTGACAAACGGCTGAGCTTCATGGACACCTTACAAATGTTACGTTATAATTAATAACAATAAATTTTATTAAAACACACATGTGCACGTACTGGTACATAATCAGAAACTATTAAATGCCCGTACCCAATTATACTCATGCGATATGGAATACGTGGCAGCTAGTCGAGATGGTTTGCTGTGGGCTTATTATGCTGCAAGTGTTAGGTTCGAAAAGACGTCACATTGTTTTGGTGTTTGCTTTCTCCTAGTTTCTATTGTCTTCATTTTATGTACTAAAATACAAACAACAACAAAATAAACAATAAAATTGTTTGTTGTTGCTACTGGTTCTGTTGTGAGCCAAATACATTAGAATAACAATCCGATAATTAGGGATCATGTTTAGCTTTGTGACCATTTATAATATGTAACGTATCTGGCGTTATAAACCATATTACGTAGTTAGCTTTCATTTTTAGGAACATTAAAAGTTTCATGCTTAAATATTATGTATCACTTCTTCTACTGACAAAGGAGTTGGAAACGTGTTAAATTCTCGGCTAAACAGAAACATAAATTGTAAAGTGTGGATTTCATCAACGCAGTAAATGTGCAAAATGACGACTCCGTCAGTATTTCAGAGGTTTCAAATCCGGAATACCTGCATACATAATGAGGCGTTCATTTACGCCAAACATTGACGCAGGCGCAAGTAGCTAAAGCCAATTTGCATTTATGAAGTGTTTGAAACTTGGTTGAATGGGTCAAGGAACAATACCGACTATAACAAAATATCTACTACGAACTGCAAATTTATATCTATCTGCTGTTGCAATTCATGGTGATTATTGTATGTTATAAACACGTATAATGTTATGAAAATGTTATTTGTCTCATAATTTTAAATTATAGGCCACAAGAGGTAAAACAAGGGGTCATAAAGTTCGTGAGTTAACCACGAAGGATTTGAACCCAAATTGTAGGTGCAAAGTGGCAAGATAACCTGTGTAATACCATTTAGCCAACGCTTCTTTCCAAGCTAAGGTCTCTATTCCATTATGTAACCGCAGACCTCAGTCTTCCACCTCGAAACTTCACATGTTTTTACAGTTTCATACAGTGTTTTCAGCTCTTTCTGGTAGTTTTAATGCAAATATAAAAGCTGCATCCACCATTACAATTACTGTATGTGCTAAAAACTGCCATAATTTGTGACAAAACGAAAGAAATATATCTAATTCTTAGCACTTTTAGAGATGACTGTACAACGAAAACACGTGCTGGCTGAAGAGTTAAATCCAATTGGTCTCACTGTGAAGATCTGCCATTTTTTGTTCCAAAGTTATAGTCAACTGATGCGTATGACATGGGCGTGTTTAAAGGCGTGTGTGAATGTTCGCTAATAAATAAATGTTTGCAAACTCGTTTAAAATTGCTACTGGAAGTCTCTGTGTATGGGTATGATGTTTTTGGAATCCCATACTTAGTGAATGCTTTCTGTCCCTCACAAAACTTATGCACTGAGTTATCTACCCTTTCTATATAAACTGCTGTGCAAATCATCCATTAGAAGGCATTCAAGAAAGGTTTAAGTTACATATGTTGCTCTTCTAGGGTGTACCAGTTTTGCGTCTCACATCCAGTGTTCGACAGGGTTCACTAGGATCGAGTGGAATTGGAGAGCAGATGCCACTATTCTCAAGATAAAGCTTTAAGTTACCCATGGTCTACTTGGAAAATTCTAGCCACACTGCACAAAAGATTTCTCTGTATTTCCTCTAGATAAGTCAAAGGCCACCAACTTTATTGTGTAAAATCAAGAGAATTCATATTGTGTTCTATGTTTAGAGTTATTAAGGGAAAATAAATTTGTTGGAAGATTACTTACACTTACATTTTTATGTCACAATCCCTACGTTTAGTTCTCACACACCTAAGGTGCGAGTTGACTAATGTTCTGGAATGTTAGAGAGTGAATGAGTGAGTGAGTGAGTGAGTGAGTGAGTGAGTGAGTGTGTGTGTGTGTGTGTGTGTGAGTGAGTGAGTCAGTCAGTCAGTCAGTCAGTCAGTCAGTCTTAAACGCTCGTCCACAACTAGGTCGTTTTGGCCGTGGGATGAAAGGTGTATATTGTGTTGGCCTATAAGTCGTGGGTTTATATAAGTGAACGATAAACTTGTAAAATAGAATGCCCTGGCAATGGGTTTTATGTTTTATAAAATAGTGTGTCTACTTTTCGTATGCTTAATAATGTTTTCACTCTTCAGGTCAATAAAACTGAGGTCAGGTCAAGAGCAAAGGACATCTTCGACATCTGCCCTTTGTGTTCTATCTAGGTGCTAAAATCACAAAGCTACTCGACGAATAGAGTACCTTGAAAGAGTTCTACTTTGAAGATATCTTCAAACCTGTAGAATGGTGGAAACAATGGGTTCAAACGAATGGAAACTATGCTGGAAGGTGACAGAAAAATCCGTACATTTAGATGGCATACATTCTTTTTCTACGAAATAGACTCACATTTAAAGATAATTATTGCTCAGAACTTTCATTGTGATTTTCGTATAATTCGAGTAATTTTAATAACCTTGGTAGCAGTTTTCGGCGTCTGCTTTGAAATACCCAATTATAACATTATACTAGCTCGTAGGGCTCATTCGCAATTGGAAATGTTCATTGTTAGATGGGTAGTTAACAGTAGTTTCAAAATGCGCTCCTAATCAACGTAACTAATATGCTTGTTATTACAAAATTTCCGAAAATAGGCTAGAGAGCACTAATTACACATCCTTCGAAACCAACTCTTCAGCCAAGACACCTGTGCCACTGGAGGAAGGATTGCTTATTCGCACAAATTTTCTAAACATATTAAATTGATATTTGCATACCACTTACTGAAAGTGTTGAAACAGAAATTAGTGGAAAATTTAATTAATATTTAGCATATCCAGAGAAGAGATATTTTAAAATATGACCATTCTAAGTAACATAAATTTCAGCATCTAGACGCTTGTTACATTAACACCGTTGGGAATAAAAGGTTTACTCTTCACTAGTTAAACTACTCGAAAGCAACAATGTAGTTCTGTTACTTTTTCCAAGTACGTATGTTAACACAAAAATGACCTCTGCAGGCATGGCGCTATGCAATATAATATTTCTCACTGAGTAAATCCCTTGTACAAACTGTTACAAATGACACGTATGAAATACCTAGTTCGTTCAAAAATGATTGGCACTGCAATTTTTTCTTTTGTTTCACAGGAACCATTTATTGAACAAACTCATGCAGATTACGTAGGAGGCATTCGCCACCACAATGTCTATGCATTTGTTCCATCGTTCTGGCGATTTCAGTATGAGCTTAGCAAACCATTCTTTGGGGGTATCCCGGCTCCACTGTTGGACAACTGTATCAAGTTCGTTATCGGTGGTTAATTTCTTACCCCACATGACCTCTTTCATCGAGTCAAATAGGGCATGCCATTAGGAGCCAGATCCGGGTAATATGGAGGATGTGGCAGCACAGTAAACCCTTGTTCACGAATGGTGGCAAACGTCTGACGACTGGCATGTGGTCGTGCATTGCCTTGTTGGAGAACAAAACCACGACATCATTTCCGCGGCGGCGATGTTGAATGCGTCGGTGGAGCTGGTGCAATGATTTGCAGTACCGAACACTTTTGATGGTTGTATTGGAAGGGAGCCAATCTACCAGAGGTCCGCGAACACAGCTGCCATTTTTTTCGATCGAATAGTTCCAGCCCTGGCTTCTTAGGACGGGGGCTCCCAATATGCTCTACAGACTGGCGATTCCTTTCTGGAACATCGTGGAAAAACATGACTCGACGACGGTCAAATAATTCCTGTGGATTCTCACTATACTGCAGCATCAACTGTTGGCATATCTCCACACGCTTCTGTTTTTGCACATTGGCGAGGGTATAAGGCACCCATTGTGCACACACCTTCATCTTCAAATCGTCATGGGTATTGTTGCGGACGGTTCCCCGTGATAAATCTGTTGCCTGCATAGTTCATCATATGTATTTCGCCTTTATCCGGTCATTGAAAAGTTGACTGCTGTTTGGTTTGCGTGCATTTGCTGTTCGCCCACTGCTTTTGCGTTTTTCAGCACGGTCCTTGTCGTCTTTAAATTCGGATACCCAACGAAACGCGGACCTGCGACTTTGTGCTTGCCTCTCCACGTATGTGTAGTATGACTCTTTCCCAATAACCACACTAAGCGCTTTTGTTGCACTTTTGCCATCTATTATTACGTCAGATCCCCGGCCTCTCTCTCTTTATCATTCTGAATTTAACAAACGGGGTTTAGTTTAAAGGATCGATTTGAGGACAGTTTCATGGCATATCTTTGGTAGCCTCAATCAGAACATTCCTTTCATATCTGGTGATTAGGAATGGACTATAAGGAACTTGACCGGTCATCCCGCTCCTGACTCCTAGAATAAGCCTGTTTGATTGTAATACCTTGCGATGTGCTCACCACACTTACCTGGTAGTGAGGGTGTTATATGACGGTTTATCACCCTGATACTTCTACGGAACTGCTTTTGCCGTTGGTCACTACGCAGGCATCAATATTAGCTAAGCCCTTCTTCCCTCTCTTGCGATTTACCGCCGCTTACTTATGTTTTCTCAATGTGATTGACGGCATACCATATTAAGTTTATGTCCATATGTTACAAACCTTTGTTAGTTCCTCTTTTGTATTGCGAATGACCCTTAATCACATAAGCAGGAGGACTCCATGGAACATTGATGCATGCCAATTGATGGTATACCTAGGCTAGCATATGTTGCAGTGGAGTTCTATTTGTCACAGTTATATGTATCAGCAATTACTTCAATGTTAAAATTACAATAAAATTGCAGTTTATATCCATGTTTATGAAGGAGGTCAAAATATAACTGAAGCTCACTGACTTTGGTATCTCGCCAAGAAAAACTGCAATGGATCCTTCAAGATACTTTATTGCGAGATTTTTCATTTACGCCATTCCCAAAATTTTAGTATTACAAAAATAATCCTACAGGTGGTAAGTGCCTAGAATTACGCTAATAATATCGTCAATATAAACAAACCGGAGGAGAGATAATAGCACGCATACCAGTAAGTTGTCCCTGTATGGAAATGAAATGAAATGTGTAGTGTTTAACGCTCGCTTTTACTACATATGGCACCGTAGGCGATGACACTGATGATACATGAGATGAAGATGGAGCACCGGTGGAATGAGATGGCGGTGGAAACCGGAGGTCCCGGAGGAAATCAGCCCCAGCGCCGTGTTGTCCACCAAAAGTCTCACTTTGCGGTCGCCTGGGAACGAACCCGGACCGCCTTGGTGAGAGCCAAGTGGTCTAAACACTGAGCCACGGCGCGGCCTCCCTGTATGGAGCTGATTTTAATTAGGGATTCTTTCTTTTTTCGCGGAAGGGAGACAGCTGCATTACAGTTATATCATCTTCTCTTCAGACCAGGGACACTAAGTTATGACCATTACATTTCAAATACGATTTCGTAGTAAAATCTTAGACTTTCCACTTTTTGGGTTGAAGCACGTACAGCTGCAAAGGTACATTAACATGTGCAGCGATTCCCTGGTGACCAAATCATTGGATTGATTTTATGGATATTATGGTTCCTGGGCTTTGTTGAGACTAACTGCATTCTAAAAGTCAATCTAGATAACACATTTTTCGCTGTAAATTCAGCAGCCAGTCCAGAAGGAACATGTACCTCCTCAATCCCCTATAGTAGTATTTTGTACGTCATTGTATTATCTGATCGTAGGCACACAATTTTACATTCTAAACCCTCCCAGTTTTTCTCGGGTTTTATGATGCAGCCAAATTTTATGAAACACAGAGCGAAAACGCCTAACAATTTAAGCTCAGGGTTTTGTTAGGCGTATACCATACCAACTTTGAAACACTGATGCTCTGAGGCAATTCACCACACATCAGTATCCATCAGTAATATGCTTTTGAGCATGAGGAGAATTACAATCATAATCCTGACATTTCCTTGGGGTGGTAAATATATCCTAATACACATATTCTAGCAGTATTAAACTGTAATGGAAATTTAGGTTTTTAAGTAGAATGATGTACTTATTGGAAAAACTTTACATATTTTAATTATTTAGTTAGTAATCATGGGTATTGCTTTCTGGGCTTTAGCTCGATTTAAATGTTTTAGAGAATTTGAGAATTTCACGAAAATATATACTTTTCTGTAAATGTTTTCTCAGCATAAAACTGTTAAATAGAAGGATGTTTCCATTACTTATAGATTTTTTTGCGATATCTTTGTCTTATTGCTGCTTGAATACAACCCAATGAATAACAGTTAAATATTAGGTCTCAAAATCCTAAAAGGCAACGCTTTGACTCCTATGCCAAAAAATCGGCAACTTTGCAGTGGCAAATTACGCCAAATACACGAGCTTGAAATCCCAGCAAAGTCTTGCACTTTTCAGTCTTATTCTATCTTTACAACTTAATCTACACACAGAATTCGAGGATGAAAAACGATTTATTAAATTTATATTTAAAGAATTTGGACAGAATGGCTGTCTAACACAAGAATGTTTGGCTATGCCAAATACCCATGAATGTCAACTGTAATCATTTTAAATTCTCCTGAATTTATTAAAACGTTCACAAATTCTGAACAAGTTGAATTAAATTAGAACATGATAATTAATTGCCCTGCTATAGCCTCCAATGCTTTGGAGAGAAACGTTTCCCATTATTATCTACAAAATATTAAAAATATAAAATAATTGTTATACTGTTAGGATTCTAATTCGTTGTTAGAACATTGCTTGAAATAAAAGCACACTCTTGCAGATTTGTTACATTAGTAATTTTATTCACCACTCATCCTCTTACAAATAGCACGAAAAAAATAACATCTTAAAACTAACATAAAAGTCAAATAAGCACATTTCTTGAAAATGCCATCTAGCACATTTGTTTCAGATTGTAAATAAATAGGTGTAATATTGCTTCAGGAAATTCAATTTGTACAAATATAGACAGTCATATATGAGTTACTCTGGCTTACAACTCATGCACGACTATTCAATTATGTCAGTACATATACCACACATATGTTTACAAAATGTACAAATCACTGCTATGTAACTTCATTTGTTTACTTTTTTCGATCAATGCTTTTTATTGGTTTCGCTGTTGCATATTGCGAAAAGAGAGTTTTGTTGCCAAAGCCTTGATGAACTCCATCCGAATACATTTCTTTGGTTATTTACTTGACAAGAAATCAAGTAGCATTCAGGGAGTGGTTACAAGGCTTTCTGAAAGAAATCAAAAGGCCATCCCCTGGTGCCCGTGCGCACTAGTATTTCGTGCAATCTGGTCAACTACTCTACATTCATTACAATTTTTCACTGTATCAGGAGTTATGTTTTAGCTATACATAATGTTGGCATGGTATAATGATGTTGAAAACTAATAACTTCCTTTCTAGGTTTACCTTGGTAAGCAATCAGTAATTTTTTTGTGTGTGTGTTTATATGTTGAGATATAATTTCGTTTTCTCTTACATTTTTATAGGGAACCTATCCTCCATATTTATTAATTGTTTTTGTAATGCTGGTAAATATATCCCTCGGTTCATTGGCGAGGAGGAATGAGGTACAATAATTACTTATTGTCATATTTACTCCAAACTAACAATAATTTAAATGCATGCAAGTATTTTCCCATTGAATATTGTGAACTCAGGTAATGATTTAAAACATTCGCATAGGAGTCAAAAAGATTCCATGAGCTTTCTGGTATTAAGAAAATATATTTGTGTTGTATTACCATTAATCGGGTATGTAAACCACTTACTCTGAAATGTTTTAAATATTCGATAGAAAGCCAAGCCTAAGGAAGAGATTCAAGTTTTGTAATAGTAAAACTTTCCTTGAATTGTAAAACTTTTCCTTGAATTTTGATTTAGACTGTCACTGCAGAAAATGTAGATGTTTTCCTTGTTTCGAAATATTTAAGCTTTACACTGAGAGAAATGAGAAGACGATTGAGTTGACTGAATGGGGGAATCAAAGAGAGAAGAGAGAGGATGAGATGTGATGCATAGATAGGATGAAAGAGAGAGAGGGGGGTAAGGAAAAGAAACTGTGGAAGAGAGAGGAAAACAGAGAAAAACAGTGAAAAAGTGAGTTGAAGATAAAAACATAGAGTATCTTCGGCTTTTACTCCACTAGTAATGTACTCTTTGTGAATACAGATTTCCCCCGTTATATTTTGAAGAAATACTATTCCTATGTAGCTTGATAAATCATGCAGCCAATCTCGAGTAGGCATGATCAAAGTAATAATCTAAATTGAATAATTGATCTAAATTGAATGTTTAGTTCCCTTTATTGTGTTTTCACTTTGGTAGTACAAGTTAGTAATGTTCTTACATCCACACAATTGCTACTGAAACAGAGGAATGAAATAGTTTTACATTGATGCTGACAAAGCGGTTTAAGCCAACGTCTACTGCAGCAGAACTGTAATCCAGGTAATATGCAGAAGATTACTTCAGCATCATCGTTGCTCTTCCTTTCCAGCGTTTCGTCTTTTCTTCTCTGAAGTAGCACAAAGGTTTGATTTAATGGCTCCCAAGCTTTTTTATTGTACACAAACTAATCTGTAGCTTGGAACATTCTTGTGGAACTACTGCCAGCATGGCCTACATCTCCAGGATTTGGGATAGGAAATGCTGCCACTTAAGTTTCTAAAAGAACTTTATTTCTTACCCACTGCTAGAACTCCAATAGGCGTCACTGATAAATCCAGCATAAAAAGCACTATTTTAATCAATAAAATTGTAAGATATTTCTGTTGTAAATTATTTTTAAATAATTGTGCGAGCTTGTTTACAAAAGTGGTGGTGGTGGTGTTTTAGGGCCCGTCGACAACAAGGTCATTTGGTGTTTACAAAAGTAGAATAGACTTATCGAATATCCTATATCATTAAGGAACGCTCATGGAACAACCGTTAAAATTTATACTAACTTTTTATACGTGTAAAGCAGTGATAAGCAGCAGCGTACACTCTCGTGCTGCCGTCTTTTACCCGCATGAACTATTGACGGGTAAATAGTGACGGCTTTTGCGTAGTGTCATACAACTCCTTAATCACGTTCACAAACAATCGAAGTATGCAATGTTCACATGTATTTAAATAAGTGTATGTTATGTAATTAGCATACCAGTTACTCAGCCGTTTCTTTTATGGAATTAATAGGCTAACATAAGTATATAATATACTCTAGGATAGTCTTATAAATGTTGTACCATATAGAACATCTAAATAACGACAACAACAATAACAATAAAGATAACAATAATAATAATAATAATAATAATAATAATAATAATAATAATAATAATAATAATAATAATAATAATAATAATAATAATAATAATAATAATAATAATAATAATAATAATAATAATAATAATAATAATAATAATAATAATAATAATAATAATAATAATAATAATAATAATAATAATAATAATAATAATAATAATAATAATAATAATAATAATAATAATAATAATAATAATAATAATAATAATAATAATAATAATAATAATAATAATAATAATAATAATAATAATAATAATAATAATAATAATAATAATAATAATAATAATAATAATAATAATAATAATAATAATAATAATAATAATAATAATAATAATAATAATAATAATAATAATAATAATAATAATAATAATAATAATAATAATAATAATAATAATAATAATAATAATAATAATAATAATAATAATAATAATAATAATAATAATAATAATAATAATAATAATAATAATAATAATAATAATAATAATAATAATAATAATAATAATAATAATAATAATAATAATAATAATAATAATAATAATAATAATAATAATAATAATAATAATAATAATAATAATAATAATAATAATAATAATATAATAATAATAATGATGATGATGATAATAATAATCATAATCATAATAATAATAACAAACAGTACAATAACAACCATACTGTAACTGCTGGTGTCCCGTAACTGCTCCAGCATTGTGATTCGTTTATCCCCTTATCATTTATCGCTATCACCAGCATGACAAGTGTTACATATGCGCTCGAGATTATATTTTCGTATGACATTCAGGACCTTATTGCATATGAAACATCGCGCAGCATTATCAAATAGTGTAAAAAGTATATGCCTGCTCCCATGATGGGTTAAGTAACGTAGGGGTAGAAGTCCTTCAGAAACTTGCAGCCATCTTGTACACAACGTCCATACACAGTTAACTAACGAGCCTATACTGATCAGCCCATAAGCTAACAGGTTGTTTCCCCCTTCCCGCCCCTCCCGCACTACAGTGCATTCGCTAGTGCACTGCTTACCCAATACCCGTATTAGCGTGTCGTGAAGACCACTGCTGTAAAGCACTAGAGATTTAAAGAAGATCTCACATTTACCAGGATATAATGTGGTGCTTAGTTTATTACTATATTTTGCTAATTAATTAAACAACAGTAAAGAAAATGTGGCAGCATAACCTAATTTTGAGTGATCAAACACTTTAGAGCAAACTTAGCCAAATCTCCCTTATTCACAAAAACATTACGTTTTAGGAAAAATAAGTATTTAACAATACTTAGGCCAGATTAGTTGCTATTGCGTGCCAGTGCAATAGTGCTTGTGGATCAGTAATAAGCGTCTGTTAGAGTTCCGGGAAGTTTAAATAGACCCCAAAGAAAAGTGGGGAGACCGCGAATAGAGGAGACTTCCATGTAATTTTATATAAAACAGAAATAAGGAACAGTAGAAGACAAGACGTACAAAAGAGAATAAAAACATGGAAGGGAAGTGGCAGGGATTTCCCTTATCATCTCCTGCACCAATCAGCATATTTGATGTGTAAATATCTCAGATGGAAATTCAAGAGGTACCAAGTTCGAATCTCGGTCAGGTTGAGGTATATGAATAGAGATTTTTCGGAATTATCTCTGTGCCGTTCTTCATAAGAATATTTATTTATTTTCTTTCTTTGCATAGTGGAAGGCTTCAAATGCTCTGGGAAACTATTGTAGGGATGCCTGATAATTTAAAAATAAAATTTTAACCAGACTGACAATTCCTTATTGATTACTTGAAATCCTTAACTTTTACAACATATAAATATTTTTGATTATATGAATTACATAATTTGAGTTTTGATTATCAGAAAAATATCCTCGGACTAGTGAACCATTTTTTTCTATACAAAGAAATATATTTGCCTCAACTTTCTGCCTAAGTCGATAATTTTACTTCGGTTAACAAGGTTTAACAAGGTCAGGTCGTGCGCGCGCCCCAGGGCACGACTGCAGGTGTTAACCTTCCAGCCGCGGCCAAGGCGTGAGGTGACCTGGCGGTGATTGGTAGGGGGCAGGAGGAGAGGCAGATTTTACCATCCAAGGGAATCCTTGGGTAGGCGATGGTATGCCAGAATGTGTGTGCAGGAAGTGATATGGGAACTTGCGGTCGGTACCGTAGATCATCCTTAAAGCTCTGTTCTGTACGGCTTGCAGCCTGCGGAGGATGGTATAAGCCACCGAACCCCAGACCTCGCATCCATAGAGGATCAGAGGCGGGACGACCGCACGGTACGCCCGCAGTTTGAGGCGGATAGGCATGGTAGATCGGAAGATGGGGTAGAGTTGCCTGAGCGCAGCGTGGCCTAGGCCGGCCTTTGCCCTGACATGCGGAGTGAAGGTGAGGCCGCGGTTCAGTTGGATTCCTAGGTATTTGGGGGTTCGAACACAGGGGAATTTTCTCTGCCGCAACCGCAGGTCTCCTTCCGGGCGTCAGCTAAGGGTCTTAACCAGCACGAGAGCGGAGCTCTTCTGCGGGCTAATGGCCATCCTCCACTTCTCACTCCACCTGCCAATGGCGTGGAGCTGACGCTGTAGAGGGGGGAGACAGTAGCGGACGTTCTTGTTCTGCGCCAGTATGAGGACATCGTCGGCATAGTGACACAAAACAGAGCGCGGTACTTTCCAATGCCTGGGACCCCCCCCCCCCTTTTATACCAACAAAGGTGCGCGAGGGCTTCTGGGAGACGGGGTGACAGAAGATTAGTTGAATACTTGCAGTGTTGCTCGAACAATGCGCGGGGACATCTAGCGCTTCAAGCCCGAACTCCTTGGTCCTAGAGTGGTGGATAACTTGGGCGTAATAGTTGTATACTTCTAGGCGCTGTTTGAACCCGGCGCAGCTCTTATCCTAAAAGATGAATGTCGAGTAACACGAAGTTCTATGGGCCCCGGGCTCAATTAAGTATCATTTCAACCATTCCATTCATCGTCTGAGCTATCTCAGGTAGTGCTATAAGAAAGAATGCCGAAATACACACAATTTGATTATGGTATTGCACTTTTAATAAAACTTAAAATGACAATTTCTACATGACAATTCCGTTAGCGCATCGGCTTCCTCCTCGCACGTCGGTTGGCTAGGTGAAAGATAAGGCGGTTTCCCTACAAATATTGTATTTCCCTTGATTCTCCTTCCATGTTTCAGGTAGACTTAGAGGCTATACATTTCGGTCCCTGACATACAGTTGGCATAGATATTTGCTCGTTTGGAAGTTTTTCTAATCCTGCTAGATGGTAGCTTTCTTTAATCTGCCTCAGTGGGACAACTTCTTCCAGAGTGAATATTTCCCTGAATAACCTGTCAATGTGACCGGGTCTTCAAGTTTGGAATCATTTGAGAATTCTGCTCATTTCTATCGCTTGCGGCAATCTTCTCCTGCGCTTCCTCCACTTCATTCACTCCTACCCGGGATGGTAAGCACAAAAGAAGGTATTGGGGCGAGGTACGATATTTCATTTTTTCATTCCTTCTTTCATCCAATGGAGAAGAGAAAATAACATACAAATGCGAGAAAAACAATAGAGCAAGAGAATCATTTCAAAACTTTGGGATGCTTCGTAGATAAAATTGAAATTGCGTTTTTATTTATGAACCTATTCAATTGCAACCGAGTCTGTAACTGGGCGCGAAGGACCTCCTAGCTTTGCACAGACAACTCGTACGTGCGTCAAGTCTACGACACGAAACCCGTTGGAACCCGCTCTACCTCTCTCTCCAAGACTGCAAACTAAGGATTTTTGAACCCGTAAACGTCCATCGCTCCCCGCCGGATATGAACCAGCGAAACAGAAGTTAGCACATAGTCTTTTCCAAGCGTGTTTACTCGTTTACGGTTAGTTTACTATGAACGTCTTACATTCATCGGGCTACATTTTCACTTCCAGGCTTCAGTGTGAATAGGGTATAAGCTTATCTGGGAAAAATTTCCGCCACCTGAAGGGGAGAGAAACTGTGACCTTGTGTAATTTTTGTCTTACTCTTTTTTTTAATATATGAAAATTGTCGTTCTATGAGGCCTTCACTGGTCACTTCTTTCAGAAACATTCGCTAATCTCCGTTCATTCTTTAATGTTTCCAAGTTTAAACCGTCATGTTAAATATAAATTCTAAGCACATCCTTTAAATCAATAGTCAAGTATGTGTTACTGAGCTTTTGTTTTCTCCTCCAAAGAAGCGACTTCTAATGTAACTAAATAAGCAGTCAGGCAAGCGTGCAAGCAGAAACTCACTGAATGCGTGAGTGAGTATGTAAATATTTAAGTATATATTATAGCAAATAAACAAGTAAGAAAATAAATGTACGTATGTGTATGTAGATATATGTGAGTGTATGTGCATATATGTAGGCAAGTATGGATGTGTGTATGTATTATGTATGTATTTATGTACGTGTGTGCTTGAGTTCGTGCGTGTGTGTATGTATGTATCTATATAATCCCCTGACACAACACAAGGATATAAAGGGCTAACAAACAGCAACTAGTTCCTTTATAGTCGTCCACACAGTATTCGATATAGGTTTCGGCGGGCGCAGTTTTATAAGAATGGAACCTAAACGTCCCAAAAAGTATATACTTATATACCATGTATTTAGGACTAAAAAAGTAAAATATTATGTTTGCAAAGAGTTTCACTTCTCCTGTTCAGGGATCTGACGCCTTATTGGTAGGTGCCAAAACCACCTGCTTCGACGAAAGACGATGTTAGGAGATGTTTGGATTCTGATTTATCAATCTTTAAGCTTAAACAGCAAAATTTTTAATTTCAATATGGGCAACGGCATAGTGGAAGAGTACATCATAGAATTTCAATCCCATAAAATGCTCTCTGGGACCTCCTGATGCCGCATACAGTACGAAAGGCATGCCAAAAGCTTTTAACTCTGTCGCTGTACGCCTCGAGAAGCAATTGCAAGTGCATTTAATACCCTGATGCGTATTTAGGATGGCCGGAAAAAACTATTGCGATATCTGTAAGCTTCGAATCACGAGGAGGCAGAACACTGCGTCATCTGTTGACCAGTGGGTTATGAATGATGGAGCCGTCCAGTCGTGACTTTTGAGGGATTACCTATTACGATTTCTAAAAGGGTTAGACCCCAAACAGAGTCACCAAATTTTCTGAAAAACTTTTAGCGATCCTTATTCTTCACTGGCCACAGTTAGAAATTGGTTTCGTGAATTTCAAAGGGGAGAGAATCCTACGAATGTGATCCTCTTGCAGGTAGGCCACAAACTGCAGTTACGCCTGGGATGTATATAACATCGTTACCGGCGATGAAACGTGGATATACCTTTATGGTCCAGAAAGTAAACAGCAGGCGCGTTTCTGGTGTTTTGAAGATAAACTCTCTCCAGAAAGTCAAGAGCTGCTGAAGTGTTGGGAAAAAAGTAGTAGCCTCATTTTTCTCAAGAAAGGGTCACATAACCATTCCACTTGAGAACCAACACAGTCACTGCGCTATGGTACACCGAGTTCTGCCTTCCAGTGGTCAGAGGGCATCAGGGTGCCACCCCATCCAACTTACTCTCCAGATCTGTCCCCCTAAGATGTTTTTGTCTTCCACAACATGAAGGAAAGGCTGCAGGAGCGCCGATTTACGTCAGATTGTTAAGCCATTAGTGCATATTAAGAGGCTGTGAAGAGCGCCGAAGAAAAAAGTATGGCAAGAAATGTTTGTGAAGTGGTTTGTGCGAATGAATACTGTATAAGTGTCGCAGGGAATTACTTTGAGAAACGTGAAAGACTTGAAACTTAGTTTTGTTTTTCTGGGAATAAACAAAGACATTCGGCATGAACATCGTACAAACCAACACGGTAGAAATAGCTAAACTTGAATTAGTCCAACCCGAGATCCTTCCCAAAACATTAACGGGACAGCACCTATTTTAATCACTAATTATGAAATTTACTCTTGTTTGTGCATTTTAAAAGTTAAGTAGATACGCATTTTTCTACAGTTTATTGTTGACATGAGTTCCCAGAACCATTCAAGTGTTTTAAAGTATATCTGTCATGTTATTTCCACCTGTATTACAACCTCAAGTCCCAGTAAATCAACATTTTATGTGAGAAAAAAACCTGAAAAATTCAAGCTGAAAGCTGTAAACAGATGGGATCAATCAGGCCCAATATGCATCCATTTGCTAACAAAACAGCTGATTTACATTTTTTATGGTATCGAAAGGGTAGGGGAAAGAGTTCATGTGCTGTCAAAAGCGAGTTAACAGAACATTAAAACACAGTAGTTTCATGGAACGCAGCACAGCTTTTCAAGTGTGTGATAGAGGAAAACTACGTCATTATTAACGCTTTTATAAAGCAAATTGCTAGCTACAGCGCATTCACTGTGAACAGAGCCGAAACATCTGACAGATGACTGATTATGAGATAATGAGGGAAAGCAATAAAATAAAATGCCACGTGCCGTGATAATCGCGTTGTAACGTCAACGCAGCTTGCAGAATTGTGTGGAATCATAGGCAAATTTGCTCTTTGAACAGTAACTTGCTGTTCCGTTAGTGTTAGTGTACTGTATAGTTATATAATAAGCCAGTGTGTAAAAAAACACCTCTAATACTCTGTAATTTTGTGTATGTAGTGTAAAAAAGTAAAAAAAAAATAATAATAATAATAATAATTTACGTCCTCCAACGTTAAGTCATATCGGACGATGAATGGAATGGGTGAAATTATGCTCAAATGAGCCCAGCGTCCGTAGAGCTTAGAGATACCCGACATTCACCTTTCAGGAAATGGGCAAACCCTGGAAAAACCCTTATCCATGTCACTCACCCTGACCGAGATTCGAACTCGAGACCTCTTGAACGTGAGGCATACATGCTACCACCACGCTACTGAGGCGGGCGTAAAAAATGTGCGTAGTAACCAATCAAGGCTAAAGCAACCATATAGGAGTGGAAGCAAGAAAATTCACACAAGTATACATCGGAAATACTAGTTTAATTAACAACATCCCTTTAGCATATTAACAAGCGATGTTAGCAATATCGGAAATTCATCTCTAAGTCGTAATAAAACTGAATAAAACCTAATAAGTATAGCATGAAAATATATGTCCCAACAATAAAAGGAATGGCTGTAAGAAGGAAGAGTAACATTGGAGCAAACTTAGCTATCAATAAAAATATAATAGAGCTAGTTAAAACACGCAGATATTTTGGATTTGAACTATTAAAGTATAAAACAAATAGAGATTTGGAAATTAACCCACAAAAAGAAGGTAAGTTAAACGGACGTACCAAAAATATATTTGTGAATATAATTTATAAAATATTCATGTAACACTACGTAACAGTGCCTCAAAACTGTCCCTGCAATGGAAGTTAGCCGTGGTCTTTAATAACTCGGAATAAAATACGTACCAAGGCTAGCCAAAAACAAGAGTTTCAAGACCAATATCAGGGATGAGCTTTAGAGATTAAAGAAGAAATCAATAAATTAGAGAAGAACTTAAGATAGGAAATAATATGATGAAAGAAGTGACACCATACCATGAGATATGGCATCAACACGTGCAAAGCATGTCCTCTGATCGACTGAAGTTGCAAGTTTATTCTTATAATCCAATAACAAGACAGAATATTGGACAACTGAGAAGAGATGGAAACAGCAGTTCAAATTACACTTTGGCTTCGGAATGGAAAGAAATTGAATCCTTGTATTAGAAGAATAAGAACAAGAATAAGAAGGAATACAACTATTTAGGTCAAGTTGAGTAGCTTCTGTATGTGGCTGTATTGTCAGGATGTTTTATATTTCAAATATATTTTCAAGTGTGCCAGAGTTTTCTGTAATTAAGAAGGTTTAAATAGAAACACAGTTACAATATAAAGGTGTTTAGGCATAAAAGTAACACAGTGCAACAATTTAAAGAGAATTTTATTTCCTAAATTACTATATTGTAACGCGAGCGCTGGAACACCCTGTGAAACCAGCTGAGAGCGGGAGACAAGGGAGGTCCGTGTTAGCCACACCCTCCCCTCGTTTGTCTTATAGTGGTGACAGGCAATGGCTGGGAGGAAAAACATCAGTGTGCCGTCTGTTTCTGTCCACCTGGTTCTCGATTTTACGGGATCTTTCATCATCTGGAAACGTCGAGAAGACGGCGAGATGCCTATAAAAAGGGCTGCAACTAGTCAGTCAGTTAGTTGGTTAGTGAGTGTGAGTGAGGAGACAGTCGCAGTTCTTGGTGTAAGAGTTAGTCAGTGACGTGTTAATGAACGAAAAGATTGTGCAACGGAGGACTGTACGTAACTGTGTATGAGTATCGGAGTTGATGTAATCGCGAGTACAAGTGAAATTGTAACGGACGAACTGGTGAATTGTAATTGAATGCAGTACGCAATTCTGTGTAATTGGCAAGAGTTTAACTGTAAGTCGGTGGAAATAAAGAACATTTTGAGTGGTGAAATTGGACTTTTCATTTCACGAACCCACGAAGTCACAATATTAATACTTTTAGTAGATAATTGTTACCACTAGAGATTCCTCCATATCACAAACGATAAGCATCAACAAATTTCATTTTTCTGGAACAATACTCTCATAAAATATCCGATGTTCATGACAAAGACTTATGATAGCATATTGCTAAAGGGATGACAAGCTTTGTTATTATAAGTGAGAGAAACGTATTTCTAACTTTTCTAACTGCTCTCGGAAGAAAACAGTGCAAGCCATGCCCAAGGTACATAAAGTACCTATAAAATTAATATTAACCATAAAATTATTTTCTAATATTTCATAAGAAAGTATATAAATATTTTTACCAATATCATAATGAAAATAAGCTAATGTTTACATGTCTGTATGGCACAGTCAGGTAAAAACCACTCAGCCAATTTTGATAACCCTTTCCCCATTGAAACTAATTATACCTAAACAAGGATGTATATGACATTCGCAAATATTTTAAAATTGGGGAAGTTTAGGAGAAATGTTTATATTTACCTTACGCCATTTCAATCCCGCTTCATTGAACATGAATACCTATTAAAGAATTGTTTTTCACTTTACTCAAATCATGTTAGATATATTATCAGTTCAAACCGAAAAAAGTGATTTATTTGAGAGTGGGAGTTGAATATTCTTCTTCATATCTCTACATTTGATACTTATTTTACTGAACTTCGTGATAAAACAGTCTAATTTTGAAATGTGGTGAAAATGAACTACCATACAATTGTAAGAAACATTCTTTATTTTTAACCATTTCCTTACAAGTCAGTACCCATTAACCCACCTAGAAAAATTATTCTAATATCCAGCAAAAACTGTAAGCTATCCTACAACTTTCTTACCATATATTAGCGCTTGTAGAAATCTGCATCAATGCAGACAAAACCCTAGTCACTTACAGTTAGGGCCTAAACAAAATTAATAGTCTATTCGAATCTTAAAAAATGCAAAATAACTAAATTTATACTTATTTTCAATACATACAGAATGCTTTCGTGTACCGGCTGTTGAAACTGGAGGTAAGGAAATTTCCTATTATTTCACTGTGACAACAAATATATGGGACAGCTATCAGTTCAACTTTACATAGCTCCAAGCTCTGCACGAGATTAAACAAAATCTTGTTTTAAAAACAGCGATATAGTATGGAAAATAGCTTCACGTTATAAGATTTTAATTTTTACAAAATCAGGAAAAGGGGGGAACAGTTATTAGTTAAGAGACAGCAATGTACAAAATAATCACCAAGCTATGAATTACACGATGCATATTTTAATGACAAGAAAATTGGTGCACCAGTTTAACAGTTAAAGCAAACTACAAATCCATATTGAAAAAAAAAAAAATACAAATATGAGGGATCGACCTGTCACATCTTGTATGGAGGCCCAATGTAACAAACATAGCATCGCTCTGTTGGAGCAGTGGCGTAAATGTAATTCTGAGTTACGGAAAGCTATAAATGCATATTTATTAAAGAATACTCGTATAGTGAACGTAAGAAACTAATGTCATCTTGCTTTAATCGACGTATTTAGCTTACTGACTGTCACCACAGGCACCACTTCATGTTTTATGTTATTTTGCAACAAATATAAATTCGGCAATTCATCCAACAAAGGAGTGGACTCGATGTTCTTAAGGCTACTCACCTGAGAAATTTTTAACTAAAATCTTAATATGTGTTTTTTGTTTTCAATTGTAATTCCATGCCTAAATTTTCATACATGAATACAACCTTTTGTCAGAATACTTCATAAGGGTATTTAGGTGTAGATTTAAGAAGGGTTATAAGAGCAAGAGTGAGTGGTAATCAAACCTAAAGTTTATTAAAGGGTACCGAAACTTGGTCAGCGATGTGACAGAAACAGATGACTACAGTTAATCGTGTTCTAAAATGACGTACTATTATTTACAATACAAGAGTGGATTCTGCTTTTGCAGTTAGTCTAAATATGGTGAAAACAAATTGTGGGTTGTCTCGTAAATGCTATAGATATATCTAAGTTGTAAATCTGTCACATAAAATGGAAACGTTTTGACCTGAAAAAGTATAGACATATAATTTAAAGGGTAAAAAACAAATATATGCTCATCATAATTAATTACTCAATTACTTATACTCTCAATTATTTCTCTGGATGGCCAAAATATGCAAGGGAAATTACCGACTCTATTTTTAAATAATTTCGAAGTGGTGTCACGTCGACTGTTGTCTTGCATATACATGGGTTTTGTGACCAGGATTCGGATTTTTGGATACTAAATACTTGGTAAATACTTACTATTTATTTACTAAATATAATATATATATGTGTCTAAAATTACAAAGATATGTGTCAAAATATATAAAATATTTTCTTAAAGATTTGAATAGATGATCTTATAGAAATATATGTGATACTCACCAAATATCATTCCTGGAACGGATCACCAAATTCTGAAAAGCTACATTATACAACCACATGCATCCTCAAATTTTTGCATACCGAAAGAATGACAATTGTCAAGAAGCAATGTCTTGAATTTTAAAAAATTATCGCTCCACGTCAAAAGAAGTAAGGCTAGCGTAATTATAACTTGGAATTTCACTCACACTTACATCAGTAACTTCATGTTGTCCATCCAACATATAAGAAATTAGAAAATTAGAGATTTACATATTATGTTAAAGCCGCTATTATTTTCGAAAACTTCCTTGCAGTTGTTTTCTTAAATTTTGTGCTGCAAGTTCAAAAAGAACATTCTGTTTTCTCCCACATCGTGAAGTAGTGGAACTGCTTCTCTCAAAGGCATTCCTACTGATGCATTTGATCCCCTAAGACACAACCAAAGCGTAATGAATACTTGTTACATTTTACACTTCTATTTAGGCGTGAATCATCCACAATAAGAAAAGTTATATGGATCATTAGTACATGTCCTTCTTTTGGTCTTATTCATATCTGTAACTTTTCTTTAGCACCGTGATTTAACTACATTACTCCATCACAAAGAAATTTCATTTCTTTTCAATAAAGAATGATCACAATTTTATTTTGACAACGTACCTTTACTCATCCCCATAATTTTGATGGTCCTTCTCAAAAAAGTCTCCCCTGAATGCGATGCATTTATCCCAGCATTTCTGCCAGTCTTCTAAGACATGCTGGAAACCATTTTTTGAGAAATCCTTCAAAATCGCCTCCGCAGCCTTCACCACTGCTTCTGATGATGGATAAAGCCTCCCATGAAGGGGTTTCAAGTTAGGGAATAGAAAAACGCCACATGAGGCTAAACCTGGACTATAGGGAAGTAAAGGGATGCACTTCACGTTGATTTTTGCAAGATATTCAGCAATGACATTGGCAATATGGTCTTTTGCGCCTGATATGGACGTGCTATGTTTTCTGTATATCCCTGTAGTATTGTCCAGTTACTGATGTGTGTGAAGGTACAACACGCTGATAAGCCATTCCATGAATATCAAAGAATGAGGGGACCATAACTTTCCCAGCAGAAGCAACCACCTTTACTTTTTGGGGTGCTGGTGATGAAGGAGATTTTCACACTGAGCTTTTCTGTTTGCTCTGAGGATCAAAATGATGTACCCAAGTTTCATCAGCAGTGATTACGTTTGATAGAAACTCCGGATCTTCCTCTAACATCAACTTTAACTGTATGTTTCCCCATTGCAGCGGTAGGCGATACTGCACATGTCTGAACTTGCCTGGTTCTTACAGGCGAAAACGAGGTGTGCCAACAATGAAACTACTACGTCGTGTTTGTTTCACATTAGTTAACAGAATATAATAAGATTGAATTTTAATGCGCAAAATTATATCCATAAAAATTATGATCATATATATATATATATATATATATATATATATATATATATATATATATATACACGAGGCCTGTTCAATATATTATATATAATTACTTTTAAAAATGAAAAAGATAACTGGGCTAAGCAAAATATCACAAACCACATTCAATATGGCAAAACCAAAAAAGTACAGTTATCTTAAATGTTTAAATATACTAAAGACCAAAGTTTTGTTTGAATATCTGCAAAACTTCTTCATCAGGAAAATTTTGATTTATTAAATATTTCAAAAATAAAGCACTAAAACATAAATTAAGTGTTATTAACTGGTACAACAATATTTGAGTGCAGCTATGTGTAAGTATGTCATTAACTGAAACAAGACGTGTCACAAAAAGGACAGGTATGTTCACTTCCAAAAATGATGACTAAGAACTTCGGACCTACAGGATATTTGCACTCAAAGTTTTTTTTGATAAATTGAGAAACAGACTGTCCCCGGAGACTTAAATGTTCATCTAGAGACACTTTACGCTTTAGATTACAGCTGGATTGTGTATGGCTACTAGTGCCCTGAATTAGAGCTGGTAAGTGTTTGCAGTTTGTCATCAAAATCTTGGGCAGTATTTGACTTTTATTCACTTAGATACACGGGTCTATTACTTGTCCGTTGCGTAGCTAAATCACAGAGAATATGTATACTTTACTTAGCTGAGCATATATTTGATGAAGTTTTCTAATTATTTTTCGTGTCTTGATAAATTAATTAGTGCGTGGTGTCAATACTGTTATTCAGTATATTTGAAACAGCTGGTTACATTGGCACAAAGAGCATTTCCCGCAGGACACAGCTGTTGCTATTGATAAATTTTGGGTTTGTCGTATCCATTGTGTAAAATAAATTAACTAAGCGGGCATTGCTCTTCATAGAAAAGTCAAGGCTTGACAGTAACTTTATACAGAAGGTTCTAAGACTGAGCCCGTGAAACATAATCTATCCATGCAGAACATCATGTATGCAATAGCATTATAACCTACAACTTGTAATGAAGTCCAAATATTCAGAAGGAAAAAGATTGGTGCAAAATAAGCACCGTTTCTCTTGTGAAAGAAGCCTGATACTAATTTATTTACACGAAAAATCGACTTTGAAACCTTCCTAATCACTGCCATTTGACTTTCATACGCAGCTAAAGGGCTCTACCTTAACTTCCCGTGACCTACAGTGCAAAGTACTAATTTTGACATGTTTACAGTCCATTACAGAGGGTAAGTATTAAAAAGGATTAAAATTAGCTTTAATCGTGGCGTTTTACTTATTCGTCTCCTAAGATCTAAGATCATATTACGGGCTTTGACTCCGCTGATAGACATTGGTTCCAAATACAAAAGTGAAACTTAATTTTGCTAATGATAACAAAGTACATCAATTCTTCATCAGGTATATGCCCTTTCAGTGACTTTATCTGAAATCCATGGAGTAAATTTCTCTGGAATGATTAATATCCGTTCATCACTGAAGAAGATTGTCCTCCGCGCGAACATAAGTCACAACGTGTTTTGGAAAACTCTTCAACTGAGGGTCCAGGAGGGTTTCATACTTGTCTTATCCATTTTCAACGGTTTTATTGAACATAAATATCCATGTATACTTTTGACAGTTTATCGAAAATAGAGGCTTTATAACCTTATAGGCTAAATAGATTAATGGGGGTTAAATATATTTGAAATTTTATTATTGGAAGAGAGCAGTATGACATGGCATTCTTATCACCAAATCCGCGCCTTTCGCTGAAGGGAGACTGATATGATTTTCATATCTCTGGTTCACTTTGGTCTAAGGATACGACAAAACGCATTAAGGTATTAAAAAGAATCCAAAAAGTTCTGCTAACTATTTTCAACCCCTGAACTTACAAATCAACAAAATTTTGGGTATGTACAAGCAACATGGTACACTTATGCTATAGAACCCATTTAATATTACATACTGCCTTAAAACTCTCACCTATATAACTTGAACCCTTCAAATAGAAATCTACACTGTTATAAGGTTTGGTGAAAAGAGGTTAAAATTAAGACCAGATTAAATGTATAGATTACCTTAAATCATTTCTAAAGTTGTGCTCAAACATGTAGTATTTCGATTGTCAACTGCAATCCTTACGCTTTGAGGTCTGCTCCTTATGAAGAACTCATTAATGCCTGGAAAATTATATCTCTACTTTTGCCATAGGTTTTGGGGAGAATTATGGACTACTTTATAACTTTGAAAAGTTGTCCTAAGCATATATTCAATCTCTTTTATGATTTGCACCATTTGCTCAATCTGGGCAAAGTTTTGAACATTTAATCTTTATGTACGAACGAAAATATTACGTTATTGAGATCTTTGCAGACCCCTTATATCCAGTGGCGTATTCTACAGGAATGCAATGAATGGTCTTCATACATGAAGAATAAAGAAATGCGTAACATTCATTCATACGCTTTAAAATAGCACCAAATAAATGAGAGAGAAATTAGCACTAATTAACGAACTAATTGCGGAAATAATATCTCTTCTCAAGAAGTGTTTACTAGGCTGAATTGTGAGTATGATTGCTTACTGGCTCTCCTAACTATCTAGGGCACTCTTATCATATAAAATGCTATCATAGCAATGTCTGAGATACGGCCATGTATACAGTATAGTCGCGCTGCTGGAACGGTTACCATGGGTTTATGTTAAAAGAAGCCTCTCAGATAACGCAGCGATTATTCTTGTAAGAGTGAGAGATGTACTGACACGCCCCTCATTCGTGTGCTAAGCACCAATGAACGCATCACTTCAGCCAATTGAATCCACAGGGATCACAAATGACAGATAGATGTTTACACCACGTAGAGTAATCAGTGCGTTATCTGAGAGGTACCTATTACCAAAGATAAATTCATGGTAACCGTTCAAACTGCGCAACTATAACACGTCTCACTGCATTGAAGTTGCGGGAGTGTTTGTTTGTGTCTTTCGCTTTCAATTTATTGTATCGCTTAGTACTCAGATTACAATGAATGATTCGAGAATGGTGTAATTTTAAGCTATTTAATGTGCCCTTTCAATAACGCACATTTTGTGATAAAGTAGGGTTATAATCTTCACAAAAGTTAAAGGCATATGGAGGTGTACCGTACTGCACACACCAGCGAATCTTAAGCTTGCGCCTCCTACCAGCGCTGCCGAATGTGATACACGCATCTCACGCGCCTGAACTGAGAGCATTACCTTCATTAATTACGCTCGGATAAATATTTGAAAATGACAGATGCCAATCTTATAATAAGAAAGAATTTTATTTTCTGATCATGACCGTACAAAATCCTGTCTCTACGATACTTAGAACGAGAGTGGTGCACGTTTTATCTTCACATGGTTATGGCTACCCAACATCCATCCATTCAACACAGATAAGCCCGTAAACAACACCATTCCTTCCTCACAACAGCTATCTCAGGCATAAATAAACATTGCACCTACTATGAAAATGGAGGAAGTCACACAGTTTGAAACAGACTGAGTTAATGTTGAGTTCGCTTTCAGAGAAGTTGTGTGTTACTTTGTTTAAGTGAACGGCATCGTTAAATTGTGTGTCAAACTCGAACTGGAGCATTCTTAATATTGCATTAAATTATTATGATTATTATTATAAACGTATCATTACTCCCGTGTTTGTGATCCGAGTGAAATTTGAACATGTCCCTCGAAGCTAGAACAAGTGATTTTTCTATAAAAAAAAAGTAATGTGATTCATTTTCAGAGTAGAAAAATTGTATTTAATGTGAACATGTTATGAGGAAAGCTCTCCAATCCAGAATATTGGGCAACTGTATATGTTTTAAAAGCCGGCAATTAGCTGTGGAATCTTGTGGTGTAGGTAGCGTAAACACAGTGTAGCAAATTTGTAATGAAGCAGCTTTATCCTTAGAAAAAGGGAGCGAGTTACTGGATTGGAAGTTGTGCTTGCTGGTCCACTGATGTGACGTGTGCCAAGGAATGTTTAATGTGTTGTTTAATTACGGGAAAAATAGGCGGAACCTTTGCTGGCGTGTAAAACGTGCTCTTACGTACAGAATCTCTGCGGTACACGGACTACACCTGGCAATAGCGCTCTGCCTAGGCCGCGCCGTGGCTCAGTGGTTAGACCGCTTGGCTCTCACCAAGGCGGTCCGGATTCGATCCCAAGCGACCGCAAAGTAAGATTTGTGGTGGACAACACGGCGCTGAGGCGGGTTTTCTCCGGGGCCTCCGGTTTCCCCCGCCATCTCATTCCACCGGTGCTCCATCTTCAGCTCATGTACCATCAGTGTCACCGCCTGCGGTGCCGTATGTAGTAAAAGCGGGCGTTAAACACTACACACACACAATAGCGCTCCGCCAGCGTTCATATCCCTTTAACTTGCGAGTGGTATAGTCTAAAATGGAGTTTTTCTCCCGATTAGCAAAACTTAAACAATGAGAACAAAGTGAAGAACATCAGCTGTACAGTTAACTCTCAACAGTAGATTATGCAGCTCTGAAACAATCTGTAAACTCTTCAGCTGTCTGTGTTCGTTGCCTAAGAAGGATAAACCTTTATGGAACAGTTATGACCGCGGTTATTCCTGTATAATGTCTGTTTCATGTTGCATATCTTTGCGAACTACTTAGAACGTCACTGCTTCAATCCCATTTATTTGAAATATAAAAGAGGTACTCCATATCAGGTCGCTTTCTTACAAACCGTTGTTACCACCAGAGTCTCATCGGGTTTAAAGATTACTGCGTCACTCAAGCTACACAAACTGAATGAAGTGGGAAAGTACGGCAATAAATTATGTAAAACGAGAAAAGATGCCAGTCAGCAGTGTGGCTGCTGCCTTTTTAATATTTGTTCTTGCCGCTAGAGAGCAGTATTAGTACTGGTGCATGAAGAGCCATACATCACTGGTTAATTGGTTTTGTTAAGCAGACAAGTAACTGAGAGAGAGAGAAAATGCGTGTGTGTGTGTGTGTGTGTGTGTGTGTGTGTGTGTGTGTGTGTGTGTGTGTGTGTGTGTGTGTGTGTGTGTGTGTGTGTGTGTGTGTGTGTGTGTGTGTGTGTGTGTCCGCGCTCGCCCGAGCGCTGCACCCGCACGCTTGCGCGCAATTTGCTTGCCGATGTAATTTGTGAAGATATACGTTACAAGTTTCAAGCCGATTGGGGCAAGAAACTTTACTAATTGCTTCCAGTGGGATCGCGGGGAGGTATTTGGGGGTAAGGGTGGCGGGAAGCTTGTGGCAAAACACAACCATTAATATTGAAAGTTGTGCTTTTCGACCCCATGACCCTCCAGGAAACATTTCTTCGGAATTAAGTAAGGTTGTTAATAATCTGGAACCCTTCTCTTTGTATTTGACAAGCAAAAACTATGTGATTTATATGCAATCCAGAGACATTTAGTTTCCAAGTACGTTTCTTGAAATGATGAGTTCCGAAATGAAATAGTTTTCTTGTCTACCCTCTCCTGGAAAAGTTGTGAATATTTATATTGCCGTCTTTAAATAAAAACTTATTCACAGGCTGTTAATAAACTCCAGGGATAAAACCGAGCGCGATACTCCGCGATAACGTGTGAAGTTTGTATTTGAAAAGTTCGTCTTCAAATATACAGGGGAACTGCCCTTCCTAACTAAAGATTTTATGAGTTTCATAGTTCTCAAAACTTGAAAATCCGCAGAGGTACCTTATGTTTGCGCTGAAAGGTTTCCTTTACAAATTTTTGTTTACAAATAGAATTTCAAATGTCAACAACCATCGCCTATGATGCCATATTTTATGAAGGGCTTTTTACATGAAACATAATAAAAATAAAGAAAACCTCGCTTAACGATACCTACTGTTTTATATCCACTGTAAGTTTATGCTGTCATGGTTGAATACAAAGCATCCTGTCTCAGTGCTGGTAGCCTAACCTATCTAATATTTTACTCATTTCAATGCACATGTTTGCATGGATTTTATTTAAAGTCTGATTAAGACTTACTCGACAATTTCTCCCATATATTTTAAGTGAATTTTTTGCGCAACATAAAATGTTTTGGCAACAAGTTTTATGTTACGAGTATTCCATAGAGAATAACAAAATAATGTGTTTACTTTTTCTATGCTTATATATATTTTTCAGGTCATAAAGTGAAGTATCAAGTTGAAATCAAAGAGCATTTTCGAGTTGACACCCCGTTCTATTCACCTGGTAAGAACGAAGAGTATGCACGGTGTTCAATTTTATTCATTATTTCCTGCCCTCCGATTGAGCAAGAATGACGTCATAGTTGACTGTGCGTTTATCTTGAAATCATAATACCCTCTACGGAGGAGAAGCAGTAATATTTGCAGAACAATAAGCAAATTATAGCGCTCTTGGTGCGGCTGGGCTGGTAACTAATACAACTAATATGAGCACAGACCACCGCGTCTTCATGGTTGAATGCTACTTTCGTACCGGCATTAATGTTGGTGCGACAGAAATATATAATTTAAACCGCTGCATAGAGGAGTTTATGCAAAGCTATCCGGCATTCAGACAAGTCCCTCGGAGCGTAATGTTGACAAAAGTGTCCAGGTACTGTCAAATTGACATACTTTTGTATGCAACATAGACGTCTTACATTTTATCAGTAAATTTTTGTCATTCTCACGCTTAATTAAAGTGTCTATTAATGTTGGTATCCTTATGTATTTTAAAACCAATAGGTGCATCGAATATTTCCAAGATATAAGTTACTCTCAAAAATAGAGACACTGGCCGCTATAAAGTGACTGGACCCAATCTAGAAGCAATAAATAATGTTATGAGAGAAATGCCTCAAGCATACCGTCTTGCAATACAGACAATGTTTAAGTGGAAGAGAGAAAGGAAATATAAGAAAATGGCTACATAAAAATATGCAGTAGAGATATTTTCTTGTTTATACTTGAATAAAAGCTTTGTACATACTCTAACACTAATTTATTTTTCCTTCCTAGAATATGTTCTGCTAATTTTCTGATTTGTAATGAAGTTACATAGTGAGGAAACTGTGGGTGTTAGAAAAGAATTGAGATCAAACTGAAAGATTTCCATTTTTGTGACATATTTACAATATGCATATAAGTCTACTATAACAGAAAAATAGATGCCACTGTGAAATAAGTATTCATTGACTTATTATTTCGTTTATTCTTAATGGTATAATTTTATGGCTGCATAATTAGATTTGCAGTGCATTGCATTGCAATATATAGTTTTTTTTAAATAGTTATCGTATCTACGCACCAGGCAAAATTACGCACCTTTATATTGCGCAGGCAGGACCCACGTCTCAAATAGTATATTTACCTATCGGTAAAGGGAGGCCTCAAAGCTGCTGTCAACACATAAAATACGATCGCAAGCTGCTAGGGGAATCTTATATAAACTCGCTCCACCAGCGATGCTATTGATCACGTCAAATTTTGCGCGGTAAAATCACAGATAAAAATGAACGCCGTGTATAAGCATACAGATACTAAAAAATATATGAAATACGTAAATCACTATAGAACAGCATAAAAGCTTTCACAAAACCTTTTATTTAGCACACAAACGTTTCGCTTAGAAGAAAATTTTAGGACTAAGTGTCAAGTGATTTATTACTGAAAAATTGTGTATTCTGATATTTGAGAGATTGAATTTTCCGTTTATGCCCTCCCGGTATGTTTACTTCTCTTTAATTTGTAACATACCTAAGTTATTGATAACAACCAGACTGAAATTACCATGTTTAACATGTGTAATCAATCTTATTTTCACACTATTCCTATTACCTACTATCGTAGAACAATTACTATGCAATATCGACAATCATGGAGGTTAAAAGTATTCCAATTCCTCTGGTATTTCCAATATTTTGTAATTCTCCGAAGATTGCACCTGTTTCTTGGTGTACTATTCGTCAATATATGTTGGCAAACGTCATCTCACGGCCTCCAACTCTCCTTTCTCTATTTGTGCTCATGGTGGGCATAATATGAACACAACCATTTACTAGCATAGTTTATTCCTAAATAAGATTATACATAAAATATTTAATTAAATTTTCCTCGCCAGATTTATTCATTCTACATAGAAAACCCAAACAAAGCAAAAATTTCTAATGTAAGCATTCACATGACCTTTTGTACTGAGTCTTACACAAACTATTCTTAAACGTTAACCGTACATGGGAATCGAAACAGGGCCTCCCGAATGCGGGCCACAGACGAAACCACCTGAGACATCCCGCTTGGTGGATAAGGATTAAATATGACGATCATTGAGTAAAGAAGAACTTCGTCCACTGCATGTTACAGAATGTTATTGAATTTTTAGCACATACTTCATTTACTGATGAGGCTAGGTTTACCCTCGATGAGATCTTCAGCATTCATAATACTCCTAACTGGAACTACGAAAATCCTCATGAAGTACGACAGGACACACATCAACAGAGGTTTATAAGCGTTAGTGATGGAATCGTCGGTTTTTATTTATTGCGTGCTTGGACGTTTCTCAGAAACGAGTTGTACTATTTAATTGGTTGTGTGCCTCTGGACATCATCCAAGAATTCATATTCATACGATTGTGCACCAACTCGTTTCAGTCAACTAGTACGTAATTTATTGAACCAGAAATTTCCATATAGATGGATGTTCTGATTTCAGTCGTCTGGGGACACCTAAAGTCCGTGGTTTGTGTGCCGCATATTGACACGCAGGGTGCTTACCCACAGTAGATACACCAATTTAGAAACACTACAGGAATTTGCAGCAGAGTACGCGTTAGTGTGGAACGCAACCTTAGACACTAATTGCAGCAGAAGGAAACCACTTGGTCCAATTGTTTTAGCCTTGCAACTTGGAATTAAATGAATCTCTTTTAATGTTTTGCAGGACGAACATCCACAATATGCAAGACATCTTGTATATCAAAATATATTACGCATAATAAGTACATAATGCGTATAGTAAGGTCGAATTTTGGTATTATTTGAAGTTTTACCTTCAATGGGCTATTTAAATCGCAATTGTTATTTCGGTTATTCATTTTTCTAATAAGCGTTATCCAGAAATCATGAATTTCTGCATTCAGTAACTGAAGTATAAGAGTAAAAATATCTGAAATGCTAGATTTCCGTATTAAGTTTTAATTATTAAGCAAAAACTAATATGTTCGTCACTTCTAAAATTCTTTATTTTTCAAGAGTTAGTAAATTATTTTTCAAAGTTCGAATTGTGTTTTGAAACTGTATATTACGATTTCACATATATAAACCTTTTGAGAAGCAGCCCAAAATTTACTAAACAAATTGGTGTGTGGGGAGGGGAGAAACACATCTTGTGTCCATTTCATGTGAGCCGACCGCTCACTGCTTTACTGGTCGGGTGGTCTAGTCTGGAGTTACCGCTGTCGTTTTTTTAAGCGTTTGGTGGCACTGGTGTACATGTGCCGACCTTTGCTCACAAGTGGATCTGTACCTTTGTGTCAGTCCGTGTAAGTGGCTCACCTGGTCGGTAAGGGATAAGTGGCGGACATCTAAAATGCAATAATTTGTTTCTTGTAAAACGTGCGTTTAGTTTTGGCGTGGGCCCTTGTGCTCGTAAGATCGGATAAAATTAACCTGTAAATAACGAAGGGGTGAAATAAAATAACATTTAAAACAGATCCAACTTTCCTCGTGATAGGTGTTGCCGCATACCTTTCTACATCTAATCCATTGGTTCCTTGTTGCCTTCCTGTCATCCTGTTTTACAGTTAAAAATTTTGCACCCTTCCCTGCAACGAGGATCGGCGTATACCTTTGTGTGTAAAAGGCGGAAAAAAGTATTGTCTAAAGAATAAAATTTAACGCTAAGCAGCACGTTGTTCATGTATACTTGCTGTTGTGAAAAAACTAAGTTTCCTTAAACATTAGAATTCATATTACTTCATTAAAGAGTACTCTGTTTTAATTTTTCAAAATTTGTTGTCAATTTTCACAGGAGTTACTTTGAAATGCTCGCAAACCTAAAAAGCTACATATAATCATTTATTAGCAGTTTAATATTCATTATTTTCACTGATATTAAAATGCTTGAGTAATTGATGATCTTCATACTAGGCAACCGGATGTTTTGCTGTATGTTCTGAACATGATAATTAAAAGAGAAAAATCGAAAATTGTGTACCTGTGTTGATTTAAGGTTTTCGTGAGGACAGAATCTGTTAATAAACCTTAACAAAAACGTTCGAAAATATTAGGATGTTGAACAATGTATAACAGTAGAGAAAGTTACTACATAATATAGAACATAGGGCAGTCAAACATTCTATTATTCACTGGTTTGTTTAACATAGTGAAGTACAAAAATGGTTGTATAAAGCGTATAGAGTTATTAGCTTGTAAGGTAACGTCTTCTTAACATTTACTTTTAATGCAGATTGTCGCAACAGTAACCTTAGTGATCACTTCATAGGCCACAAATACTGCACAAATAACTTCCCAATTTGAAATTCAGAATTTGTCTCTCAAATAAGGAAAGCAAGGCCTTCTCGGCCTCCGTATATGTGTTTACATTTTTTCAAATCTTTAGACAAGCAAATATTTTCAGAATTGGAAACTAAGTCCTATCTATATGCGAAAAAATTAATGCTATTTTTAAATCCACTATACAAATTTTTTCAAGTACACCACAGAATAAAAATAAAAATTATGGTTCTGAAGTTTAATTACATTTATATCACAGGTGCTACTACTAAATCTTGTACGGGATCGCTACTTACATTTCATGGGAGCATATAAATTTTGAAAAACTTATCTTTTTAGAGTCACATAAATCTGAACACCTGGTTCAGCTGTATACAAATATTTAGATATAAAACACATCAGAAACAAAGTTACATTTTGGGTTACAAATTTCATAACGAAACAAGCAACTTTTTTCACTGACATGGATAAGAGGAATAACAGATTATTGCTCAAAAAACCAAATAATTGAGATCGAGTGAAGAAACGTTGGTGAAGTGTATGATTTGATGCTAAGGATGATGATAATGATAATAATAATAATAATAATATTAATAATAATAATAATATTAATAATAATAATAATAATAATAATAATAATAATAATAATAATAATAATAATAATAATAATAATAATAATAATAATAATAATAATAATAATAATAATAATAATAATAATAATAATAATAATAATAATAATAATAATAATAATAATAATAATAATAATAATAATAATAATAATAATAATAATAATAATAATAATAATAATAATAATAATAATAATAATAATAATAATAATAATAATAATAATAATAATAATAATAATAATAATAATAATAATAATAATAATAATAATAATAATAATAATAATAATAATAATAATAATAATAATAATAATAATAATAATAATAATAATAATAATAATAATAATAATAATAATAATAATAATAATAATAATAATAATAATAATAATAATAATAATAATAATAATAATAATAATAATAATAATAATAATAATAATAATAATAATAATAATAATAATAATAATAATAATAATAATAATAATAATAATAATAATAATAATAATAATAATAATAATAATAATAATAATAATAATAATAATAATAATAATAATAATAATAATAATAATAATAATAATAATAATAATAATAATAATAATAATAATAATAATAATAATAATAATAATAATAATAATAATAATAATAATAATAATAATAATAATAATAATAATAATAATAATAATAATAATAATAATAATAATAATAATAATAATAATAATAATAATAATAATAATAATAATAATAATAATAATAATAATAATAATAATAATAATAATAATAATAATAATAATAATAATAATAATAATAATAATAATAATAATAATAATAATAATAATAATAATAATAATAATAATAATAATAATAATAATAATAATAATAATAATAATAATAATAATAATAATAATAATAATAATAATAATAATAATAATAATAATAATAATAATAATAATAATAATAATAATAATAATAATAATAATAATAATAATAATAATAATAATAATAATAATAATAATAATAATAATAATAATAATAATAATAATAATAATAATAATAATAATAATAATAATAATAATAATAATAATAATAATAATAATAATAATAATAATAATAATAATAATAATAATAATAATAATAATAATAATAATGGTGGTGGTGGTGGTGGTGGTGGTGGCGGTGGCGGTGGCGGTGGCGGTGGTGGTGGTGGTGGTGGTAGTTTTATTTTCAATTTACGTCCTCCAACGTTAAGTCATATCGGACGATGAATGAAATGGGTGAAATGATACTCAAATACTCATCCCAGGGTCCATAGAGCTTAGAGTTACCAGACATTCCTCTTTCAGGATAAGGCAAAACCCTGGTAAAAGCCTTATCCAGGTTACTCACCCTGACCGAGACTCGAACTCGGGAACTCTTGGACATGAGGCAGACACGCTACCACCATGCTACCGAGGCGGGTGGTGATGGTGCTGATGATGGTTATAGTTATGGTGAAGATGATGATTGTGATGATGATGATGATGATGATGATGACGACGACGACGACGACGATGACTAGAGCTGCCAATACGATTGCAATACCAGCAAACATCCACCCGATATGTAAGGATATGGGATCGGCGTTAAGCCTCCTTCAACATTCCGTTCCAACATTCCGTTATAAAAGTCGATTGCGGCAAATAAGCCGGTGGAAATCTGGAACTTAAACCCTTTAGAGAGAAGTTAATGTTAGTAAGATTGAGGACGGAAGCATTAAACGATAAATAGAACAGAAGACAGTATCAAAATTGTAGATAAATTTAGCCTAAACTAAATACCTTATGCAATGAGACAAGCATTTTACTAAATAAAGCACTTGTAACTTAAAAGGAAGCTGTTGATCTTACAGTAACTGGTTGAAAGCACTGCGCAACTAAGACCATAGTAAAATGAGCAACCTTGGAACTTTCCGAGTCATTAGTCGATCTTTTCTCAAGTCAGCCCTTTGCACCAATACCTGAAAGCGAGCCTAGGTTCACTGATAAGGAGTATGGAACAATGCTTTTGTTTCCGTAGCCGGTGCGTCCCAATAACAACTTTTGAGGTTCGCACACCAGTGGTTCCTGCGCTGCCTAATCACAAAATAATGTAATATTTAATGCAGCACAAAATTATGCCTAAAGGAATTTCGAAATTGCGACACCGAAATTAGGACTCGTTAAATTATAAACTACGAAACGGCTGTATTTTCCGGGTGTAGTTTCAATATATAAAATCATTAAGTAATAATATCACTTAAGTGATTACGTGTATGTGTGTGTGTGCATTATTCATGCATATTGGACGATTTATAAAATAAAATTACACACTTCTGTTTTAGTTTTGCGGTTATTGCTGCACCGATCCAGCGTAGGTACAATCCAGCTACAATCAATTTTGAAAAGTGAGACACAGCCGGGATTAAAGCTATGAATTTTCAGCTCATCGTGAAGAGTCCCGGGAGTATATTGAACTTCACATATCCATTAGGCTGATCTACTTGTGTGCTCTACTGTAATAACTTACTGAGGAACTGTTACAGTTTAGCTATGTCCTTTTTAACATGAGCACTTAATGACAGAACATTTTGAAGAAGGATTAATATTTCGAAATTATTGATTCATAAGTTAATCTTTTAATGGATTCTATATAGTTCTGTAGTATATACATATCCCACACAGTGATCATTCCAAAGTATGGTAGTAAGCTTGTTTTACGGATGAAACACTGATAATATTCCTGATTTGGTCACATGTCCCACCTTTGGAATTAATGAAAGAGAAATGGAGGGGGAAATGATCACTTATATGTGTAACATGATTGCTTAAGTCATTCCAACATAATAGCTTCAAGGGTCCTCATCACTGTTAAATTGGTACATTTACTTTCCTATTGTATTGACAATTTCAGAAAAGGGATGTCTTATTCTACGCTAAAGTCTGAATTATATTACAGCAAGGTTGACATTACTCGGCCTACCTAATTACGCAGCAGCTCTGGAGGTCTTATCATTACATAATATTGTAATTCCTTTACGGTCAAGTAACCAAAAGTAGGACTATAAAAATCCAATGTGTAGTTGAACTGAGAGAAACTAATTCACTGATATGTTCAGGTATTAAAAGTCGAATTTAAAATGTTAAATCGCCCCTTGAAACATTAATACCACTGAAATATCACTGTATCCCACATTTCCTAAGTAAAGCCATAGATCACCGCTGTATTTAGAATTTTAAAGGATTTTATTTACCAAATATATAACAAGGTTGCTGTATTTCTGACATTAAATTATTTTAAGCTGTATTGTCACAAAATATTTAACAACGTATGGTTATGATTTTTAATCACAATATGGATACTAGCCAAATGTTTTCAAGACAACAGGGAATTAAAACCTCAGTCCTCTCAAACTTTTAGGTTTCAGTACCTTAACCAATATGAGGACGAAGGAAAGCATAAGGGAACGACGCATATGAGCTCAAAAATTTAACATTAGTCCCCTAATGAAAGCTCAGGTGGGTAGCTTTAATCAGCTACGATTGACATCTGGACCCAAATAATTGTAAACGCCAGTTTCACACGGTAACTGGAAAAGAACAATAGATATCTATCAGCTAGTTTGTGTATCATTAAATATTCATCACCTCGAAATTTTATTGCAATAATTTTGGTTATATTTGAGGCAATTTGGAGAGCGTACCACTGGCGTACTGCTCCTTTATTGGAAGATTGATGGAATAACTTGGAAACGTAGCACAGTCAAATTACTTGTCTGAGGCTCTGGCAGTTTTTAAGTATTGCCACCCGAGCGTTGGAACACCCTATAGAAGCAGCTGAGAACGGGAAGCAGGGGAGGTCCGTGTTAGCCACGCCCCCCCTCGTTTGTCTTATAGTGGTGACAGGAGGTGGCTGGGAGAAAAAACATCACTGTGCCGTCTCTTTCTGTTCCACCTGTGTTCTAGAACTTACGGGATATTTCATCTAATGGAGAACCTTCCAGATCGGAAGGCGGACCCTATATAAGCAACACGTCGTGCAAGAGGAGTTAGTTAGTCAGTCAGTCAAAGTTCGTGGCAATCAGCGTAAGAGTGCAGTGCTAGTGTAAGGACGAGAAGACTGTGTATGTGCAACGGAAGAATTTACGTAACTGTGACCGTAGAGTGGAATTGTAACGGACGAACTGGTGAATCGTAATTGCCTGCATCACGCAATTTCGTGTAATTGGCAAGTGTTTAACTGTAAGTCGGTGGAAATAAAGAACATTTTTAAGTGGTGCAATTGGACTTTTCATTTCACGAACCCACAAAGTCACAATTGTGACAGGAGTGCGACATAACACAATGGAGGCAGCATTAGAAAAGATTTTAGCGGAACTGAAAGAAATGAAGATGGCAAATGAAAACCTCGCTGCAAAAATAGACGCGGCCAACGACAACATCACCGAGAAGATGGAAGAAATAAAGAGCGAATTGACCACAGAAATGAGAGCAGCGAACGACAGTCTGGCCACGGAAATGAAGGAGGCGAACGAGGTCCTCGCCGCCAAGTTTGAGGAACGGTTGGACGGCGTGAGGGATGACGTCACGAATCTGGGCAAGCGGATGGGTCAAGTAGACGACCGCCTTTATGATTTAGAGGAAAAGGCCGACAACATCGCAAAACCTCTCACCCGCCTGACAGAGGAACACCGGCCTTATGTTTGGACGGAGGAAGCCGAAAACGCTTTCCAGCACCTGAAGGAAACCCTGTGCAGTGCTCCAATTTTGGGTCTCCCACAACCAGGTAGCGCCTTCATGGTGGACACCGACGCTAGCGACCATTGCATTGGAGGTGTCCTATCGCAGATCCAGGACGGCCATGAGCGGGTGATAGCCTATTACAGCAAGACGCTATCCAAGGCAGAGAAGAACTACTGCGTCACCCGACGGGAGTTACTGGCGGTAGTAAAGACATTGGAGCACTTCCACAAATACCTGTACGGTCAGCCATTCCACCTGAGGACTGACCATTCCGCCCTAACCTGGCTATTGAGCTTTAAGAACCTGGAAGGCCAGACAGCACGTTGGGTCCAGAGGCTGCAGGAGTACGACTTCACCTCGGAACATCTTAGAGGGAAGAGCCACGGTAACGCTGACGCCATGTCCCGAAGACCCTGTCCAGAAGAGTGCGGCCAGTGCACAAGAGTGGAAGAGAAGGAGCGTGCCGCAGCAGTCCGAGTAGTTGTGGCAGTGCCTGCTGAAGGCTGGGATAGCGCAGGCCTGAGGAGGGAGCAGCTGGCGGACGCAGACTTGGGGCCACTCTTGAGGGAAGTGGAGGCAGGGACGAGACCAACCTGGGAGGACATCGCACCGAGGAGCGCCACCTACAGGTCGTACTGGGCCCAATGGGACTCGTTGAAGACCAGAGAGGGCGTGCTGTTCCGGGTATGGGAACCACCCGATGGGAAGACGCAGAGAGAACAGTTGGTACTTCCCCGGAGTAAGGTCCCGGAAGTCTTGGAGGAAATGCACGCTGGTACTTCAGGAGGACACCTGGGAGCGAACCGAACGATTGACAAACTTCGGCAGCGCTACTGCTGGCTGAGACTCCGAGCAGATGCTGGTGGTGCACCTGGACCGCCTGGCACGCTACGATGGTGCTGTTCGAGACGACCAGCTTTGAGGAGGGAGCAGTGTCACCCGAGCGTTGGAACACCCTATAGAAGCAGCTGAGAGCGGAAAGCAGGGGAGGTCCGTGTTAGCCACGCCCCCCCCCTCGTTTGTCTTATAGTGGTGACAGGATGTGGCTGGGAGAAAAAACATCACTGTGCCGTCTCTTTCTGTTCCACCTGTGTTCTAGAACTTACGGGATATTTCATCTAATGGAGAACCTTCCAGATCAGCAAGCGGACCCTATATAAGCAACACGTCGTGCAAGAGGAGTTAGTTAGTCAGTCAGTCAGAGTTCGTGGCAATCAGCGTAAGAGTGCAGTGTTAGTGTAAGGACGAGAAGACTGTGTATGTGCAACAGAAGAACTTACGTAATTGTGACCGTAGAGTGGAATTGTAACGGACGAACTGGTGAATCGTAATTGTCTGCATCACGCAATTTCGTGTAATTGGCAAGTGTTTAACTGTAAGTCGGTGGAAATAAAGAACATTTTTAAGTGGTGCAATTGGACTTTTCATTTCACGAACCCACAAAGTCACAGTATGTTTCATTAACAGCCCGTATGTGTATAAAGTGAATCACCTAAAAGTTGCATCGCAAATATTTCTGAAATTAGAAGTTCTACTGATTGCTAGGCAGGGGCTCTTACAGTTAGCATGTAAACAGATTTAAATAGTGCTGATAATGTTCATTGTTGGCAAAAGATGCCAGTTTTTAAAATGGAACAGCTTCTAGGCCAGTCAAGAAAATCGTATTTTGAAATTGTCACACACCGACACGCGTACAACCAGTGGCAGCGCCAACTAGAGAAAAGCAAACGGGAATTACAACACTACTTATGTGGATTCTGAAAAATAAATAGAACATTGACCTTCATAAGGTTGTGTTTAAAATGAGCGCTGGCATCTTCAAAACACTCCTCCAGCCTGATATGAAAATACTGCTGCGTAAATTTTAACAATTCAGCAGAAATTTCAAGAGCAGTTAGCAGTAATACCCTATTTCATATCGTCTGGTGCAGTTGGTATGTTCTTGTAGACAGTGTCTTTCTGTTTTCCCCAAAGAAAATAGTCTATAGGGAGCAAATGCCGTGAACGACTTGCCAAGATATAGGTGCTCTTCATTCAGTCCAACGATTTGAAGACATCCGTTAAGATAAGCTGTAGTACTTCGTACACTATAGGCTAGACAGCTATCACCACAGGTTCCTGCTAGTCTGCAGAGGAATGCCTTCTACAATCTGTGGAAGGACTGATAGGATGCTGCGATACTTCTACAAGTTTAATGTTCCTTCTATGAGAAAAGACTCTGTCCCACACCTCACATTCAAACTTCATAGACGGTGAAGCTCCAACTGAAGAAATAATTGTCAACAGACCAATAGTGCATGTTTCTGCGATTTACCTGGCCATGATTCCTAAATGTTGCTTCATCAGGTCACTTAATAAAATATATGATGAATTCTGAGCATCATGTCTTAACGCCTATATACAAAAATGTAGCACAATTCTCAAAATCGTCTCCATGAAGCTCTTGATCAAGGGAGATGTGATATGGATGGAATCTATGTCGATAGAGAAGATTGTGAAGCACACTTGCCATTCATTCCACGTGGGATTGCGCGAGAACTAATTTGCAAATCTACTGCAACAGCAGACAAAACATTAATTTATCCCTCTTCTGCAGTAACTTGTTGTTTCTGTTAGAATTTAGGTTGATAACTAATTGCCGAAATGGTAGACATTAATTGGGATAGGTGTGTTTTCGCATACAGTCCATAAAAACTGTTTTCCTCTTAAACTTTCCAAACAGCATGAGCATTTGGGTTTTTCTGCATAGGTGAATCCCATCTTCCACTCACGATTTATTGCTTGAACTCTCACAAACTGATTAACTAGAAAGTGTTATAGCAATCGATGAACAGTAAACAAAATGTAAACAAACCTACCAACATCGCAGTTAGCAACTAAGCAGATTGTACGAAATAAGTCCCGGTGTGTAAACCGTTCAAGATAAGATTTATCGATAACTACTTGTGCTACAATCCTGCAACAAATACCATTGACATTCTAATTTACCCTAGTTTTATTTTTTGATATATCCAGACATTTTTCCAATTAGAAATTGTATGTTTGCTCAATAATATACTTTCTCACTATTATTAAAATATATTTTTATGCTAAATACAAATCAATACCGAGAAAACTGCAAGTCAATAGGATTGTGCAGCTCAGAAATATTTGCGGTTCAGTTTTAAGTGAGTCACTTTGTATAAGTTTCATTCTGAGTGACACTTAAATAATTATTGCATGTACTACCAAATATAAAGCAAATTCGAAAATCAATGCTTTTTGCTTAGAGTTTAAATATACGTGTAGAATTGATAAGGAAGGGTGAAACTTACAAAGCAGCTCAGGGTCAAAATTGAAGTTTTAGTGATAAAATACAGTTCCATAATCAATGTAATTCATTATTTCAAATTTATAAAAGCCCCTTTCCTTACAAAAATTATATAAGCAAACACAAATATTTATCTATACGTTCACATAACACTACTTCTGCGGAAAACAAGTATGAGTGAATGGACGCTGATTGAAAATTTAACATTCATTTTAAGAAGGTAGTGAGTGCTAAATTTGGATACTTGGAGTTTTAGAGTACATCATAAGATGATTTTATGTAAAATGTACCATGCTCTTCTTCTGGTTAATATTCTATTATATTTAACTTAACATGTTTCTTAATACCAGGAAAACTGGACTTACCACGTATCCAAATTCAAAAGTTAGAGTCAAATCATTGGTGATCATCAACATATCAGCTATTCCCTGAAAGTTAAAAAGTCACATTCTTTCATATCTGGAAGGGTGAAGGGATTTTTCGGCTTGGAACAATATTGTGCAGATCTTTCAGAAAGTCACTTTTCATTGGCCTTTAATTTAGATCAGTGCAACATATACTGCATGAATCTATGTCCACGTACAACAAATATGTTGTCTGTTTCATTAAACACAGATTGGAAAATACGTACAAGAAAATTTGCATCCTGTTTTTATTTTGGCCAAAGCTGTTTCTCGCCCCAAAGGACCATATTTCTTTTAGGAATAAAGTCCATGTTCACCATCTTTAGAAATATCATGTAATTTCGTTACCTGTCACTGTAATTCCTTCAAGCCACATGCACGTTTAAGAGGACTCGTGTCATATAAATAAAAACAAATATTTAAACAACTAAGCTGGTGTTTAAAAAACATTTTCGAACGTGTCAATGTCGAAAGAAATTGAACTTGCTGTAGACGAAACGCTGCACAACATTTCCAGACTCTTGAGATTTGCTTGCATTATTCTTAATTTCTGCGTAAGCTTTCTTGGCTTTTCTCTGATGGAAATCTTATTTGCGTTATTTTAGGGAGATGTTAGGAGACACACTTTTTATGAAGTTTATCATATACCTTACATACCTTAGTCTACAGAATTTCCAATGTTGAAATTCCTGAAGCAAAAATTCTGGCAGTATTTATAAGTTACATTGTTTAAGAGTATGCCTCTCATTAACTGCTTCCACAAGAAGTTTCATACAGAAACTGAATACAGATATTCATCCACAAATGTGGATTTGCATTCTCTCTCTCTCTCTCTCTCTCTCTCTCTCTCTCTCTCTCTCTCTCTCTCTCTCTCTCTCTCTCTCTCTCTCTCTCTCTCTCTCTCTCTCTCTCTCTCTCTCTCTCTCTCTCTCTCTCTCTCTCTCTCTCTCTCTCTCTCTCTCTCTCTCTCTCTCTCTCTCTCTCTCTCTCTCTCTCTCTCTCTCTCTCTCTTGTTCTCCCACTTTTGTTTGCTTCTTTGTTTTTCTTTTTTAAAAGAAATAGGAGTTGCAATTTAATTTCCGCTTGGTACACAATATGTCCATAAACATTGGCTACAAAACTGCTTAAGGTAGCATGTACATTATGTTACCGTTATTTTGCTACGATTCATTTCATTAACCACATAACTTTTGCGATGCCTTCTGACTTTAGTTAGATTAAATAAACCCATAATGTATTCACCTTGAATACTTCTATCTTCCTTATAGTATTTCATAAACAGCTCCTGTTTCACAGCGGCATCAATGATTTGACACTGTTACTTGTAGTTGCACATAACCTATAATAGAACATTGAAATTAGAACCAAACGTTTTGGGCGATGTACATTTTCAAAACAACGCATTTTACTATATATGAATTAAATATGTCGTGGCTTAATAATAATTTTACTTAGCCTTTGTATTTACCTGCAGTGAAGGTCGTTTCTTTCCAGGCACATGTACAACTTTTCCGATCGTATGCTTTTTACTGCTGCTTTCTGCTCCTTTCCTTTATTCTGTTCACTTCTAGACCTTTAGATCTCCTTTTGCTATGCACATACAATCAATATTGTAGCCACATTCGTAGCTACATACACACTACAATCAGTTATTGAAGCGTGGAGAGGAAAATTGACGCTGCAAATAGATTTACACTTGACACCTTTGTGAAGAAATAGCTTTTATATACACCAAAGGTGTTCCATCTCGAGCAACTTTACATTCAAATTGTTCTGCTTTTCACATAGTGCTTTCCGGAGTAATCCAAGATGGAATGTAATACCGTTTTGTTAGAAAAAGTTATATAAATTTGGCACTTTTCCGCTTTGTAAGGATCACCATTCTTGTGGAGCAGTGAGTAACTTCTTATATATATATATATATATATATATATATATATATATATATATATATGTGTGTGTGTGTGTGTGTGTGTGTGTGTGTGTGTGTGTGTGTGTGTAATTTACGTCCGCCTCAACGTTAAGTTATATCGGACGGTGAATGAATTGGGTGAAATGGTGCCTCAAATGAGTCCAGGGTGCATGGAGCTTAGAGTTACCTGACATTCGTCTTAAAGGATAAGGGAGAACCCCAGAAAATCCTTATCCAGTTAACTTACCCTGACCGAGATTCGAACTTGGCACCTCTTGAACGTGAGGGAGACACTTTAGTTTCGTAAGTCAAATAAAAATATTAATTACTGATAGAAGTATTATTCGAGAAAAGTGCTGCAAAAAAGAGATAGTATAAAGTTTCAACTACCTCTCGAATGCACAATTCATTAGATTTCCATTAATGTCTTGCGTACACGATTTCAGGATGCAAATAAGGTTAAACTAACATACGTTAACAGGTTTGTCATACAATTCTCCACATGCTGCGGGAGCAGTTTCCAGAAATGTATTGTTTAATTTTCTTCTTACCCTTGCTATTGTCCCGCTTACCCCATTTCTCCCCTACCCCAACTTCGTCTGCTCTGAGCATTTACTAGTACACGTAAAGCCTGAGTTGAAGTATTCGCAGAGCTACTAATTTTCTTCTTTATCTCAATGCTATTGTTGGGTATTTCAGGCAAGAGCGCTGTGTTCTTTCTTTGCTATTCTGAGAGTTCTTTGAGGCTTCTTCAGCATCTGTGTGCTGTGAAATTCGAAATCTGCTTAAGAGGCAGAAATTTGTGAAAATGGCCATAAACATCAAGAATTAAAATTTAGGTGTTTATTACTTATCGTTAATTCTAGGAATGTTTCATTATAAACATATTTGTAATCGTGAAAATGTGGTAGTTAAGTGATGATTTAAATAATCCCAAGGGGTGGTATCAAAGTTGAGCTCAATGTTGTATTTCTAACACATATTTCTCAAAACTTCTTGACGCTTCTTTTTCTTTTTCTTTTAAAATGTTTGTTGTATAAATATTAATCAGTTGCCATATTCTCCATTTTTACATAAAATGGCTAATATGAATAAAATGTTGATGCACTTTTAAGTATACGTCGTATTCAAAGTGTCAGTACTTGGAAGTTACTGAATTCAAACTTCAAAAGTATTTCCCCAATACATGTTGGCTAAAATATGCTAAATGTTTACTAGTCTAAGACAAATGTTTTTGCTAATAGCCTCATTTAAGCTTTATAAGCACTCGCGTGCGCGCGCATATATATATCAAAAGCGAAGTTCGCAGTTGAAAGAAAAAAGTTAATTTGAACAAGTACGTATCTTCAAACTCGTTTTATAGCTCCAAGGGGATTATATAGCATCTAAATGTGCTTTTAAATTATGAAGAATTTTAGGAAGTTTATTAGGAAGAATTTTTGTGTAAAATAGGTAAAGTTTTTTCTTAATATTCATAATCCATGAATGATTAATACCTATACACTAAAGTTAAATATTGCACTTCTGTATACCGACATAAGTTGTGGTAATATGTTGCAAAAGCTAGTTAGTGACTTTAAGATTTCGATACCACAGAGATCGATTTTGTTAGTTGGAAATACATGATATAAGTCACATCGACAGCTTAATCTTTCAGGACACATATACAGGACATAGTAGCCACTGCCTCAAAGTCATTAACGATATAAACCAAATTACTAGCTCTCGACACAGTAATGATCTTGTTTCGGGCGAAAGTAACGCCAGTAGCATTGTATGGTATAGAACTATTTTGAGGAAAGATGAAAAACCGCAACCTTGAAAAGCTGGAGAAAATAAAAGCGAGGTATCTAAAGAAGATTCTGGGTGTAGGAAAAATCACCAAATTTCGACTGGTTTATGAGCTTACTAGGGATACTTTCTTCTTGGAAGATCTACGCGTGACATATTTGCTGCCATGTACCAAACCCTATGAGGAAGTGTTGGAAGAGAGGAGAATGAAGCGCAGGGAGATCCATGAGGACTTCTACACCTCTAGTGCATGCTGAAAATATCCTGCACCAAGAGAAACAAATCCCAGAGACATCATCATGAAACAAGCAACCCATGACTTTCACCATGAACTATTTATAAATAAAAAGTATCATAAGCCAATGAAGGTTGCTCTTGAGGGCTGTGCGGGAAAGATTGCGAAAGATATCACATCCTGACATAGGTCAACAAATTGCAATCTATCTCTGAGCACAGCAAAACAAAAAGTGTAAGATTGTCTACTTAAAACCAATTCGGGTGCATCTTCTCCTTATTATTATAGAATTATAGATTACTTAGCTCAAAAATATTCCCATAAACAAATGCAATAATGATAAAATAACACTGGCAGTGATAATGCTACCTTTAACCTTCATATGTCCGTGTTTTTATAAAACTACACCTTAAATTTAGTCATTCGACTTTATTCTATGTTTACAAATTTTGAAAGAAAGAGAAGAAAATTTGCAATCTGAAGGATATTTTAAATCCAAGAAAAGATTACGAAAACAAGATTACAATGGAAATACTTTTCTAACAATTTATCTCTCATTTGCACAACCTTGTACTTGTGCATGTGCGGATTGATTTCATTTTGATTCATCAAAATTTCGCACACGGCAGAACTTTAATCGAATCCACCTTATAACAGTTGTATAACAATTTAAAATAAAACTACTCTATGTCCTTTATAATCTTGAAGATTTAGTATAGATTCATCTAAAATATTTGCGATACACCTATTCTGTGCTCTTCAATTTTTTGCTTCGACTTCTGCATCTAATCAACATAGATAATTTTTTTCATATAAAGGTAAATTCTTCTTTCTCGTTATTTATTTCATTGTTATGTACATTAAAAGTAAGTAGCAAAGGAGAAAAGAACATTCTTAACAATGAAAAAAAGCAGTATAATATCATAAATGATTCAGGAACTAATCACATATTCAAGTGGCACAGGCTTCACATTACTCTTTAAAAGGGCATTTTTCAGTCATCTGTAAGAAAATCGCGTGGTTGCCAAACATCTCCTATTAACTAAGCTTGTTTCACAAATCTATCATATACTGAATAATGCTGGTAATGAATCTATTTCATACATCCGTAAAAATTATTATTATCATTTTTTTATTTTTTAACTAAGCCTTCGATAGGCTATTGAAACCATAAGTTTTATTCCTTAACTTTTTGAAGACTCTGAGCATTTGCATTACTCCAGTGATCTTGTTGTTTATGAAACAATTTTAAGGGCAAGTATAAAGTCAGTTAATACTAAAGAAATAGAGATGTGTAAACAATACTTCAAGAATAAGCAATAAATAGACTGCCTATTTTACACTCTTATATGTCTTATAATACTACTTAAGTGCAAGATGACAAGTGGGAGTATGCATAAACGTGACGCAAATACAAGGCTAAACGTGGGTTCCAAAATTAATGTCCTCCGAGATATGAGCACTTTAAAATTTATAATGCAGTAGCACGCATATCTTCTAATTTGGGCTCTTTATTTTTTTATCTTTTAGTATATATAATTATCTGCAATGCAGTAAGAACTGCAGTAATTTGTCTTTGCAATAGGCTCTGAGCTGCATATTTGATTCAAATTATTAATAGGAGGTATTTAGGTAAATATAGAGAAGGCGATTTCAGAGTTTAACCAATTTTGATATCAGAAATATTCTGATGCTGAATTATTAAGAGTGAAATTCAAATATATATATATATATATATATATATATATATATTGTAATTTATACACGAAGGAAACACAAATTCTCCTGTGAAGGTGCTAGAAAACGCACCAGCTTAAATAACCGCTGTTAGAGGACTCAATGTATTGAGCCCGCCTCAATACTGTATCAACTATAACCCTAATATACCACTGTGTAAAATAGGGTTCATAAATCTGGATAAATAAAAAAAGATACTGTATCCAGGCAACTCACCTTAAAGAGACTCTGTGCGCGTTTCGGTAGCGTAGATGATAGCTTGTCTGCCTCAGGTTCAAGAAGTGCAGAGTTCGAATCTCTTTTTTTTTAATTTACGTCCTCCAACGTTAAGCCATATCGGACGGTGAATGAATTGGGTGAAATGATGCTCAAATGAGTCCAGCGTCCATGGAGCTTACAGTTAGTCAACATTTGTCTTGAAGGATAAGGGAAACCCCGAAGAAAACCTTATCCAGGTAACTCACCCTGACCGAGATTCGAAGTCGGGACCTCTTGAACGTGAGACAGATACGCTACCATCTACGCTACCGAGGCGGGCTTTCGAATCTCTCAGGATGAGTTACCTGAATAAGGTTTATCCGGGTTTTTCCTTTACCCTGAAAGGCGAATGTCGGTAAGTTCTATGAGCTTTGGGCTACTTTGAGCATAATTTCACCCATGCCATTCATCGTCCAATATATCAACGTTGGAGGACGTAAATGAAATTTAAGAAAAAACGAGAACTCGAGACCTCCTGAATATGAGGCGACACGCTACACCCACGCCACGGAGTTGGATTTTTAATTCCTGGCAAGAGATCCATTTATTGCTTATTTTTAGCTATTTCTTGTTTTCTTTCTTTTGTTAAACGCACTGCTTGACTTACATTAAGTTATATAGCTTTCTTCCGTAATTCCCCCCTTACCATTAAGTTTACTTTTCATTTAACTAATTATTAATTTCTGTACCTCGCAACTAAAGCAGGCAAGAGGAAGGGCTGTATTCCACTGAAAATTTCGTAGTCAACATTTCAAAAGAATTTCACATTTCCTTCTTTCCTTCATGATCACAAAAATTACTGAAAATATTATAAAATTAATGTGAATTTGTGTGTCTGTGAATAGTGCAACTCAAAAACGATATTCTCGGTAATTATGAAACTAGATATTTAGTTTCGTATCTTCCAAAGATTCGGCACAGAGTGTTTCAGGTAGGCCCCTCCACCAAAATTTACCTTTCTATAACAACTTTTCGAAACTTTTAGTTTTTATAAAACGGCTGCAACCATTTATGATTAATATAGCCTATATTTAAGATATTACGCGTAAAGTAAAACGTATCTCTGAAATCTTCTGCTTGTGACGGATATGAATTGCATTCATTCAGAAGCAATTTTGTAAGATATAATACAACTGATAAACTGTTACAAATAGGCAGCAACATAATTACAAAAAAGTTGTTAAACTCTATAAAACACAACTTTTAATGAATTTTTGTAACTTTAACCATTATCAAAGTATCCGTTATTACTGGATTGAATTGTTCAACATTTTATAGTTTAATGTGCTCTCGCAATTTGGTTATTTTTCTTAATAGCATGGAAAGGGTATTAAGCAGTTTTTCACGCGCCCAAAATACTCATACAATTGCACGCTGTTGAAACACAGCAGTTTAAGAACGTTCATAAATAAATATTAAAGGAAATGGAAATGGTATGGAATTTTAAGACTACACGATAACGACCCAACTTCCTATTTCCTATAACCCACTTTTATCCACACAGAATGTTGCAATGGGGTCATTATAAAAGGTTGATCCCGATCGTAATGAAGTAGGGAGGTAAGTATTCTTTTAAAAGAACTGCGTATAATCCTTATGGCAAAATAAAAGATAGTGGGTCAAAAATATCAAGTGACCGCAATTATTTTTATTACTATGCAAGGAGATTCGGCACAGAAACCTGTGGTTTATTATACCTAATCCCAAAGTGAGTCATCCGCGGGTGAGGCGCCAGTAGACAGAAGGCGGTCGACCCAAGGAGTAACAACAGAGCTGAGACAACCGCCGACACATCTACTCTGAAAGGGACCACCAGATGAGAGATTATGTGAAATGATAATGAAGATGAATTGAAGGGAAGGAAATTTGGCGGATGTAATTAAGCTACCCGGTACTCGCCTAGTGACAGGGGAAAACCCCCGAAAAGCATCATGGGTCTGGTAGGCCAGCCACGGGAATCGAACCCGACCCTATTTATTAATATTTATAAAAATACTCGAACGTCTGCATTAATTCAGGATTGCTGAACTAGGGCTGTTCTAATGAACAAATGCGGTTTTGGAGAGGGGCAGCTGTTCCACTTCTAATCAGCACGGTAGAAAAAGCAATTCGTGGGAAACTTAGCCTAGTAGAAGATAAGAAAAAAACCTGGTGGTCCAAAGTAAGCAAAAGTGGAACTTTTGTGCCAGATAAGGCTTAGATTTTCAAAATCAAGGCACATTCATTAATTACATTTCACAGAGAAAAAAATCAAAATATTTCAGTGAATAAAGCATTATGCATCATTTTCCACAATGTTTATGAAAAGTCAACAAATTAAAAAAGTAAACTGCTACAAATTGTCCTTTATAAAATTTACAAATGATTTGGAGCACACTGAAAGATATTGCACTGTAGCGGTCGGCTGCTAACACGAAGCAATGTTACCTGGATCTGGACGCGCCCAACGGCTCTTCTTCACCAGAACCATTCCACGAATCGGACAACTGCTATTGTGTGCCGCCTTTCTGCTGAATGGTCGCCTTGCCTTTTTCCAGTAGTTTATCGTTCTAGAACGTTCCCCTTTTATTCGAGGCCTATATAAGGAATTGACAGGCCCTCCTGGGCAATCTAGTCGTCGGTCTCAGTCGAGTTGAGTTGAATTACGGGTAGACTTGTTTCAGAAGAGAGTTCACGTTGAGAATTCTTTTGAGTGCACTGTACAGTGCCGATTCAGTGGACATCGGCGACTGCAATTCAGTTGTGAGTTGTGATTCAACAGTTTAGATTCGTTTCGATGCGACAAGTAGCTCTGCACTGAATGCCTGCAATAGTGTCTAGTGTAAAGTTTGCGCGTACGCGATAAGGAACGGGTGATTAACACTAACTGGTGTTCTTTAAACGTAGATAATAGAAAAATATACCATATGGGATCCCGGAATAGGACCAAAATCAACAGGGAGACCGAAGGCACGGTTGGCAGACGACTTTAGGACAGCAGGAACACTATGGACGAGACAAGCTAAAGACAGACAAACGTGGAGAAAATGGAAAGAGCAGCCATCTACGAACACACCACTGTATTTCAAGGAGACGTAGGATCAATGTAAATTACTGAAATCAAGCGGCGTAAGAGGGAACTTAAGATGATGGATCACCAAATGTAAGAGAGTTCAAGTTATAGAAATATCACAGATCCATCACCTTAAGCTGAGTGGAAAATAAGTTATAGAACATTCGAATATAAAACAATCTAACACGGATGTAAGTACACAGTGTAGAGAATAGTGAACATTAATAGTCATCGCAGTAGATAAGGAGATACCGACAAGCAAGCATGAAGCTCTTAGGAGTTGTTACCCAAATTAGCTTATAGCAGCAACTCCCTGCACTAGCAGGAGGCCTTTGCCCTTTAGGAATAGATTGGCTATTTATTATTTCATTCGCTTTCAGAAGTAGAGGGATATTTTTTGTTGCTCACATGTCCAAAATGCCCAATTTGTCTACTTAAACAGCGCTAAGCTACTTAAAAGGTAAGTGTTAATTAAAAACTTTACGTAATAGGGCAAGGGTGCATGGTGAGTGAGGAGTGTGTGGTGTTTTAGGGCCCGTCGACAACAAGGTCATTTGGGCCCGATTTATGCATGGTTATTTACAGTTCTTAAACTACTAACATCAGCATAAAATTAGGTCTAAGTTTGTAGCATTAAATTTGTATATGTTTAGAACTTCAGAATCAGTAAGTAAGAATTAGCGAAAATATAACACCTTTGGGTTGTCTTAATTAGAAGTTGAGGTATTTTAAAGTCTCCATACATTGATCGAAAAACAAACTTAAACGGTATACATGATGTTTTAACTTTATTAGGGTATTCCATCTGTGAACTGGGCATAGCACAACGTCATAAACGCAGTTTCCAAAATAATGGCCCATTTGTGCTAAATACGAATGTATGGGTCTTACGGTGGATGGAGCGAATAAGAGAAATATTGACATTTGCAGTGATCCTGAAACAGACAATATGCGTGCAGTGAATCCAACAGTCAGATGATTTCTATCAGCTGCAGTGAACCAGGATAGGGAAACGAGGGGTATACGGGTCAACAATTCAATATGACAGGGGGTACACAAGGCTCGTTTTGGAGTGATGGGACGGTTCTGTATCACTGCATTTGTACATGAGATTCTCCAAAATGTCCACATGTATATGCATCTTCCATCTGGCCTTGCTCAAAATAATCCTATTACCTTCATAGAGATTGAATTGTATAAATTATCATCGCCGTATTACTTAAACTTTTGTTAATTTCGTTTGTTACCTTAAAATAGAGAAGGCATCGCATTTGTCGCAGAAATTCAATAATGTACCGTGCAAATGACGTTTTCGTGCATTTAACACAGTGTAAATAATAGAAGTTCGGATAAGTAATACATGTTTTTCAGCTTTCCAATGCTACAAGTTTCACGCCACTTCGATATTTTTCGCTTTATAATGAATATGTTACGCATACAAAACACAATTTAAGATTGAGTGCTTATTAGAGCTGCGAAAAATGTCTATTTTACACTGACAATTCTATAGAGCTATTGGGTTGGAAATAAACATTCTAAAACAACAGACAACTATGCCCACGATTTATGATTTTGATAAATATTCCAAAGCATTGTCCCGTTCATTGTAAAAGTTTAGACACAAGTACTTAAGTAAATTGGGTGCCTGCACGTTTCGAAATATTCCTGCCGGTCGAGCTGCAAACCGGCGATGTGCTTAAGGATGAAACAACTGGATACCCTTGTTTTACATCTGTTTTGTGAGTTCATTCCTCTTCGCCTTAATTCGTAGTTCTTCCTCTGTTGGTAAATGACAGGATGCTCTCCTCCTCTTCCAGTGGCTCTATCGTACTCTCCTCATTATGCAAATTCGTAATGTACTTTCAATAAAAGTACATATAGCGTGTTATATCTAATCATAATAAATAATGCCTATTTCATTCACATTAAACCAATGGATATCCGTCGTTCTCGTTATTACTGTATAAGTTTTAGTGAATTAAAGGTCATAAATTCCAAAACGGAGTATGCTGTAGTTGCCTTTCGCATGTGAATAAAACGCTTCATACTGCAATTAAATAACTTTGGCCAGGTCACTTTAGAAGCATTGTCCTTTAGCGAAACTTGGACACGGCGACGGTTCCAAAGCCTCGCAACATAGAAGTACTATAACTGCTGATTTGTAAGACAGCGTAATATCTAGGACTAGGGTGTAATTTTTGGCAAATAATAAATCAACGCCTTAGTGCAAAATTGGAGAACTGAAATTTCGGCATTCACGGCAGTCTCATAAAAACCATTATGCTGCTTTTAATCTCTACCTAGTCCTTATACATTGAGAACAGGCAACTTTTGAACTGCAATTTAAACAATTCTAATATCATGCTTAAGGCAAAGAGAGATCTTAATCATTAAATGCATAAGTGACGTATTATGGCAATCTTATAAGTTTTCGTTTTATAAATTTTATAATATTTTAAAATACGCACTAATTTTTCTTAAGTTTTATTTATGGCGTTCTCAAAAATAACTTCCGCGGACATATACCTGAAAATGGCATTAAAATACAATTTGTATTGACGGAAAATGTTAATGAACAGGTTTAACCAAAACGTTCAAATTCAAAAATATAGAATACTAGTATATTATAAATCATGGTATTACCAAGAGTCGAGTATTTAGCAAGTATTTATGAATGTAACAAAGTAACCATTTTTATGATAATGAAATAATTCACTGAAAAATTCAGTGTCCTTCTGCAGAAGCCTGCTAAATGCAAACCTCGCTAGAGTGCAAACTATTAAATGACAAATACAGACCTAAATAGGTGATTTCTACTTAAACATAGTCAAATGTGTGCACACGATATATGTATACTTAATAAGATTAATATATGTGAATACTACAATTTAAACTGTCATTGAACTATACTTTACACAATATTGAAATAATTCAGCTTTTGGCATATTTTAATTCAGTGCCGTATTTGTGGTTTAGAAAACTCCGATACTGTGGTCTGGATTCGTACCACGGCTTTTTCATACTGATGCTCTACACCTTTTTTCGGAGGGGATTCGGTACTGCGATCAGTGTTGGTCTATTTTGCCTCATGCCCCCGAGTGGAGCATCCCCGGCAGGAAGGATGAGGCTAGAGGAGAGAGAGGGCGGCCGTCCCAAGGAGTCACTACAGTGCAGAGGGCCGGGTCCCTACATTTTACTTAGATGGAGACCTCCCCCGCAGGCCAGGACAACGGACATTTCACCGTACTGTGGTTCGAAGACGGTCCCAACAGTCGTTTCGGAGTCCGGCAACCGACCTGCCGGAAGAGAAAGTCGTTCATTCAGAGCATATCATCCTGCTATGCACCGCAGATATTCCCACGACACTTCGACCCTGAAAGAGAGCACCAGATGAGAGATGACATGAAATGATACACCTTGAGCTAGCACGATGAAATAATTGAACGCGTATTTATAATCTTTCATTAGAACCATGTACATTGGATGACCTAAGGCAATATTGAATACTATAGTATGACATTTATATGAGTTAAAAGGTACTGCTTTGCGAAAATCCATTTGTATTTTCCCACTCTGCAATCATATAAAGCGTGTAAAACTCAGCTAAGGTGTACCTAGAGCTAATAGGTTTATTGGTACACTTAAAAGAAATTAATAGTATTTGTGTCAAATACTTAAACGATAGACAGTTTATGTATGACTGCGAAATATAAAATCAAATAGTAGTAATATCAAATAATTCAGACGGCCAACAATAAATCCCAAAGAAATAAGACGTCCCTTTGGGCGCGGAAAATATTTAATAGTGGAAGTTGACCATGAAATAAAGCACCACTCCGACGGATATGCGGGCTCAGTCATAATTGATACAAACGTCAGGACTGACATTACGCTTAATAGAAGCAAAGAAATTCGGACATATACGGGTCAGCAAACCAGCCGTTTGCGAGACAAACGCAAATATGTAGCTACGATTCGACAGTGACTTCATTGTTTTGAACTTAGTAGATTTACTCCTTGCGAAGCGCAGTACAAGTTGTGCTTTTTGTCCCTTCCAAAGCCGAACATCGTACAAAAGTAGCGCTCAAGTGAAAACTACAATACGAACATCACTACACAGTTTAAAACGGTAGCAGATACGTCCTCTGAGTACTGCCGCTTGTGCTGTACTACGGAGGTTTGATAAGCAGTATTTTCAAATCGTTGTCACAATGGTAGTTCTCAGAATGTATTGTAACCCAGGCATTATAAACATTAAGATTTTGATCTTTCTCTGTTACAGATGAATTATGACTCATTTGATCTTTCTCTGTTACAGATGAATTATGACTCATAAGATATGTGTGGAAAAATGCGGCGCGATATGTGTTTTAGGGACTTGTGATACGCTTGCAAAGATTGTGCATTGCTGACGTACTTTTAATGTGACGTTAGATCACCTCCAAAATTAAAATAATCACTTTAAGCTCCTAAAAGCTCAAAAGAAGGTTAGAAAGACCGTTTGTCTTACGCACAGATACTACTATTGTTAGTGATATGTTTACGAGACCACGTACCTCATTCTGTCAAGGGGTTCTAAAGAGAGATACAGATACATAGAGAGAGAGAGAGAGAGAGAGAGAGAGAGAGAGAGAGAGAGAGAGACAGAGAGACAGAGAGACAGAGAGAGAGAGAGAGAGAGAGAGAGAGAGAGAGAGAGAGAGAGAGAGAGAGAGAGAGAAAGATTCACGCGGTTAGAAAATTGGGAAAAGCTATCTCTCTTACAGGAATATTTAAATTTATATTGTCACCCAATTAGGGAAGGGACGGACAGGCGACAGTTGGGAGGGACCCTAGGCACTGGGCCACGCCCACTCATCGGTCTCTGTCACTAACTGAGGGAAATGTCAGTTGTCCCTCGAAGTTTCTCTCCCCTTCTCCTCTCCTATGGAACGTTCGGGCAATTTGCGGAAAACCAGAGACTTCTAGAATAGCAGGATCTTCCTATAAAAGGGACTTCAATTAGGAGTGAGTCAGTCAGTGTTTGACGTGCTAGCGAAGGACGTGTTAATGAACGAGAAGACTGTGCGTGCATCGGAGTTTACGTAATCGCGAGTACAAGGAAATTGTAACGGACGAACTGGTGAATTGTAATTGTGTGCAGCACGTAATTCTGTGTAATTGGCAAGTGTTAAACTGTAAGTCGGTGGAAATAAAGAACATTTTTGAGTGGTGAAATTGGACTTTTCATTTCACGAACCCACAAAGTCACACTGGTGTCAGGAAGCGGGAAGATAACATCACCGAACATTACAACCATGGACGCGGCATTGGAGAAAATTTTGGAGAAGATGATGGAAATGAAGGCGGAACTGACAGAAATGAAGACGGCCAACGGCAACATCACCGAGAAGATGGAAGAAATTAAGAGCGAATTGACCACGGAAATGAGGGCAGCGAACGAGGTCCTCGTTGCCAAATTTGAGGAACAGTTGGCCGGCATGAGGGATGACGTCACGAACCTGGGCAAGCGGATGGGTCAAGTAGACGACCGCCTTAATGATTTAGAGGAAAAAGCCGACACTAACGCCAAGACCCTGAACGCCGTGGTGGAAGACGTCGAAGAACTTGCTAACCGCGTTAACAACCTGGAGGGAAAGGACGACAGTAGCGTCAAGTCCCTGAACGCCATGGTGGAAGACGTCGTCGGCAGGAAGCTGAAGGATTTGAAGGCCGACGCGCCGGGACGCGACACAACATCTGTGCGCGTCAAACCTCCCAAGTATGACGGTGCGTCAACGTTTGAGGTCTTCCGCCGCCAGTTCGACACAGTGGCCAGGCACAACAGATGGTCACCGGAGGAGGAGGCCACACAGTTAATAGCCAGCCTCCAGGGACGGGCCGCGGAAGTGCTAAACGCGGTGCAGACGATGGCGGCGCCCAAGGACATCTGGGAGGCCCTGGAGAATCGCTTCGGGAACCACCGCTTAGCCGCAGCATACCGAAGCCAGCTAAAGGCAAGGTCGCAGCAGCCGGGGGAGACGCTGCAGGAGTTCGCCATAGCCATCGAGCAGCTGGCTAGCAAGGCCTTGGTTGACCTGCCACTGGAGTTCGTATCCCGGGAAGCCGCCTGCAATTTTGTCGACGGGGTACGGGACACGGAGATTCGTCAGCGCCTAATGCTCGGCGAATATAAAACCATACACGAGGCGCTGACAGCGGCATTAAGGATGGAGGCGGCCAAAGTAACATCTATTCCGACGTCGAGAACGAGGAGTGTCCGCTACGCCGGAGACAGGAGACCAGCTGAAGGACGCCGGCGAACACCTAGTGGCCTGTGTTGGGGGTGTGGACAGCCCAGACACCTACAGAGAGACTGCCCACGCCAGGAAGAGCAGCCGGAAAACGAGTAAGGGCCGTCGTGGAGAGGGGCACGTCGGCGCCATCACCACCATCCCCTCGAGTGACACTGCGCGCCGTCAGCCGGCGTATGGATGACAGCCTCATCGCGGACGGTTGGATAAGAGGAAAGCCGTGCCGCGTGCTGGTGGACACCGGGGCGGCCGTAACCATCATCAGACCTGACGTGGCGAAGGGTTTGCCGACAAGGAAGCCAAGCCGGCCATACCAGCTTGTCACGGCATCGGGTGACACCTTGCCTGTGGAGAAGGAGGCCCTGCTGGAGCTGAACTTGGGACGGAGTGCCGTTCGTCTGTGGGTGTTCGTCGCGAAGGTGGCTGAGGAGGTGATCCTGGGACTGGATGCCCTCAGGAGCCATGAGGCGACGGTCGACGTCGGCAAGAAGGTCCTGCGGCTTAACGGAGAAGAGGTTATACTCCGTCAACCCGAAGAGCGCCTTGGAATGTGCAGGGTCGTCTTGGACGAAGACGTGGTTGTTCCCGCAAGGAGCGAGGTGGTGGTGACGGCGCGACTTGAGGGCCAGAGAACCAGGAACATGATGCTGGACCAGAAGACGCCTGTACACGGACTGTGTGTAGCCAGGGCATTGCTGCCGTGCCGAGAGGAGGTGCCAGTGAGACTGCTAAATCCAACGGACACCGATCACGACGTCTAGGCCGGGACGGAGTTGGGAACGTGCGAGCCCGTAGTGAGCGTAACAGCAATCGACAAGACACAGGAGCCGGCGCCGAAGCAACACCTGGGGCCCCGGCTAGAAGGCTTACTGGAGAGGGCGGCCGACCACCTGACCGCAGAACAGCTGGAGCAGGTTCGACAACTACTGGGGCGATACGAGCGCGTCTTCAGCCAAGGCGATAGTGACTACGGCCGCACGGACAAAGTGCTTCACCGCATCGACACCGGAGAAGCCCGGCCTATTCGGCAACCACATAGACGCGTTCCGCTGGCGAAGCAAGGGGCGGTACGAGACATGCTGGAGGACATGAGATCCAGGGGAGTGATTGAAGAGTCCGACAGCCCTTGGTGTTCCCCTGTAGTCTTGGTGACGAAGAAGAACGGCGAGCTGCGCTTCTGTGTAGACTACAGAAAGCTGAACGCTGTCAGCCGGAAGGACTGCTTTCCCTTACCCCGGATTGACGACACCCTGGACACGCTAGCTGGTGCACAGTGGTTCTCGACCCTGGACCTGAAGTCGGGCTACTGGCAGGTAGCTCTAGACCCGAGAGACAAGGAGAAGACCGCATTCTCGACGGGCCAAGGTCTTTGGCAGTTCACGGTTATGCCCTTTGGCCTCTGCAACGCACCAGCCACCTTCCAACGCCTCATGGAGTCAGTGATGAGAGGGCTGACTTACGATGCCTGCCTGCTATACCTGGACGACATCATCATCGTCGGGAAGACTTTTGAAGATCACCTCGAGAATCTGAGTAAGGTGCTACAGAGACTGCATGCGACCAACTTGAAGCTGAACGCGAAGAAGTGCCAGCTCTTCCGCAAGAAAGTGAACTACTTAGGCCACATAGTCTCAGCAACCGGAGTGGCCACAGACCCAGAGAAGACACAGGCTGTGAGAGATTGGCCTCGCCCAAAGGATAGGAAAGAGTTGCGCAGTTTCCTGGGGCTATGCAGTTATTACCGCCGCTTCATAAAGGGGTTCTCCAACATCGCAAAACCACTCACCCGCCTGACAGAGGAACACCGGCCTTATGTGTGGGCAGAGGACGCCGAAAACGCTTTCCAGCACCTAAAGGAGACCCTGTGCAGTGCTCCAATTTTGGGTTTCCCACAACCGGGTGGCGCCTTCATTTTGGACACCGACGCTAGCGACCATTGCATTGGAGGTGTCCTATCGCAGATCCAGGACGGCCATGAGCGGGTGATAGCCTACTACAGCAAGACGCTATCCAAGGCAGAGAAGTACTACTGCGTCACCCGACGAGAATTATTGGCGGTAGTAAAGACCTTGGAGCACTTCCACAAGTACCTGTACGGTCAGCCATTCCACCTGAGGACTGACCATTCCGCCCTAACCTGGCTATTGAGCTTTAAGAACCTGGAAGGCCAGACAGCACGTTGGGTCCAGAGGCTGCAGGAGTACGACTTGACCTCGGAACATCGTAGAGGGAAGAGCCACGGTAACGCAGACGCCATGTCCCGAAGACCCTGTCCAGAAGAGTGCGGCCAGTGCACAAGAGTGGAAGAGAAGGAGCGTGCCGCAGCAGTCCGAGTAGTTGTGGCAGTGCCTGCGGACGGTTGGGATAGCGCAGGCCTGAGGAGGGAGCAGCTGGCGGACGCAGACTTGGGGCCACTCTTGAGGGAAGTGGAGGCAGGGACAAGACCAACCTGGGAGGATATCGCACCAAGGAGCGCCACCTACAAGTCGTACTGGGCCCAATGGGACTCGTTGAAGATCAGAGAGGGCGTGCTGTTCCGGGTATGGGAATCACCCGATGGGAAGACGCAGAGAGAGCAGTTGGTACTTCCCCGGAGTAAGGTCCCGGAAGTCCTGGAGGAAGTACACGCCGGTACTTCGGGAGGACACCTGGGAGCGAACCGAACGATTGACAAACTACGGCAGCGCTACTACTGGCTGAGGCTCCGAGCAGATGCTGAGAGATGGTGCCGTCAGTGCCACGTGTGCGCGGCGAGTCGCGGCCCCCAGACTAGGAGCCGGGGTCGCATGCAGCAGTACAACGTCGGAGCGCCATTCGAACGGCTCGCCGTTGACATTGCTGGACCGTTCCCAGTTTCCGACCGAGGCAACAAGTACCTAATGGTGGTCGTGGACTACTTCACCAAGTGGCCGGAGGTGTATGCCATCCCAAACCAAGAGGCAAAGACAATCACAGACTGCCTCGTGGAGCAAGTGTTCTGTCGATTTGGGGTGCCGTTAGAGCTACACAGTGACCAGGGTACCAACTTTGAGTCCAACCTAATGAAGGAGGCATTACAAAGGCTTGGGGTGAACAAGACTCGCACTACGCCTCTACATCCCCAATCGGACGGCATGGTCGAAAGGCACATCAAGACCTTAGAGGAACACCTGAGGAAAGTCGTGGCCAGCCATCAGCGAGACTGGGACGTCAAGGTGCCACTGTTCTTGCTGGCCTATCGCTCGTCTACACACGACACAACTGGGATGACGCCAGCCAGCTTAATGTTCGGCCGAGAGTTACGCCTCCCTTGTGACCTGGCTTTTGGAAGCCCTCCGGAAACGAAACAGCCAGCGACCGAGTATGTGGAGAACTTGGTGGACCATCTCCACAACATGCACGAGATGGCTCGCCAGAACATCCAGAAGGCGAGCGACCGCATGAAGACCAGGTATGACAGGCAAGCCAACAGCCAAGGGTTCCAGCAAGGTGACCTGGTCTGGTTGTACCGTCCTACCCGGACCAAGGGACGCTGCCCGAAGCTCCAGCAGCCATGGCAAGGACCGTACCGGGTTGTGAAGAGGATCAACGACGTGGTCTACCGCATCCAGAAGGTTCCCCGAGGAAAGATGTTGGTGGTACACCTGGATCGTCTTGCACGCTACGATGGTGCTGTTCGGGACGACCAGCTTTGAGGAGGGAGCAGTGTCACCCAATTAGGGAAGGGACGGACAGGCGACAGTTGGGAGGGACCCTAGGCACTGGGCCACGCCCACTCATCGGTCTCTGTCACTAACTGAGGGAAATGTCAGTTGTCCCTCGAAGTTTCTCTCCCCTTCTCCTCTCCTATGGAACGTTCGGGCAATTTGCGGAAAACCAGAGACTTCTAGAATAGCAGGATCTTCCTATAAAAGGGACTTCAATTAGGAGTGAGTCAGTCAGTGTTTGACGTGCTAGCGAAGGACGTGTTAATGAACGAGAAGACTGTGCGTGCATCGGAGTTTACGTAATCGCGAGTACAAGGAAATTGTAACGGACGAACTGGTGAATTGTAATTGTGTGCAGCACGTAATTCTGTGTAATTGGCAAGTGTTAAACTGTAAGTCGGTGGAAATAAAGAACATTTTTGAGTGGGGAAATTGGACTTTTCATTTCACGAACCCACAAAGTCACAATATTGTGATTGACTTATCATATTTCTCATTGTATTCTGCTTAGATGAAATGATTTCGTATAAAAAAATATGTAACTACCGGGCAAGTGATAATCCAAAAAATTTGTATCGAAAATGTGCAACGACGTCTTTTATGTTCTGTTCATTCTTTATTTACGCAACAATGATTGACGAAATGCGTCTGCAAATTATGCAAGTCGTGTTTGGCCAGTAATTGCTTAGTGAGAAAACAACGCACAACCTCATAGTATTTTATGTAGGATAGTGTACTCCACATTTCATAAATTACTTTTACGAACAGTGGGATGGCTATTTTCCGGGTCGCTGTGCTCACCTCGGGCTCCTGACTTTACGCCTGTAACTTATTTCTTTCGAATGCCGTAAACGAAGAGGGGTATCAATTGAAATCAAACACCATAGACGTATTGGAAGCAATAATCATTTCCGTGCTCAAGAACAGTCTACGCGTTATGCTCATAGCGACAGCTACAAAGATACTGTGTCGCTTATGAAATTGTGCTTCCAGTGCAGG
>CM060948.1:74497572-74525260 GCA_030765055.1 Mantis religiosa
GAAATAAACGATATAGGAATATTTTGTGCTCCTAAGTGCTCATAAACTTTTCTATAATTGTATATTAATAATATTGCCGTTAATGTAGCAGATTTCTGTTCATAAACTGAATAACGACAATTCTGAGAAAAATATTTACATATTTCTTTGTCACGAGGCAAGTTTTACGGCGTCAGGCATCAAAGTTCTTGATCATACATTGGGCCTTTGGGCCGGCACTTCAGTGCGGTGATACTTTTTATACTGGCACGAATTTAAATTACGCTAAACAATGGAAAACCTAAAGGAGCAAAGAAACTGGTAGTCAAGTACATTCTTTGGGAAACAAATCATACAATAGGTACAATAGGAGTTATCTGATAATTTACAGAAGAAGCAATATAAACCCCAATCCCAAATTAGGCCTCAGGTCCTCCATATGTCGGCCGAAACTTAATGTATCAGTTTTGCGCTGAAAAGCAGCAAACTCAAAAGTGTACACGCACGTAAGAATATACAGTTTTACTCATAGGTTTAATACATTAACATACAATTAATCTGTAATGAGTACTTAATAAATATGCATGTTCGAGTTTTTTCAGTTTTTAACTGGTTCTAAACGTTTTCATTTAAGAAACTATTATCTCCTAAAAGGGTTTTCGGAGTAAGCAACTAATTGTACATCTACTGCTATGTGAACATCATTGCTCTGCTTACAATGTAACATGTAAGTCACGTCTGTATTTATTTTATTGCAGTGAAAGCACACACTGCGCTTTAGGAGCTTTTTCTGTTTAGTTTCATCTCTCTTCAATGTACCCTTGGACCATAGATATTTCCTCTTCTGCTTGGCCTACATTTTAATGGCTGTTCAGACAGTCTAGACTCTGCAATTCTTTACACACCACCACCTCTCTTCCCAGTTTCTATTTTTGTCTTTTATGCTTAGGTAACTCTTTTTCGTTACCACGAGTGCATGTTTTATTACGCGATGAATTAGTTGCCTTGTACAAATAAAATAAATATGCAAACCTAAACCAAAGTGTAATTTAGTACTAATTATAATCATTTAAAATTTAGTTCTAGAATGGATCAGATTAAACTTGCATTGCTTTGCAAAATTTACTGTGAGTTTCAGAGCTTAGTTTTTCACACGACTCTATCTGATATTCCTTTCGATGCTACAAACAGTTAAGTTGCTGAAGAGAGCAATATTATCTAGAAAGGTATTAATCCTAACTTATTTTGTTGAGACGATATCAATTCCCAGGACTACCTCAGGGCCGCCGTTGTGCGAAAATTTCTTCTCACAGGAATTCTTTCCCATGCTAGTCAATCTAATAACATACGCTGTCGCTTTTAGACACTTTAAAACTTTCGTTCTGGGCCGGATTCAAACCCGCATCATTGAGATAAGCAATCCAAAGCTTAACCAGCATAGCCACTGAGACTGACTACTTATTTATTGCGATATTTTCAGTTTTAACAGTATTCTAGTTGCCAAAATAAACTTGAAACTCATTACTTTACTGAATGCCTTATTGTTTGAAATAGTCTGTACGTACCGAAACAATACTTGGCTCGTACGTAGCTTACGCAATCTTCTAACTGATTCACTAGATGATATGTACCATGAGCAGAAACATTTAGGTCTGTTATAGAGCCTAACCTTGTTAACGAAGATACTTTTCGATGGCAGTCAATGATGAAGATGTTTTATATCAGGCACATGTTGCAGTACCTGCTATCGAAATCGTCACCTCATATAAAGGAAGTGTAACGTCGCAATACTCCTTTCCATAAATGCCCTTCAGGTGACGTATATACAGCTTTAAGTAATAGCTTACAAATGAGTGCACGATGGGCAAGTTTTAAAAACTCATGTAACGAGAAGCCCTGTCACCCTGCTTTCGAACATGCAAGAGCTTCATTAACGCGTTCTGCCATAATCGAATTCTTTTCTGACAATCGGCACATGTACAGGCGCACAAATATTTTGCTGTTTTGTTGCTTGAGAAGCACCTGCTCAACGAAAGTCTAAATATCATAGTAGTACACTTTATTAAACTAAAATTCCTGAAAGTTGGGAGACGACATGTGGATATGATAAGGCGAAAAATTTGAGAAGCGTACCGTATTTTGGCTACCAGGTTCGGAATAAGATCACCAAGAAGGAAATGCTGTGGATGATGCTGAAGCTATAATAGAGTGAATGATGCCTAGTTTAGGTTTGAATCCAGTACATATCTAGATGTTATAGTGGCTGTAAGTTTTTTGTATGTCGCTTAGTCTTTCTTTTTTAAAATAATTTGCATTCTTGTGTATTTTATAGAGTTATGTGTATTTCATATGGCAAACTGGCGTCTGTATTTGCCTAAAGTTTGGTTCAAATATACTATAACACCTAATTACTTTGTACAAAAAATTTATTTGGTTTTATTTAAGAGTTTGAATCAACTGTTCTCAGCGATTGTAAAACACTTTTATGAGCTATTGTTAATAATATTTCAATCAAAAGTTGAGAATGAATATGTCTCACCTGCAGAAAATGTTTGTATTCACCAACACATGGCTAGTTTCCCCTAAATCCTCTTCTAAGTACTGCACATGATGTTTTGAAACAGTACATTCTGGGAAACTAAGGGAGTCTTTTATGGCATTATAAATAAACAGCGCTGTTACGATGTTTCTTGATCGACTTTCTTCGGCATTTCCTTTCGAAAACTCAAGCAGACCTTTTATGTGACACATTTCTTTAAATGCGTCATTCGGCTATAACTACGTTACGGTTATTGCCACTTTTGATAAAATCGCCCCTACATAGAAGTGCTTCCCCTGAGAATTCAAGTTATTAGGTTGAACTTACCAGTTTCGAAGGAGGCGTCGAAGCAAAGATGGCCCCGCTTGGCCTTTCCACTCTGACCAGGGGGGCGCATTACCACCCGGGTCACGTTCCCCATGCCCCCCTCCGTCTCGCTGTCCTCGCTGTCTGGAAGACACACAAAACACACAGTTATTGCTTCTGCCAGATTTCCTGTTCTTGGCATATAGCCAAGTGCTTTCTGCAATACAGTGCATCTCTTGTAGTACAGAAGTATATACTGCTCAGGGAGAAGAATGACACACTTAAAATGTAGAGCTACATCGCTTTAATAACACTGCAAAGAGCTTATCATAAGTATCATAAGTACCACGTTATTATCGTGCACCTACTGAAAACCAATGGCTGCGAATTGGAAAGCGCTTCAAAGCCCCAATTCAGAATATTCCCTAAACCACATAGTACATAACATACATAACTCATACATGCATATCGTTCTTAGTTGACTTCTCTCTGTGTTATTACAACGTTCATGTGACAAACTTTAGAGATGACTGATATTTTACGACTTCATAGTTATTTCATTTAGATCTATTAATGTTAATTACTGCTTTTTCAATTAGAAAATAACTTTTCACCCCCAAGGTGTGAATCAACCCCAAAGTTTCATTTTACACACATTTTGGTGAATAAAATTTCGACATAACTAATATATATATATATATATTAGTTGCAAAAAAGCTAATAATTTATACGCTTTGTTATCAAAAAATATCACAATAAGCAGTGAGGTATTATACTTATGCACAGATGGGTCGAGAACATGTACCTTTTAATTAGGTAGGCGGAATGTATAACGGAGGGGACACCTAGCGCCTCGACCTCGGATCTATTGTGCTTACACCTGTGGGAGGAACGGATGAGATGGAGAAACTGCAGAAGACTTATAGACTGCAAGAACAAACAACGTAAGTGGCAAGGCGTGCAGAGTTTCCTAATAATTACAGTCTCGACCACCCGGCTTGGAGACCCGTCCAAATTGCCGGAAGGTGTCTCAGAGGCTCATCTACAGTGACAACCAAGAAAGGTCAACCCAGGACTGGAAGCTCGAACGGATACCCTCTGATGTAGTCGAGAAGTTGCTCCAAGCCCCTGCGTCAACCTCTCGCCGTCGACCGAGTCAGAGTCACGGAATCGTTATGCATCCTGAAATAGGAAGTCAAAATGTGAGGAAATAGGATAGACGTGATCAGTGGCTTAAGACTTGCTACTGCAGCATTCGCCTAGCCGACGATAGTAAAACCTCAGAAAACCCATGCTCAGAGTGTATCGAACCCCCGATCTCCCGAATGCATTTTAGTTACAAATTAATTAACAAAATGTTAATAAAAATTACTCACACTGGGATATTTCATGACACAGCCGCTTCAAATCCCAAGGAAACTCTCACAGTACTATCGATGGATAACTAATTCTCACAGGTTTGCTTCCAAGTTTTGGAAACTTGAGGAAAATGTAGCAATTGATATTTCATTCTTGAGTTCCACGTTCTCCTAGCGCCGGAGTCAAATACAACATAGTAACGTTCACAAGTGATATAGACCGGAACACCGCTGAAAATTCGGGACGAAAATGTTCTACCATTACGTTGAGTTATATTTAAAGGATAGTAGAAATTGTTTTAATAAGCCATAAATATTGTACTAGGTGCAGAGATCAAACTCAACTCAGCAGGACATTTGTCTTCAAAATGTAAAACCATAACTACATCACTTGAACACTAAAACACTACGGTATGCATGAGAAGTATAGTCCAGCAACGCAAAGAAGGTCATCAAAGGAATGTCCTGATTTACACAGTGGGACAAGGACAGCGAATGTGTGTGACAGAGAACGCATGCTACACAAGGAGCAGGCGTTAAAAGCATTCTCCCTATTCACTCTGTACACTAAAACCGAGAAGATTCATTCATAAAAGTAAAAGCCGTCAGAATGTTTTTGAATGGTCTGTAACTGTACTGACATGGAATGTCATAAACCTGACCAGGGAGGGTGTGGGAACTTTCGCCAACCCCCCTGCGTCTCACCACTCGGAGACTTTCTCTACTGTGTAGGAGTATATATGCATACTTATCACAAAATACCGAGCGGGATGGCTCAGGCGATTTCGTCGGTGGCCCGCATTTGGGAGGCTCAGGTTCGATTCCCATGGCCGACCTACCTGACCCATGGGGTTTTCCGGGGGTTTTCCTTGGTCGCCATGTGAATGCCGGGTAGGTTAATTACATCCTCCGAATTTCCTGTCCCTCCATTTCATCTCCACTATAATCTCACATTATCTCTTATCTGGTGGTCTCTTTCACTGTAGAAGTGTCGGTGGGGAGACTCCTTGAGTCGGCCACCATCCCTCTCCTCTCACCTCATCACTTCCTCCCGCGGATGTCCCACATGGGGCTTAGGTACAATAAACCCTATATTTCGGTGCCGAATGCCATTCAGTAGTAATCCTAAGCCTATCACAGAATACCAATATTGTTTACAATGAAGTTTTACACGTCAGTTCCCAATACTCCAGCTCATTTGGTGCTGCAAACTACGATGCCCTGTCGTTATATTATTTCGCTTCTATGCTGGGCACCTTCACTACAAGTATTCTGTTATGCAGTTTTATTGCCATGCAATAACTTTTAAGAATAACCATTTCATGTCGTTAAAATGTATCTTTGATTTTAGTACATTTACCCCTGATTCAGATTAGCAAACATGTAGGTTAATTGGAATGACAGTGGTTAACACAGTCCTTTTTTTTTCGTTCTATAGAATGAAATAATATGTGAAAGTGCCTCTGGGTATTTACTTCTTATAGCATGTTATATTGGAAAGTCACTAAACCACATGTGCAATTCGTTCTGTCTTCCTGTTTGTATTTAGGTCTTGGCACGGAGATATCAAAGATGACACAATGGCTAATTATGTGCCAGTCAAGTTCTAGAGGTCCAAAGTTCGAACCTAGGTAAGCTATAGCCAGGTTTTTCGCTATCCTGAACAATGAGTGACAGGCAACTCTAAGATATATGGACCCTGGGCTCATTTGAGCATCATTTCACTCATTTTTTCATTCAACGGCCGATATGACTTAACCTTGGAGGAAGAAGATTAAGGGGAAAAGAAATCATGTGCTTATATAAGTGAACCAGTTAGTATACTATTAAACGTTTTGCCAAACGTAAGAAGCAAAGCTTATAAAGTAGGCACCATACTCCTCATGGAATTGATCCGGCAATACAATGTGATTCCTTTGTCAGTCTAGGTGCCATAGCTACTTGCTAGATATCTGACCGAGCGGTATGGATTAGGTGGTTTCGTCTGTGACCCACATTCGGGAGGCACTGGTTCGATTTGATTCCCATTGACGTCCTACCTGACCCATGGGTGTTTCCGGGGGTTTTCCTGGGCCGCTAGGTGAATGCTGGGTATGTTAATTACATCCCCCGAATTTCCTGTCCGTACATTTCATCTCCACTGTTATTTCATATCATCTCTCATGTGGTGGTTTCTTTCAGGATAGAAGTGTCGGCGGGTGTCTCATAGTGGCTTTGCAGCGACCACACCAATCTGGAGCCCATTTGTACATAACTGCAAATTGAGCTACGATCCAGGTGCAGTTACTACTATAGATGAGCAGCTGTATCCATGCAAGGCTCGATGTCGCTTTATTCAGTATATGAGTAACAACCGGATAAGTTTGGTTTAAAGTTCTTGTTTGCTGCAGATTCTGAAACAAAGTTTATAGTGAATGGTCTTCCTTATTTAGGAAAACATTATGAACGACCACCTAACATGTCAGTACCAGAGCATGTTGTCACACGACCTATGCAACCTTTCATTTCAAAAGGAAGGAATGTTACTTGTGAAAATGTTTTTACTTCTAAAAATCTTGCTGATCAGTTGAAACGGAAGAATACAACTATGGTAGGCACATTGCAGAAACCGCGGAGAGAGGTTCCTCTTTCGGCAAAAACTACCACTGGATCTTTGCATGACACTATCTTGTACAGATCTGATGATATTACCATCACGTCGTATCAAGGAAAGGAAAAAAAGAATGTCCTTCTGCTATTTTCAATGCATCACTCTGTGGATGTGGATCAAGGAACCCAGAAGAAACTTCCAGAAACCGTGAGCTTCTATAACTCCATAAAATGCGGAGTTTACATTCTAGTTCAAATGTGTCACCCATACACAGTGAAGTTTGGTGGCCAATGCATATTTCCCTCAATGTACTGGACCATGCTGGTATCAATGCGTGGATCCTATATCACAATGTCACAGGAGAGAAAGTAGGTAGGCGAGACTTTCTTCTAAAGCTAGCAGAAGAACTTTCTTCTCAATATATGTTGTCAAGGAAAGGTCCAACAAATGTACTTGGAGTCACCGAACAAAATAGGGAACATAAAAAATGTCAAACTGGAGGCTGCAAAGGTCCTAATAAAACCAAGACTATGTGTGTGAAGTGTAAGAAGTACGTGTGCGGCCCATGTTCAGGAAATGTTCATTACGTGTGTGCTTAGTGTTTCGACCAAGATGGCGGATTTGACTAAATACAGAAATGAGCTGTTTTTGTGATCATTGAGTGTATCACACTCTACTGTATTGTTACCCGTGTTACAAACTACTTCAGAATGCTAAAGTGATATAACTAAGTATGCATATCATTTATATTATCCGATGTTTTGTAAGCAGTGTACTTCAAAGTGCAATGGATTCACGCTGTTTAATGAGTAAATATTGTGTAAACTCCTTTTAAATGTAAATAAAGGTAGTATTTGATGCATAAAATATCATGATTTAAATTATATAATATAAATGAAACGCTGAAAACCGATTGAAAAAGTTACCGGTCAAAATGACCAATGTTGGTAATTTTTTGTAATTTTACGTCCTCCAACGTTAAGTCATATCGGACCAATGTTGGTCCTTTTGGGTAGCAAGGCAATGTCGGTCCTTCTAGTGTTAAATAATAAGGCTACAGATATATGAACCTAAGTTAATGTATTAAATAAATGTGAAATGTTAGAGCAGTGCCGCTAAGCAACACAATGTTCCTATAACTTGCGTAAAGAGTAGGTAAGAACAACAAAGCTATGGTATGCAAGTTTGCCAAACCAAATGCAAGTCGGTAGGGTGTAGGGGTTTTATGAATATTAAAATGTTGAGAATAAGGAAAACAGCGCCAGTATTCCGAAGAAACAAGACAGCCTAAACTTTATAAAGATCAAACGATGATAGGCCAGTTCAGTAGTAAAGCCACATCAAGACACCAGTAGGATGCACATTCATATATTTTAGTTCTTAAAATGAAAGGAATTCTAGCAAATGTTTCTTAAGAAATTCATTTACATCTCAACGTTAGAATGTGAAAGTCGACAAAATTATATTGCTCTGGAAAGTGGTGCATAAGGGCGAATCATTTTAATTTATACCTGTAACGGTCTTTGAAACCTTAACTGGTATTATTAAATACACACAATGGTTTGAATTTCATGTAAATAAATTAAAGTGCGCGTAAAACGCTTCAGGCCCTGATAATCCGGCACATTATCACTAATATACATATGTACCTTCGGTACTGACTCCCTAAACATCAGCATGTGTATATAATTGTAGTGCAGAATTAAAATAGTACTACGTAAATAAATGAAATGTATTTAGTTACAAAACTGGTAGCATCTCATATCCCACTATCTCAACAAGCAAAATGCTCTACCAACTCTCAGACTATTCAATTAATACGCATATAGACTACTACACAAACAGCTCCTAACCCTTCTAGCAGCAACCCTAGGACATAACTGAGGTAGACACTTATTAAGGGTTCAAGGCGACTAATTGCATTAGCTTCTCCAAATCAGAAACAGAATGCATTCAATTTTTTCATTAGTTTTATTTTGTTCGAGGCACTAAAAGTCGTGACTAAAGTATCGTGTATTTGAGAGGTGTCATTATAAAATACCTGTCTTGAAATTCCATAAGTAGATTATTGGAGTAGAATAGCTTCATTCTAATTAGAGTAGAGTGAAAACTTGCAGATGTCTCGATTACCAAAGTTTCAGCCAAAGTGAATTACTAACTATTCACTGACTGGTAGAGCGTTTTACCATTCAGGGTTTCTTTTAGGTATTTAAGCTGAGATATCAGCTTTGGGAGTCAAAAGTGCGTGAAACCTAGCCAGGGGTAAATCTATATGACGGAAGCATCTTGCACAGCAACAAAATCTAACGAGCAAACTTTTCAAGAGTTACAAAGTGAAGCAGGCGAATATACGTCATGAACAACAAAATTGAGGGGAAAATCTTAAGGAATCTGAAGAAAGAATCGTTAAAAGGAAGCCTCTGGATACGAAATAAAATTGTGTATCTTTTCCAAGGTCAAATCTAGAGAGTGAAATGTAGCCCTACTTGCATCTTAAGGAACTTTAGAAGACAGTGCAAAGGTAAGAAAAACACTTCCATTCTTATGTGGGTACTATTATATTAGTTCTTCCTCTGAACTGCGGGCCATTGCAGGAGCTCTTTAATTCTATGTACCGACACAAATTGTTTTGTAAAAGCACTGCATACTAATATGTTGTTCCACGCATCAAACACCATCAGATTTCTCTCGCAACGTTGCAGTGACCACGTTATTTTTCTGCTGCACACTAACGATGACCCAATCAAGTATAGCTAAATTATACATGTACACCATTAGTTTCTGCATTCATTTCGAGCTGCAAAGACCAGAGTTTGTTTATTGTGCTTCTCAAATATGAATGTTTATTTAAGACATCCGAGTTGAGTTACTTTAGAGTACTTGTATCATTGTTGCTGGTCTTGTAATGTTATTGGTCCACCGATGTATTATCTAAACAGTCACGTTAGAGCAAAGTGCATTTAAGTACGATACACACGTAGAAACTTAAGAGTACATGTTACAGGAACATTCCCTATTACATAGACGGTTTTTAAGGACGCACTGCCTGAATATGATCACCAAATACAACACAACTATCATTACTTATCGAAAGCAGTAACAAATGTAGCTTCGGGGTACAAAGAAGAACATTCCTAAATCGGAAACCCCAGGAGCAAACATGGAGTAGTGACATAAGATTGAGGCACCAAGAAAAGTGCCTAGCTGAACATATATACGGAATCAACATTTGATATTCAGGCAATACTAACTGGGCGACTCAACTGGTAAGCCAGAAAAGACATGGATAGTTTATGTAATTTGTGAATATTTGTTTCAATAAATAATTAAAAAAGTAAATAAACATTGAGTTACATCCATGGTACAGGTCAAATACAGGATGAGCCAAAATAAAGCGACAACTCTTTATGCGGAGGGCAGCATGCTGATTATTTTTAAGGACCCCATGTCCGGATATGCACGGTTTGATAGCTGTAAAACGTCGAAGTTAGAGAACTGGTATTCCAAGTGTACTAATGTATACTTATGTAATACTGTGTAGATTTTTTACGTTTTCCCTGTGTTCATTGTCAAAACGTGATGTGGGTCCTCCCCGTTTGACTGGAACACCACAGTTTACGGAGGATATTTTGATACTGGTCAAAGAGAACCCAACCACCAGCAGTCGGCAAGTGGCACAGGCACTGCACACATTTCAGAAAGCCGTTGGCGTGATGTCCATGACCAGCAGCTCCATCCATACCACCTGCAAAAAGTCCACGCACGCTTGGAGATCGCTGGAACTTGAGTTCGTCACTTTCTGATGGTTGAGCTATATATTTGAGCAAATACTAAATCAAAGAGTACAGAAGAATGTGGTATATTAGGTATCCGTGTAAATTGTGAACTGAGCTTTGTATTTTAACTTTAGATACTAAGAAGCAAAAGAACAGTAGGTCTGCGAAATCTTGCTCCCTCATCGAGGTGAATAATGATCTTATTAGTAAAACTTTAATGAGTCACATGCAGAGGAACACAATGCAGAGCATATGTTATACACATGCATACATTTTAAGAAAACTTAAGGAAACTTGGAAGTACATATATCAAACAATAAGTTCTGTCGTAATAAGATTTCACATTTGTGGGAGGCACCCTTCAACCGGCATAATTCTCGTCATAGGCTGCTGAATGTCGTTTATAAGGGAACAATGCATCAGCTGATCTCTTTGTTTCCAAACAATGCTCTTTAACATAGTTAATGAATTTAACAGATAATTTTCAGATTTGTTTTAGACTATTTCTCAAACATACTGATAATATTAGAAATCTTCGCTTCCAAGTAACGAACCATCCTGCTATTACCTACATTTTTGGTACGGATGTGAGATTCATATAGGGACTCTCTCTCTCTCTCTCTCTCTCTCTCTCTCTCTCTCTCTCTCTCTCTCTCTCTCTCTCTCTCTCTCTCTCTCTCTCTCTCTCTCTCTCTCTCTCTCTCTCTCTCTCTCTCTCTCTCTCTCTCTCTCTCTCTCTCTCTCTCCCTCCCTCCCTCTCAGTTTGGTTGCGCGCAGTTGAAATTTTTTAATGAAATATTTCTTTAAGGGATATACAAAGCCATCTATATACATAATACCTTGTGGTCTCTTTCTCAACACAAAAAATTATTTCATGAAAACGTTACTATTGGCTACTTATCCGGGACATCTTCAACAATATCAGTAATAAGTAGCTCTCTTTCTGTTCCTAAACATTTTGTTATGATCACTTTCAGGTGACTGTATTATTACACGAGAGCACTCTAATATACCTTAAAACTTAGCAAATTGTGCAGTGCGAAAGAAGTTAAATTTAGTGCTAAAGGTGTTTCAATTTTAGGAAGCTTTATCTACTCTTTTGCTAATCTTGATATATAATTGCTTACAGCTTTCACTATTTGAAAGACAGTTGCTGTGCTAACACCTATGAAATCATAAAAATAGGTGTATCGCGATAAAGCGTCATATCCGCAATGGAGAGCAGTATACTGTCACACGAGCGCTGGAACACCCTGTGGAAGCAGCTGGGAGCGGAAGACGGGGGAGGTCCGTGTTAGCCACACCTCCCCCTCGTCTGTCTTATAGTGGTGACAGGCGGTGGTCAGGAGAAAAACATGAATGTGCCTACTGTTTCTCTTACACCTGGTTCTCGATCCTTCTTTTACTGGAACATTCCTGTGAACACTAGAAGAACGGTGACATTCCTATAAAAAGGGTTTCAGAGAGACAGGCAGTCAGAGTTAGTCAGTCAGTTGGTTAGTGAGTGTGAGTGAGGAGACAGTCGCAGTTCTTGGTGTAAGAGTTAGTCAGTGACGTGTTAATGAACGAGAAGATTGTGCAACGGAAGACTGTACGTAACTGGTATGTGCATCGGAGTTTATGTAATCGCGAGTACAAGTGAAATTGTAACGGACGAACTGGTGAATTGTAATTGTGTGCAGCAAGTAATTCTGTGTAATTGGCAAGTGTTAAACTGTAAGTCGGTAGAAATAAAGAACATTGTTGAGTTTGTGTAATTGGACTTTTCATTTCACGAACCCACAAAGTCAAACTGGTGTCAGGAAGCGGGAAAACAAGATAACATCACCGAACATTACAACCATGGAGGCAGCATTAGAAAAGATTTTAGCGGAACTGAAAGAAATGAAGACGGCAACTGAAAACCTCGCTGCAAAAATAGAAGCGGCAAACAACATCCCCATCGCCGAGTTGAAACAAATGAAGACGGCCAACGACAACATCACCGCGGAGATGGAAGAAATGAAGGCCGAGTTAACCACAGAAATGAGAGCAGCGAACGGCAGTCTGGCCACGGAAATGAAGGCGGCGAACGAGGCTCTCGCCGCAAAGTTTGAGGAACGGTTGGCCGGCGCGAGGGATGACGTCACGAACCTGGGCAAGCGGAAGGGTCAAGTAGACGACCGCCTTAATGATTTAGAGGAAAAGGCCGACAACATCGCAAAACCCCTCACCCGCCTGACGGAGGAAAATCGGCCTTATGTGTGGACGGAGGACGCCGAAGACGCTTTCCAGCACCCGAAGGGGACCCTGTGCAATGCTCCAATTTTGGGTTTCCCACAACCGGGTGGCGCCTTCATTGTGGACACCGACGCTAGCGACCATTACATTGGAGGTGTCCTATCGCAGATCCAGGACGGCCATGAGCGCACAAGAGTGGAAGAGAAGGAGCGTGCCGCAGCAGTCCGAGTAGTTGTGGCAGTGCCTGCTGAAGGCTGGGATAGCGCAGGCCTGAGGAGGGAGCAGCTGGCGGACGCAGACTTGGGGCCACTCTTGAGGGAAGTGGACGCAGGGACGAGACCAACCTGGGAGGACATCGCACCGAGGAGCGCCACCTACAAGTCGTACTGGGCCCAATGGGACTCGTTGAAGACCAGAGAGGGCGTGCTGTTCCGGGTATGGGAGTCACCCGATGGGAAGGAGCAGAGAGAACAGTTGGTACTTCCCCGGAGCAAGGTCCCGGAAGTCTTGGAGGAAGTGCACGCCGGTACTTCAGGAGGACACCTGGGAGCGAACCGTATGATTCACAAACTACGGCAGCGCTATTTCTGGCTCAGACTCCGGGCAGATGCTGGTGGTACACCTGGACCGCCTCGCACGCTACGATGGGGCTGTTCGGGGCGAACAGCTTTGAGGAGGGAGCAGTGTCACACGAGCGCTGGAACACCCTGTGGAAGCAGCTGGGAGCGGAAGACGGGGGAGGTCCGTGTTAGCCACACCTCCCCCTCGTCTGTCTTATAGTGGTGACAGGCGGTGGTCAGGAGAAAAACATGAATGTGCCTACTGTTTCTCTTACACCTGGTTCTCGATCCTTCTTTTACTGGAACATTCCTGTGAACACTAGAAGAACGGTGACATTCCTATAAAAAGGGTTTCAGAGAGACAGGCAGTCAGAGTTAGTCAGTCAGTTGGTTAGTGAGTGTGAGTGAGGAGACAGTCGCAGTTCTTGGTGTAAGAGTTAGTCAGTGACGTGTTAATGAACGAGAAGATTGTGCAACGGAAGACTGTACGTAACTGGTATGTGCATCGGAGTTTATGTAATCGCGAGTACAAGTGAAATTGTAACGGACGAACTGGTGAATTGTAATTGTGTGCAGCAAGTAATTCTGTGTAATTGGCAAGTGTTAAACTGTAAGTCGGTAGAAATAAAGAACATTTTTGAGTTTGTGTAATTGGACTTTTCATTTCACGAACCCACAAAGTCACAATACAGTCGTAGATTGATCAAGGCTTCATTAACATTATACAAGGAGAAACAAGGAATAACTAAGATCTTAATTCATTATAATGTATATCGTCACATATGCGATCAAGGAGTAAGGAGAATTGCTTAAGCAATTTCCCCCAGGGGCCCACTTCGGTAGGTACGTGTTTGGCGCACCCGGGGTCCGGAGCCAACAGTCTCCCTCGTGTGGGCTCCTCTTCGTGGTTGAGGGAGACGGTCAACAGGCCCACCCACGTGTAGGCCGTGCGTGGAGACCCGTGGAGAAGGTTTTTAGATTCTTTTCTAGTTTAGAGTTTAGGATTTAGTGAACGAAATTTTAGTAGGTTTTGATTGATGTTTTTATGTACGTGTATTTTAAATAGGTTTTGTTACACTCGTATAGATTTTAGAAAGTTTTATATCTGGCTTTTGCCATGACTAGTTTTTTAAAGGACGCTGATGACCGCCGTAGTTGAGCACCCTTATATATCATCATCATCACCTTAAACAATTCTTGATTTTCTGAAGTTTCATAATTCTTCGTTATTCCCTCACTACCTCAGGTCTTCTGTTTCATAACTTTACGGTAAACCTTATTAGTTCATTTACAGATAACTGAACATAATTCCTTTTTATCATTTGACATTTAACCTTGTACAATATTTAAGAAAATAGCGGAACACAGTGCTACGGTAAAAATAATGTCTGTTATCGCAAAGTTTTGTCTAAATTGGATTTTAGAAATCAAATTATCAGGGAGGTTCCCGTAAAAATTCTCGTAAACAGTTTAATGAACACTTTAAGAACAGGCCAAAACAGCTTTGATTCTACTCTCGAGACGAATGAGGTTGTCTTATTAATCGTTGGCTACATACATAGTAATACAGTCAATGTTGGGCAAAGAACTTAGGTTTTATCAGATAAAGCTACATCCTGTCGTATAAACAGTGTATAAATTGAAGAGTCCATTTACAATTTTTAAACGGTATTTTCTCGAAATGCTACTGAACATTCATTATCACTATCAGATATTTCACTGCAATGCAATACGTTCTCTATCTACCATGTGTGTGGTAGAGGAGATAAATATGCTGCACACATTACACGCTGCATCGTGATTTTGTACATACTATGGTTTCAAACAAGTCGAACTGAAACTGTAAATTTACAACGTTTTACAGAACAGTGCTTTTAATATATTATGTGCATTAGTAATGTAAAGTAAAGAGTAGAATAGGAAGAAGAAAATGCGATTGTAACTTTTTCATACACACTGATAAAAAGACGATAAAGTGCAGGACCAGCATTCGAATCAGTGGCCCGTAACTGTGGTGACGGGGAGTTTCTGAATAAATGATGAACTGAGTTGCAAAAGTGGTACTGTTACTGAAGTTCTGTAAGTACTTAGGAAGAGGAAAGTGGAAGTGCGGATATAGCATGCGTCCCTCTGTCCACAACTAAAGCGATTCTACTCAGACATTTATCTGTTTTCCGATCTCCTCGTCTTCATTTATGACGCACGTTAATGCTCGCTTCAAAAGGAGAACTCTGGCCGCAATAATTCACAGCGTGGTCTCACTTTAATCCTCGAGGTTTGCCGGCCGGTCGGTCTCGTATTATATACAAAGCGTTTATATCTCGGTTACTGCAAGCGGCCCTGTTGCTGCTGCATATGAATTGCTGGGGATGCTTTTAAAGGACGTCATTCTCGGCTTTCATTCAAGCAGTTTAGGATTTTGTACCTTTTTTGTTACAGAATTCATCTGAAACGTAGCTGAATTGTCTTACTTCCTTTAGATATGCGCTACATCCTTTTAGCTCTGTAGCAGTTTAAAAATTCCTATGGGAGAATAAATTAGCAGATACCGATACAGAAATTAGGATCCGTTGAATAAATTTGAATTTATAATAAAATTAAATGATAATATTTTGTGAATCTGTGTTAAATGTTAAAGGATTTTATATTTGGAAATTTGATTATGAGTACAATTTGGCTCGGGGTAAGATGATAATTATGGTAATTAGCGACGGCTGGTTTTCAGGCAAATTCGTAGAAGCCGTTTGGCAGGTTACTCTAGTGAAAGGTAAAAGAACGCTATGTTGCCAGATTAGCTGTTGCAGTTTAGCTTGGGAAGCAACTTTCAGAAACGTAGAAATTATTTGGCAACATCTAATTAGAAGCTAGTAATGAGGCTCATAGAGTCATTACCAAAAAGGGAGAAGTTTTTGGGAGAATTTTCAAGCTTATTAGCATATTCTGGGGTATAATCTTAGACACCTCTGGTAACAGCTTTGGTGGGACAAGCTGTTAGAAAGATTCGGCGTCATTCTTGCCACGACGGTAGAGCTGGATGCCATCGCTTAGTAGAGGACTCAAATACTTTAACACCGAACATTCAGATAATAGTTTTCATTGGTTGGAAACTTCTTTGCTAAAGTGCATACTGCTTATTAACATTTTCGAAGTCAGACTCCGGTGCCATCCTTTCTTAGAATAATGCACACCCAGGTATAAGCTGTGATAGGTTTGTCTGCTAAAGTACGAAGAAAATATTACAGCTTACAATTGGTGCAGAATCGGTATCAGATATTACGGCTTCAATCCTAACTTAAGTTGGCGCTACACCAGCTCATCATCAAATGGAAACCTTGCAACTGTCAGCGTGTATCTAGAATTCTCACGGATATATTACACAGGGGGCTCATTCGCTATCAACTACTCCTGAGAGTTTGTATTCTTTTCCATCTTTATTTCAATTGCGAAAGTTAGTTATCAAAAAGAAATGATTGAATCCCGATTTTGCACAGCTTATTAACTAAGAACTTATTGCTTAATTTGCAAGCGTTCGTTAACACAAGGAAAAACACCATGAGAAACGCAGCGAGGATGAAACAACTGTTTATTACAAACACGTTAACATATTAATGATATATGTGTGCGTGCATGCGTGTGTGCATGTATGTGCATATTTCATTAGTAGCTGTATATTTACATTTTTGGAAGAGAGGATCACCATATTCTATATATTCTAGCTGCATTACACAAAGTATCCCATCACATCTGTTAACCCTTTATTCTCTTTTCCCAATATTCTAGTATTGCGGTTCTGTGCCCACGTTTTTAGTGTGGGAGTAGCGTGACTGCCTCACGTTCAAGAGGTCCCGAGTTTGAGTCTTGGTCAGGGAGAGTTATTGGGATATTTCCGAGATATTCTCTTATCCCGAAAGATGAATGTAGGCTACCTCTAAGCTGTACGGACCCTGGGTTCATTTGCGCATTACTTCTTTCATTTCATTTATTATCCTATGTGACCTACGTTGAATGATCAAAGTAGCAGTCCTACACTGTTACTTAAACTCTAATTGAGAAAATAAGTAACGAGAGTCATATTGTAATCCAGACTAGAGTATTTGCATGAGCAAGTCATATTCGCGATATTGTTTGATTATGCTTACTGCGTATTCGCTATCAGTTCTACTTTTTACAATTGTTTTTCTTTCTGAATGAAAACTTTTAACGATATTCTCAAAGAAATGCAGTTAAATGTGGATACAGATATAAAGTTAAAGCCAGACATGGTGAAAATATCTTCCTCTCGCGAGTAACCAACCATATATGCAACACACGTTACACCACTGAATCGGCAGCATGTAAGGCACGGTCAAGTAGAGTGGAGAGAGAATGGCGCAAGCGAGTCCCTTTTTCGCCATCTCTGTCTTTGGGATTTTGCTATTAATTATGTTGTAAAATGTGAGCATATTAAAATGCCTCCTCACACTTTTCGTAAAACCAAAAAAACGAAACAAAAATACTGCCATTTTTTACGCAACAAAATAATGGATTATTAAAAATTTAGACGTGGAATGTAGTATGACCTATATACATGACAAGCAATGAATGTGCGATTAATATAACTGATAACGTTTGTTGTGTGGTCATAAAATTAAAGTTACATTAAGTACGATGGCTAAGTAATTCCAACATATTGGTTACTTTGTGCTGTTACGTTCTTACCTTTCATCAATATCGTTGAATATACTATTCTGAGAGAGCATGACTCTATTTTGACCATGATCTTGCTCGATCATCTATTTCTAGTGATATAGTGTGTAATCACATGTTATCGGGAATATTTAAAAGTACTTTAAAGCGATTGCTTTTTGATTTTCGGTAGTTATTTTAAACCGCAATATTCAATTTCATCATTTCTGCGGCACACAAACATAGAGCCGATAACTGGATTTGGCAATTTTCTTATATACAGTCCAATTTTAATGTCCATACATATGTTAAACGCTGTATTTAGACTGTTAAAATGCTTACGTGTTACTATAACTATTACATCGCCACGCCTAGCCCTGGGTACTTCCCTGCTTTTACCATTCCACTTCAAGTGGAAGTTTGTCTTCCCTCTCAGAAACTGACCCCTGCTCATAAGTTAATATTTGAGTGACAGACGTGGGCAGTCGTTACGGAACATACCTTGTAGTCGCTCAGGGGAAATGTTTTGAATTCATCTCGTTTATTGCGCTTATCTATGCCTGAATCTTTTTCTTGGGCCGATTCGAACAAACAGACGGAGCTATCCAGCTGAAGTGCAGAACACAAATAATAAAGTAAATATGCCAGTATTAAACAAAGAAAACATTTTCAGTAACCAGAAATATTGTGTTTTCACTGAACTCATATATGTATGCAAATAAAAGTGTGCCAGGTAACTTAAATTACAATACACCTCTCCTTTATAAATTTCTGAGCTAAACATCCACCTTTTTGCTCTTTCACTTTCTGTTATATGCTTCTAAATTTCCTAAAATAGATACCACATTAAAAAAGTTGTAACGATTTTCTTACAAACAATAGTAGAAAAATTTTAATGCTTATTTCAAAATTTAATACAAGTTTATCTAAGAAATTCAATTAATAAATTGAACTAGCATACCCATTAGGTTTTAGTGTGCACCCGAGAAGGTTTTGTTGTGATATTTTTGTCTATTCCAGAGGAAGTAGTTGCTCAATTTGGTAAATTTAATATTGGTGAACAGGAACTTGTTCTTCTGTAGAAAAACCTGATATGGATCTTAAAAAGCAACCTCCTGCTAGCATGGATGAGATAAAATACATCAAAAGTATAACTTCTGCAGATTGCAGGTTGTAGGTATTTACTTTATGACCTTCTAGTGCCAGAGATCGGAGTCTACCAGATCGAGGGTTACGTGAGACGATAAACAATTGCATAGCCTGGCAGTGAAGGTAGGAGTTACCCCTAAACATGTTCACCAGTCCATCTACTAACATTGTAGTGTGATATGTGATTTCAACGCGCAATATATATGACGTATGTACGGCGCATTCCGCTGCTGCAATAATCCTGTCTCGTTTGGAGAAAGTACGACCAATAGGCAAACCGTGCAGCGCTTCAGCTGGTTCTTACACACACATATGGTAGTACGATGGACCCTAAATCCCAAAATCATTGGACTTTGAAAGCACAGCGAAAAATTATTAGGCTATATTTAGTGTTTCAAGTTTCAGTTACACATGAATTATATCCAAATGTGTGAAAACAGTTCTAAAGAATCGAATGTGTTACATTCGTATAACCCACTGACGCCACTATTATTTATTAGTGTGTACACAAACTATTCTTATGAAAATTTATTTACCTATCTCTATTTTAATTTAGATAAATATCCATAGGGAAAGCTACGTACCTAAATATTTAGTTCCTAATACAAAGGGAACATCCTCAGTCAAATATTTAAGAAATTGACGTCACGTGCGGTTTAAAAAATCCATATTATTTCCATTCTGTCGCAGGAAACGAGCATAAGTAAGACTTATAAAGAGTGATAAAATATAGAGTAGTTCAAAATATCAACCGTGGATATGTATGAAATAGCTTCAGCCACAAAATACGAAATTTCAAATAATTATCTGTGTTAAGTAGATGTACTTTTCTGTGTAGTACATTTTCGTCTATCGCATTACGTTCATCAGTTGAAAAACATTACAGAAAATTTCTTCCAAATGATCAGGACCTTAAAAGAAGTTCCTCAAAAATTCACGATCTTTCATTTGTCATGAAAGAACCGTAAAATTTTAGTATTTTAATAAATATCGTTAAAGTCATTTTTGAATAAAGCAAAATTTTCTAACGTGTTTAGTATAAAATCTCTCTATCCTTTTACATCTTTTTACTTGCCCATATTTCAGTGAACAGCAACTCAAAAATTAAAACTTGTTTGAGAACCAAACTTGGCATTTTTCTTACCTACCAAGGATGCGACTTAAATATTTTCAAGACTTTTCATTTTTGATTTTGCAGATTAATTCATTGCCCCTTCCCCTCATATCTTGCTATATCTGAATCTCATTTAATGTAAAATGTGTTTAATAATTATATTTATGCTTTAAGAGTTCCACCTCGCCGAGTAATTACAAGCTAACATATTTTTGGTTACAAAGAACTGAACATTTAGAAAAGTAACTCTCTGAAAAATCTTGTAATTACTAAAAATGTAACTTTTTCTTTCCCACAATTAAACATTTTTAAACTGAATAAGTTTCTTAAAATAAGCAAAATGTGCTTATATCAGTTAATTTTAACATTTCACTTCAAATATTTATTACTTCAGCTTCAATTTCGTATTTGAGTGCACTTACAGACCAATGTATTTTGTATATTTCTTGCTACTGCTTCTCTAAGATAGGCAAAGCAAGCAGTCTATTGCATCCAAAAATTTACTACGAAAGTTCAGTGGAAATACGAGTTCCCTGAAATCAAAATATTTTTCAAAGAAAAACGTCAGCAAACACTGATGTCTATGTAGATGTGTGGGTATGTATAGATATGCACGCAATCACACATGTAGAAATTAGGATGAACATCAAATAAACAATAACATTGTTAACAATGACATTAATAATAACATGAATATGACGCGTAGATTTCCACGAGATTTTAATTTTCTTTAGAAAAGCTTTAGCCATATTGATTAAAACTGTAATGCGACGGGTAATATGTACATGCTGAATTTTTTTGTCAATAACTTCTGAAGTCCTATTTATTCATATTCATTTTCAGAGGCTAGTTTACAAGTATAAAACTATAACACACGAAAAATGTAACGAAATATGTACTGTTCATTCCTAAGATGAAAAAATGCCTCTTATATTTTCAGGTGTCCACATGAATAAGATGCACTTAACAAAATGCTTGCAAATTGTAGTGATAATTGTGTAAAAGAGGGAAAAATAAGAAAACATGGAAAAACAAACAACAAAAGAAAATAACCTGAAAAAAAATAACATCAAGTATAAAGGTATATGGAAAGTAACAAATGATAGAGCAAATTTTAACAAAATAATCGTTCATTTTTAACTGCATTACAATTTATAAAAAACACAAACGTTTATTTTTTTAAATATTAAAGAGGTTCTTATAGCATTTATAACAATTTATTTAATTCTGTTGAGGGAGTTGGAAACTTTTCTAGGTCTCTGCGAAGTAGTGTTATATAGTGTCTCGTGCTCATTTGAATTGCTTATAGCTTGAATTTAGTCTTCTAATAATGATATTACGTTCATATGCGTTCCTCTTTCCCAGATTTTCATCTTCTGACTGACTTTTATGATGTTCAAACCTACTGTCGGTTCAATCATGTAGGTTTTAAAGCTGTTTCTTCTCAGTGAGATAATATGAATTCTACAGCAACTAACGTTCATCGCTAGGCCATGTACTTCTTTATATACCTTGAAGAAGTTCCTCCGTAAAGCTTCAAAGAGAAAATATTGGATTGACGGTCAGAGCTCTGCCTCAAGTCGCCATTCGAACAGAACCCCAGCACATTTGCAAGCTTTTCCTTCAATGGCAATGCGACTGAGGTTGTTGTCCAAGAACCTGCCAGGTACAGAGCGAACTGCTTATTCGTTAGGCAGACATATTGAGAGAATCACGCCATTCCTTAAAAGAGAATTCCCAATTCTTGACTCAAGTGTTTGGAAGTGTGTTCCGTATGAAACTCATCACCATTTTTAGGAAGCTAACATCAAACATTAAAGTTACAGTGTCTCTTCTTTGCGTATCTTCCTGGAGTCGTAAAGATTACTTTGATGGTTCATTATAATTGGTGTTTTTTAAACACTTACATATTTTAGGTATTCTTGCAGTCTTTTATGAATCTCGAATTGTGAATGATTAGATACTACTAGATTTTAGGATTATATTACGAGCATCAGCTAGCTCATTGGATGTTAATTTCCACAATGACTAAAATAGACCTTTCTTGCCTCAATATATCATTTTATAAGTTTTATCTGCAGTGGGTTGTAATATTTGCTTAATTACATTTTCTTTTCATGACTCAAGGATTTTGTAGGAGTATGGTTCAATTCAGTTGTGGAGAAATGAGATATCTAATTGAAACATATGGAAGTGCGTCATTAGTGGAACATGTGCGGGACCCTCCTAAAATTGTGTTTTTTTGTGGGATCTCACAGGGAAGTTTATAGCCGCTTTTTCTTTGCATAGCCAACATTAACGGGCCCTACTTAACTTGGCAACTTGATCTTCCAACAAGATGGAGCATGGCCTCACTAATACACTGATTTTAAGTATTTTTAGATGAAGTCATATGACATCGTTGGATTGGCCATGCTAAAGCCGATAATAGTGCTCTGGTACGTTGGCCACCAAGGAGCCCTGATCTCACTCCGTGTGACTTTTTTTCTACGGAGATTTGTGAAAGACAGAATTTTCGTCTCTCACACTTCTCTTAATTTAGAAGACTTGAAAGAACATATCACAGAAGCCATGGCACGTGTTAATGCAGATATGTTACATAGCGTTTGGACTGAACTGTGAAGATTTTCCGGCAAAAGTAGTTGTAGGTGATAAGCATTACATTTAGTGTCCTTATGTAATAGCAGTTGTTTCGTATCACGTACAGATTTGTCATAAGCCTGTCTCATGTTTATGCTAATGGAGCTTCATTGTTGCAAATGAGGTTTGAAGTGGTTGTATGGAACGCAGATATGGACATGTATGAAAAAAATTACTGTATGTGGTCTGTTTTGGACAGAAGTAGGTAAACATACAGGAACACCAGAATAACAAACAGAACAGTTGCATTTCGCTCATACACAGTTTCAGACAAGGCAAAAACACCAAGATCGCGTTCCTCAGTAATCTGAGAGGAGAGTTGAGAATATGTGTCAAGCCCTTGTCTACAACTTACATCATGCACTTGAAGTCGATTGAGTGAATAACTGAGTTTGTGTTAAAGTGGCAACTGACAGTGTTGTTTAAAGGCGGGAATGTGTGAGGGATCCCAATTCCTTCTGTTTATATTATAGCACACACACACACACACAAAACACACACACACACACACATATATATATATATATATATATATATTATTTATATATATATATAATGACCAGTAAACAATTAAAGGCCAAATTTAAACATTACACCATTTATAAAAAGGTCTTCACTTGGCATATTTGAATTTTGCAACCCATACTTTGTGTAAAACGTGTGTATAAAACCTGCGATAATGGTACAAAGGCTTGTTGCCATCTATACCATTGGGGATAACAATAATATGAGGGAACAGGTAAATAATTTTAATGCTGCTATTTTTCCATATGTAAAGTGTCCGGGTTCAATACTAAACACAAAAACCACATTGTGTATCCCTGCCTTCAAACTTTTATAAGCCTCACACAACATGGACCCGATATTCCTGTCTCAAAACCACCAATACAGTTACCAAAGAGTGTGTCTTCGTCATCTTCATGAGCGGAGGATGGTGAATATATGTACTTTATACCGGATGTAGAGGATAAGACATAGAGAACTTAATTGATTTGGTGCGTGAGCTAGGCCTCACTAAAGGAAACAGTGAATCTTTAGGATCAAGATTAAAAGAGAGAAATTTTACATCCTGGGACAAATTCATATTTTTACAGAGATTTGAAGGAAGAATTCCGGCAGCTTTTTGTTCACGAAGACGAACTTGTGTTTTTCTGTTATATCTCTATCTTCATTTGTCGTCTTGGAACTATTTACAAAGCAAAATACTGGCATCTATTTATTGATTCCTAGTAAAAATAAGTCTCAAATGTAATCTTCTGTACAATGGAAATAAACTTGCCTCAGTGCCAGTCGCCCATTCAATATCTCTTCTTGAAAACTATCACAATTTGTCTGTGGTGTTGCAGAAACTGAACTACAATGAGCACAGATGGTTACTGTGACTTAAAAGTTTGCAGTATCATATCAGGCCAGCAAGGGGCTTATACAAAGTTGCCGTGTTTTCTGTGTGAGTGGAACTCCCGGGACAGAGATTGACACTGGTTAGACTCTGAGTGGCCCAAGAGGAAATGGTTTGCATCTGGAAAAAGAATTGTAAATCATTAAATAATTGATCCTCAAATTATTATTGCCCCCTTTACATATGAAATTGGGAATTATGAAGTAACACGCGAAGAGTTTGGATAGAAGTAGTCCCTGCTTTCGTTACATCTGTCAGAAATATCCAGCTCTGAAAGATGCCAAAATTGAGGAGGGTGATTTTGACGACCTCCAAATTCGGAAGCTTATGTAAGATGCGGTACTCAGTATGATGAACGAAAGACAGCTTCAGGCATGAGAATAACTTAAGGATGTTTTAGCAAATTCCTCAGTGATGTTAAATATGTCAACTACCAACAGATTCTCGAAACAATGCTGTACAACTTCCAGAATTGGGTTGTCACATGAGCTTAGAATTATATTTCCTGTACAGTCATCTGCATTATTCCCCTGGAAATTTAGGAGCGCTCAGTGACGAACACGGCTAGCGGTTTCATCAAGATATAAAAGAAATGGATCGAAGATATCAGGTGCGATGGGACAACTCCATGATATCAGATTATTGTTAGTGTCTAGTGCAAGATAACACTACTGAGAAACACAAACCCAAATCAACAGAGCGTTCATTTTAGGTGCAGAAAACAATAGTGTTATTGTAGTGAAATTCATATATTTTACAAATATAAATGTTACCTTTGTGCATATTCGTTGCAATTTTATCATGTTCCATTAAAATTACATTCATTCACTATTATGGTGTTTCTATGGAATTACAGTGTCTAATTTCGATTTCAAATACCAAAAAACTGTACGTGATAGTCAAAAGCGATTTACATATTTGAAATCCGCACACCTAAATTAGGGTATATCACTTCTTCAACCTTTTGACCGAGGAAAAAAAGAATTCGCAGATCGGTGTTATCGTATTGATGTTTACCCTGCGACGAAAGGAGTCTATATTGAACGTTTATGAGTTAACATAAACTTCAGGACTTCCTCTACAATCAGTGAAAACTGCTTCAAATTACACAAATATTTTTTTTTCTTTTAAGGAAAGCTGAAATAGCTTATTCCTTATGTAGTAGCCCAGTGTACATTGCTTTCTGAATGAGTCAAGTACATAAACACATTACAATCACAACTGCTAAATGAACAGGAAGCTACTGAATTATTATAAGTGACTCGAGTCTTCTAGTATGCCAGTGTTGATTGACATTGAGCCACTACCACTGGCAGTGTCTTACCCTCTAAGCCAACCCCCATGTCCACCTTTAGGAAATCCACGTAAGTGAAAACCATATAAATTTATTCGACAGTACTTATAGCTATTTTTATACTACTCTGCAGGTTAACACTGGTCTTGCTTTTGTTCCTTGGAAGACTCTCAAGTATAACTTCACTTGGAGTGCAACTATTCCTTTGCTTTCAGTGGCTTATTCATTGGTCGAAGTGACAGGCTCAATAGTACAAAGTGAAACTTCGGGGAAGCATTCTTTATTAGCGGAAGGAGCCTGTCACTTGAGCTCCCCACACATTAATTTTAGAGAAGAACAACAGTTCTTTTCAATAAAGTTAAGCTATCTAACCATGAAATACAAATATTCACAAAAAGAAAGCTTTTAATGTTCCTAAAAATAAAATTGTATGGCATCATATTGAAGTTATTGATTTTTAATCCAAAATTAAAAATTTTAAACACATCTACTACGTTTGCTTTACTTTTGGTATTATATTATCCAGTATGCTGAGGAGATTTATAGAATATGTTTTAATGCACATACATTTAAATTTTAGTGAAATTGACGGTTTCCTTAATTTATGGACGCCCATTAACTGCTGTGGTTCTCAAGCGTCCTTCTATATTCGGCATGAAGAACCGTTTAATTTTTCTCAGAGATCTCTTTATCAGGCTTAAGGTCCTTTTACATACTCTAAACCCCCGTAAAGAGACCACCGGCTTTACTTTCCTTCTGCAGAAGGCCATGCTTAAGAAGTTACTTCCAAGAAAATCTATTGCCCTTGCCCATTTTTGAACAGGTGACCCCGAAAATGAGAGTCTAGCATGTTACCCCTAGTCCACGGATGGTGACGATTTTAGTAAAAAAAAAAAAAAAAAAAAAAAAAAAAAAGAATAAGAATTGTTCACCAACGTAAAGAAAGTCCCCAACAGGAAGGTGCTACCCTACAAAGTGCGACAAGGACAGCGAATGTGTGACAGAGAACGCATGATACGCAAGGAGTGGAACGGCTAAAAGAACACGTGCCCCCGTCGATCAGTATACTGAAACAGAGAAGATTTATTTACAAATGTATAAGGCGTCAGAATGTTTCTGAATGGAATGTAACTGAACTGACCAGCGCCTCATTCCCCTGGGGCCTTTTTGCTGTGGCGAACATATATATAATTTAAACGTTAAATACGAATGAATTTCTTAGGACATTGGCAAGTGCAGTTCACCCCTTCCGAATGTTGTCAAAAACAGCCTTGTCTCCGCAATGTTTTGTAGTTTCTTTCTCTTTTGGGAGGGAAAACGTTAAATATGAAAGTTATTGGCCACTGCATTGACGTGTGAAACAAAGATTTATAGATCGATGCCTTCACCATAAACGTAGGAGATGCGATACAAACTTTCACAGGGAAGCTAAAGAAGTATTATTGGAAGGCTCTGAAACACCATTAACTAAGCTTTGATATGGAAAACAACAACAAGGAATGAGGTGCTACCACTGAATAACAGCTTAGAGTAATGAGTAAGTTAATTGGACCATCCAATGATATGCATACCACATGCTTTCCCTGATACCGTCCATATTGCGTTATTAGCCAGTGAACTCTCACGTTATTTGAGCCATAATAGGAACATTCTGCTCACAAAGGATTCGATAAGCCAGCGTTAGCTTTTTTACAGTGATTGGTTATAACGTTCTGTCATATGTGGATCCACGTTTCTCAACATCGTTTTGATATTTTTTTCTCTCTCTCATTTCTTCTGAAAATTTCACACTTGGAATACGTACTCCCTTGAAATGTTAATGGTACACTTGAGTATTGTTGGAGAATGCAGAATGTAATGTTAAATGCATAAAGGTACTGTTAAAACGAAAACTTCTTCCATTATCATTATCCTGTGGAATGAACACAATAAATTAGAGGCCATGAACTTACGGGATGCGTTGTTAACGTTACTGCCTCTGCTAAAATCATCATCACCTAATATTTCTGTGTTTCAAATGGGAAGAGTTTTGGAATTCGGGAAATCAGATGTGTTAGCCACTCAGCGTTGCCACCTTATTACACCCACTCTATTCATAT
>CM060948.1:74526260-74566687 GCA_030765055.1 Mantis religiosa
GCATATATACCGATCGGGGGTGGACTGTCCTGTCGTGTTTACCTGTACGTCTAAATATGTCTCTGTCAAAGTCAAAGGTGGCTGTGCGGAATCGTGCGTTTCAAGACTCGTGGGAGGAGAAGTATTTTTGTTACGCACAAGAAGACAACGTAAGATGTTTGTTGTGCCCTATAGTTCAAAACGGCATTCATCAATGGAACATCAAGCGACATTATGACATGTGTGGTAAAGATCACCACAAAATATCAGATCGGCTCTGTATTCATGTATTTACACCATGATTTAAGGTAGCATAACAGCGACGTAATGTCCTTTATTTCTTTTGTTTTCTTTAGGTCTAGTTAGGAGTAACCAATTACAACAGCTCAAAGAGCAATATTCAGATAGTACACTTAATATTAATTCAAATATTATAACTGATAGACAACTTCACGCCAGTTATGCTGTTGCTTTGGAGATTTCTCAGTCACTGAGGTGTTTTAATGATGGAGATTTCATTAAAAAATGTGAGAGTAAGGTTACCAACATAATTTCCCCTGAACACTATGATAAATTTAGTAATATTGTATTATTACCACGAACCATAAAGAGAAGGATACATAAAATAGCTGAAATAACCGTAAAACACTACTAAACAAAGTCCATGTATTTATAGACATTTCTATCGTGCTGGATGAAAGCACTGACAACGTTGACACAGCACAATCATTCGTGGAGTTACTACACACAACTTCTCGATGCAAGAATACATGCTTGAGGTCATTCCACTTAGGATACATTCAACAGGGGCAGATTTATTTCAAGCATTTAAAAACAATCTGTAGAAGAAGGTAAACTGAATCTAACGAGTTTGTATCCATAGTAACAGATGGGGCTCAAAATATGACTGGTGAAAACAAAGGCCTAATTGGTAGAGTGAAACGTTATATAAATGAAATGGAGAAATCAAAAATAACATAAAATGTTTTCATGGTATAATACATCAGGAAGCATTATGCGCAAAAAATACCAAATATGAAACATATATGGCTATAAATAAAATAAAATCAAACTCCTTGAAACATTGAAAATTTCATAAAGTACTGGAGGATTAGGGGCTTCTCTATGAAGACCTGATCATAGTACACTAAAGGTCAGATGGCTAAGTAGAGGAGATATGCTCAAACGATTTTTTGAAATGCGTGAAGTGATATCTGAATTCCTGAAGGAACAGGTATGTCGATATTAGTGCTCAATTGCAAAAATATTTTATGTTGTACTGAATATGTCTTAAAATTTCCATTTTCTTTCCTTGTCTAAAAAGGAAGATGGGAGATGAATATTGAATAGGTGATTTAGAATTCCTCACTGACATTTCTCAACATATTCAATAATCTTAATGGTCGTCTTCAGGGAAAGTTCCAAAATATAGTCTATATGTATGACATGGTTAGATAATTCGTAAAGATGACAGGTGTATGGAAATCAAATCTCAAGAAAAAAGAGTTTTCATCGTTTTCAATGCCTAAAATCTCTTTCCCAATGTTTCTGTACACAAATCTGAATAAATATATTGGTCTGTTAGATACGGTAAGAGGGATTTGAAATAAGGCGATTAAGTGATTTTAAATCCATGGAAAATGATTTTGCTCTGTTTGCTAATCCTCTTGCACAATAGATTTACATAAGGTTAAAACAGAACAGAATTACAGCAAGAATTTTTTGCTCTCTTTTATTAATATTTATTGATTATCTATATAATATATAACACCAAATTATAATAAAATATGTTTACAAGTTATTTCTTAATCTTTTTTAATTGTTCATTTCTTACTATCTACATCTTACACTGCCTCCTGATATCACAACAGTGCCCTCTACAGCTTCTTCCCTGCCATTAACGAAGTTACCATAATAAATTTGGGGACACTGTCAAATCTGACACTCCAAATAAACAATAATTGCAACGTGCACACTTCTCACAGTATCTTGCATAGTTCAGTTACTGCGTAGGAAAACGTACCACTCGGCCTCTCCTTGTTCTCGTCTCTTGGATAGAATTAGCAGCCTGGTCATTCTCTTTAACTGTTGGAAGCTGATGGAAAGAGTCATTGTCTGGGTACAAAATAAATACAGGTTATAACCTATCGACGGAAATGTTAACTTCTCTGCCCCTGACTCTTACAACACTTCTCTTGACGTTTAACAACGGCGAATGGTCCATCGTAAGGAGGTTCGAGTGATTTCTTCACTCTTATCAATCCTTATGAACAAGTAAGAGCAACTAAAGGGATCTTTATGAATGAACACATTTATTTTATTGTTGCTGCGGTGTATATTAGGTCTCAGTTGGTCCATATGTCGTCGTAGATCAGCAACAAAGGTAAATGGATTGGCATTTAAAGTCTTCTTTTCAAAGAATTCGCCAGGCAAGCGGATTGTAGCTCCGTATATCATTTCTGCTACTAAACTCTCCATGCAGCTCTTAAACCAAGGAGGACTGGAGGAAGAGATTCTGTCCATCTTATGGGCTCTGATTGCCGCTTTCAGAGTTCTATTCAATCGCTCTATTTTGGCATTAGATTGTGGGTGATTAGGAGTGGTATGCTGTACTATAGTTCCACATATTTCAGCTAAACTTCTGAACAATTCTGACTCAAATTGCTTGCCCTGGTCTGTAATAATGGTAGCAGGTACTCCAAATCGAGCTATCCAGTTTGCATAAAATAATCTTGAGATTGTTTCGGAGGTACTGTTTGTAATTGGCATAACTTCCATCCAACCACTGAATCTGTCGATACAGGTTAAACAATATATATAGTGAACCTATGATAGCCACATGAACTATGCTGAATCTCTCATCAGGTTCCTTCAGTTGACCTACTGCTGACTTTGTATGCCGTGTTATCTTATTTTTCTGGCAAGCTATACAACACTGTGTCCATTTGTGAACATCGCCATTTATATTTGGCCACACAAACTTTGATGTCAATTGTTTGATAGTACTTTTACCACCTTGATCAGCTAAATTGTGGATTTGCTCGGAAACTTGAAAGCGAAATGCTTTCGGTATGTATGGTCGGATGTTGAAGTATCACAAATAAGAGTATCTCCGGACGGTAAGTGGCAATGTTTGGAATCCAGTGTGTGTTGTGATCGATTCAGGCTATTCAGCTCTCAGCTCATTCTGCTGAGCTTTTGCTATTTCTTGATAATCAATCACTGTAATTTCGTTTAGCCATGACAGCTCATCAGCAATTATATTACCTTTCCCACTAACATGCCGAATTTTTGTAGTGTCCTGCGATATGTACTGAAAATGGCGAACCTGTCGAGGAGAAGCTGATTTATAATGTGATACGTATGTTCAATTGTAGTGTAAGGATTTGACTGATTTGGATATATTCAAAAATCTGAAAGCAGATACATATCCATCTCTTAGATCGTTCGCTGTCGGTGTACCAGCTATGTTTGGATCCACATATGTATGCGAACAATTTTTTTTTTTCCAAAATGAAACTTGTAAATTCGAAGCAAGAATAGCGATTAACAGATGATAGTTTACTTGCTACACTGAGAGTGCCTACTTGTGATATATCACTAGATTTTCATGGTACATTGCAATTAGAGGTGAATTGAAATATATTGCTTAAATATCTAGGCCTACCTAAGGTATAGTAGACCAAAATAGCTGGATTCAAGTATGTGTACCATGTACATTAAGAATGTATTCCTTATTGTACTCGTCCGCCTCGGTAGCGTAGATAGTAGCATGTCTGCCTCACGTTCAAGAGGTCCCGAGTTCGAATCTCGGTCAAGGTGAGTTACCTGGATAAGGTTTTTTCCCTTGTTCTCAAAGACGAATGTCAGGTAACTCTAAGCTCCATGGACCCCGGGCTCATTTGAGCATCATTTCACCCAATTCATTCACCGTCCGATATGATTTAACGTTGGAGGACGTAAATTACAAAAACAAACTTATTGTACTCTGTAGCGAGCGAGCCCAGCACTGACTCTGAACGAAGGTGAATGCCTACCCCTGTTCGACATTACGTCATGTGCATTGCGGGTTGCATCTTGAGACGTCATACTCCTCCCTCTTTGAGTACATATTTGCCGGTGCCTGCTATACACCATGGTTCTAATCTTAAGGAAACTCAAACTGAATTTTCCAAACTTTTATAATAATGCAGTTGCAGAAATTACAGTTGCAACGTGGATATTCGCATATTATGCATATGTTTTAAATTCTATAATTGTAATTATAGTTTATGAATTACTTATTTTTCTAATCCAACGAAACTGCCAGTGGCGCATTCATGTACCTAACTGTAAATGTCATTTATGCCAAGAGACAATTTGTCATTGTCATTGCCCTCATCGTCCGAGTACTGAAAATTTGTGACGATAGGCTTCAAAATTGTTTCACGTGCTATTTATTTCCAAAGGTCGTCTTTTTGTAGATTATCTGCATGTCTCACGCATTGTCAATTTCTCCGTGAACAATTCATTCAACGTCAGTCAGTTTAAAAGTATTATTTTTTGCAACATAATTTAAGCACACATGAACTTAATTGTATTGTAATGGCAGTAGAAAGGGGGAAGGTGGATTACCTCGTGTCTCATTTCAATTGAAAATTGATCCAGCTGATACAATTTTCACTGGTTTTCCCTGGAACTCTCTAGAGTAAATAGAGATTACGAACCATTCATAAACAGACTTATAATGTGACGAGACCCGTTATGCCGGTGCACCATTCCACAAGCCAGCAGGAATTATACTCTTTCCTCTCGTTAGAATTTAACAAACACCTTAGCTTTTTCAAAGTAATTCTTCTATCACGTCATGTCAAACATTTACATTCCATTTCTGAGTAATTACAAATAGGTACACGCATTGATGCTAACCAATAATGATGTTCATTACAGTGCATTGGCACAAATAATATTTAACAGAGATGGATTCAGCTGGCGCTCGTCACACACCACTTACGGGAATAAATATGACAACACCGAGGGACTCCGATTGGTTGCTCATCTAGTGGCGTTCAAGGACAAACATCCCATTTGAAACACGTAACAGTACCCAAAATATGAGATACGTGATTCATCGACCTTTCTCCAAATGAAAACTTAAAAATTAAAATTAAAATCTTTTGTTTTGGAATGTATGCTTATTTCAACAAAATATCTCAGCCGTCATACAGTAGAAAATGCGTCGTTTCTTTCAAAAAGTTTGTAAACGTTTTGAAGGTGACAGTTGTAAAAATCGCCGCTTCAACAATACGTAGGCGGCATCCACAAGTTAAGGGAGGTCGGTGTATCAGTTAAAAACAGCTATTGAGTATGATGTAAAAGATGACTTGGGCTAGAAAACATTACAACCGAACACCCTAAGAGTGGAGAATATTCTCATTTTCTGGTTAAAGTCGTTTTGAAATGTAAGGATTGGACGTCTCGCTTATAAAGGAAGAGAATAAATAGGAAGATATCTCGCCATAGCACATCCAACGGACGGTAATGTTCTAGACAAGAAGATATTTTGATAATGTTTTACATTCGCAGAAATTAAAGATTTTAATTACATAAAAGGATTTGTGTCAAAGGCATCCATATTTTAGAGAAACCGTCTTAGAAATGTCAGAGGCACTGAGCACTGAGAAGTCAATTTTCCAGCAAGGAAAATGTTATAGATTGAAGCAAAGAAGAAAGGTTTCAGAATTTTAACAGTCTGAAAATTCACCGGATGTAAGCCCTGTTGAGAATTTTGGTTCATTAACAAGAAAGGGGAGAAAATGTACGTTTTTCCACTAACGTCCCCGACGGTAAAATATATTGCAACATTAAAGAAAACATTATTATTGCCATGATAAAAGTGTGGTTTCATGATCCATAAATAAGTGGATTATGTAAGGATACTATATATTCAAAGAAGTAAACATGGCAATTAAGGGCATGTGTGGGAACATCAAATACTAAAATCTGTGTTAGTATGAAGAAGCAGCGTAAATTTGTGAAATTATTTTAAAAACCGCATTTTGTCTTTGTATACATTAATCCACACAAGATACTAGCATACAGCTATATACTTCTACACGTTCTGCACAGGTCAAAAGCCTCGAACAACAAGGGAAACTGTGAAGCGCTCCGGAGATCTAGTGCAAAGCGATGCTTGTTACAGAGAACCCTGTGACATTCGGGCGGCCAGGTCGTGATGCTTTCACAGGAGAGACTAAATCATTAGGAGAGAAAGAGACATGAAATTAATTTAGTGCTCAAGTCCTCGTACTTACGCGCACCATTAACGACGGAACGACCCAAAGTTGCGAACGTGCCGTTTCACACGTTGGCGCTCAGCAATTGACAGCCAGACTGCCGAATTGCTGCTTCGTTATGTGCGCTCAAACAGGCAGGCCTTCTCAGGGAATTCGCAATTCAAATCAAGCTAAGTTATTGATGCATTCCAGAGAAACTGGAATAATTGAAAGGAATTAGAGTATTACGTACTTGTGTGTTATAATCTAGAGCTCTTTTCATATTTATTTATCAAGTTGAGTACTTTACATTTTATTAATGACATAAACAAACATCACAAATACACCTTTGTCTCAATCCAAACGTGCGGTGTGCTTTAAAATCAACTTTCTATTAAAGAGAGAAAGAAACTAAAGTTCTGAATGGTCAGAAGGGCGACGCTAAGAATTAGCAATCCATCTGCAGTCTAGATGTCCCATTCCAGCGACTAAGATAGAGGATATTCCACCATGCGTCACTAACTCATTTCTAGCGATGTCCCTCAAGAGGGATTTCAGACAAAACCATCTGCATAACATGTGTCTATAAGGTATATGGCACCGTTAATATTGTACTTATGACCTGCAGGAATAAGCCAGATTGCTCAGATTTCCATTACATTGCGTTTAATATTGGAGCGTATAAAAGCAGGATAAATATTGCTTTATGTTTTATTTGCATGCTGACGTTTTTAATATGAAAATATAGTTAGTTTTACGAAATTTTCGCTTAATTCTCTAAAAATAGATTTCTTTGTTTTATTATACGATGTCAGTGTCTACAAGAACTCAGCACTGATTTGTGCAACAGCCGAACAGATGTATGGAGGCTCTCCTTGGTTTCGTGGTTTATAAATCACATAGTTTCGTAAAATAAATACATTTGCATAATGATTCACTAATCCCACTTGCTTATGCATAAAGTTTTGCCATATATTGGCTCAGTTGATTCCTAGTTTACCAGAATGAATGAATGAGTGAATGAATGAACGGAAGAACGAATGAATTCCTGTATTTCCTTAAGTGGAACATAGGGCCTACTGAGCCGCACAACCTCGAGGCCTGTAGGCAATGGGTCGAGGACCAGAGGTTTCCCGATCAGAGAGATCTCAGGATGAATGATCAGCCCATCGCCGGAAGTGAAAGTACGAGAGAAATGAAGTGATAGGAAAGATGATGGAGCAATCGTTGGAATTCTGGCGGAGGAAACCGGAGGACCCGGAGAAAAACTGCCCCAGCGCCATGTTGTCCACCACAAATCTCACTTTGCAGTCACCTGGAATCGAGCCACTTGGTGAGAGCCAAGCGGTCTAACCACTCAGCCACGGCGCGGCCTGCAGGAGTAGTGGTCATTTCGATATTTTCCACGTTTATAAACATACAAATTGAAGCGTGATGCATCCATTGTTAAGATTTGGTTCGGACGTAGAAATTACCGTCATATGTAGTTTGCACCGTGCACTACTCTACCATTTGTTATCTTAATGTACTTTGTACAACCTCCCTTGTAAAGTTAAACGGTAGTTAAATTTCGGCTTGGATCCAGTTTAAATATGATTTTTCTCTCCCTTCTTCCAATTCTAATTTTTAGTTACACTATATTTTATGCATAGACACTCGAAGGAGAAAATTAACCCATTCACACAATCTGCTTGTAAATTCAGGTACTATATTTGAGATTATATCAGAAGAATGTAATATAAACATCAAAAGAGAGTTTAAAATGTGGCACAGGCTAATAAGTATATAAAACATAAATATCATTTAAGCAATCATATCTTAATTTATAATTGATCTAACTTACTCATTCTTTCAGAAATGTGTCTCACATTCAATGAAAAACGTTTGGTTCTAGAACATACTTTACAGTATTCCTCGTGAAAAGCTATTAGTACTGTTTTGGCACCTATTCATTTCCCTTTTTTTTTTTTTTTTTTTTTTTTTTTTGTAATTTACGGGGTGTGTGTGTGGTGTTTAAGGGCCCGTCGACAACAAGGTCATTTGGGCCCCTGTAATTTACGTCCTCCAACGTTAAGTCATATCGGACGATGAATGAAATGGGTGAAATGATGCTCAAAGGAGTCCGGGGTCCATGGAGCTTAGAGTTATCTGACATTCGTCTACCAGGATAAGGGAAAACCCGGAAAAACCTTATCCAGATAACTCACCCTAACCGAGATTCGATCTCGGGACATCTTGAACGTGAGGCAGACACGCTACCATATTCATTTCCTTGTGTTAATATCTAGAACTGGCAAAATCATTATTTTACATTGATATTGCTAATTTTGGTTCACAAAGAACTACAAATTTAAGCTTCAGTTTGGTGAATAAATGACCAAAAGTAAAGGGTGCTAAGAGCCACAAATGATACTTAAATTATGTGTATAGGTTTATAAAATGTTTATTCAGTTTGATTAAACTTAATGTGTAAGCCCTAAACATATTTTATATGAAATCAGGTAATGAGGTTAAATATAAAATTTCCATCTATTTGATAAAAACTTCAGTTTTCAGTTAATCTATACTGTGAATACAAAGAGCCTTTTCCATGTGCCACTAGTCCTCGTAGCCACGGTCGCTAGAACGCATGCCTCTAGCGTTCCGCCGAATCGAGGGTCACGGGTTCGAGTCCCGCCTTGGGCATGCTTGTTTATGTGTATAGTGTGTAGTGTGAAACTAAGGTAAACGGTTAAAAAAATAAACGGAAATAATGAAAAAACGGCTAAATAAGAAAAAAGAAAAAAGGAAAAAAATTACACCTATATATATATTTTAAATAAAAAAAAATAGCACTTCCCTTCCCACCTGCTTTAGCTTCCGTATATTTTGCCATGCATACTTCTCCCGGTATCGGGAGTAAAAGACGTATTCCATGACGTCACAAAGCATTTAGATGTCTGGCAATGTTATAAACACCCAGAGAGGCAGAGAACGCCGAGAAGGTGGGAAACCTATGTTTTACTGAGTCACATTGTACTGCTTTTAAAGTATGAAGTTAGAAATAAATAAAGCTGTATTTATAGCTCAGTTTATACGTTTCCTAAAGACAACTAGAGTGCAAACTAGCATAAATAGTTTTGTTTCAGCGATTTCCAAGCTACTTTAATCTTCACAGTGAAGGTATTGTAATAAATTTTATTTCCGGGAGTTTTTACAGTAAACGCAAACGCTGTACCCTCGAACACAATTACCCCGAGCTGAGAAAAGTCATAGAAAGTGGGTAAAGCACACAGTTGCGTCTGAGTATTGCGTCACTGTCTACAGAAGACAATAAGCATTCCTCTTCCCCAATAAAGGTCCTCACAATTTCTTTCCAAAATGAAGGACCTTATTGCCGAAGATAAATCTCTGGATCCTGTATCAACACTCATTTATCGCTACAACTGTCGCAGTTCAAGCGAAAAATAAACTCAACTAAAGATAAAGATCCGATTAAAGTCCGCCACATGTTCTCGCCTTATCCTCACATTTAAATTAGTTTTAATGCAAGGTTCAGCGAGAGACTTGGCCCTAATCTTGATTTACTGAAAGAACCTATTTAGTGTATTAAACCTAACGATCCCTTTGTTTCTAGACTTGCAGAGGCAGAATGACCTCCTCTCCTCGCAAACCAACTCTCACAATATGAAGAAATAGTAGGGAAGTTTACAATTACTATACATTCCTTGTTCTTTTCCAACCCCATGCAAAGATACATTAACCCTTTTACTGCTAACAACGTATAGCGTTGTCTTCTTTCCCTGCTTGTCAACTGTGATTAAGTTTAGTTACTCGTAACGATATCTTTGAATGTATTGCCTACCCTACGAGCGCTAAATATTTACGATTGAAGCTTCGTTTCTTCTTGCCTTTTACTTTGGATGCACATGCTTGTATAGATTTGAGTATTTTCACAAGTAAGTAAAGCATTAAACAGGTACTGAGTGTGTCGTTTTCTAACAAGTCTGCTAATTTCGCTCAGTAAACTTGATTCCCAATGGTTGTGTATGAATGAGGGACAGAACAAAGTGGAAGCATAGTGTAGGAAAAATTTAAAAAGGATATATGTCACATGACTAATATGATGGTGCAGTGGTATATACGAGGCATGTTTTTTAAGTCAGTGCCGTTTTGGAATTTAAAAAATCCTGCATAGATATCGCTATAATTCTATTTTTACATGAAAGCCTGTACCCTAATCTACTTTTCTACATAATTTCCGTGAATATTGAGGCACTTGTCATAACGTGGCACCAGTTTTTGAATACCCTCCTCATAAAATTCTGCCGCCTGACGTGTTAACCACTGTATCACAACTGTTTTGACTTCGTTATCGTCTTGAAGACGCTGACCGCCCAGATGTTTCTTCAAGTGCAGGTACAAATGGTAGTCGCTGTGCGCCAGATAAGGGCTGTATGGAGGATGATCTAGCGTTTTCCATTGGAAAGATTTGATGAGATCTTTGGTCCGATTAGCCACATGTGGACGGGCATTGTAATGCAGCAAAACGATACCCTTACTCAACTTGCCACGTCTTTTGTTCTAGATTGCACAGCGTAGATTGTTCAATGTTTCACAATAAGACGCTGCATTGATTATCTCATTACGAGGCAGAAACTCCACTAGCAATACTCCTTTTCTGTCCCAAAAAACAGTGCACATGATTTTCCAGGCACAAATTGTTTGCTTAAACTTCACTTTTGTGGGTGATGATGAATGTCGCCATTCCATGGATTGTTGTTTCGATTCTGGTGTGACGTAGGCCACCCATGTTTCGTCACCAGTAACAATTTGGTCTAAAAAATCTTCACCTTCATTGTGGTACCGCTCAAGGAAAGTCAATGCACTGTCTAAATGTTGGGTTTTGTGAAAATCCGTCAACATTTTTGGAACCCAACGTGAACACAATTTCCGGTACTTCAAGTTCTCGGTCACAATGTGATACAAAACACTACGAGAATATTGAGGAAAATAGTCGCACAAATTGTAAAGCGTCTGTTTTCTCTCACCTTTTCGTCCACTTTCTGCACCAAATCTTCAGTAACGACCGAAGGACGCCTACTCCGTCCTTCATCATGGACATTTGTGCAGCCATCTTTAAATGCTCTCACCCATTTCCTTACCATTCCATCACTCATAATGTTTTGTCCGTAAACTTCACAGACCTCACGATGAATATCGATCGGTTTTACGCCTTTTGCACTAAGAAATCGTATAACAGCCCGTACTTCACAATCGGCGGGACTCACGATTGTCGGAGGCATCTTAAACACTCAGTAACCAAAGTATACAATGAAGAATTTGTAATTCTTCTGTAATGGCGTCAGTGCGTAGACAAGAGATGTAGGTAACCAGCGCGCATGCGCGGAACGCCGACCGTAGCGCTGCGGTGGTGGAATCACAAAACGGTACTGACTTAAAAAACATGCCTCGTATAACACAAGTTTTATGAGTTTGTTAGTATATAAATTAGTCTAAATTTGTTTGAAATATAATATTATAGCTACGCTAAATACATGACACGTGTGTCCTTTTAAACACAAGGATGACCATTAACCACCTATCATTCTGGAAGCTATGGCTCCTGCTGGGACTTAATAGGCATGAATATGAGCATACGGTGTTAAACTGCACCAGTGTTTCTGTTTTCCTAAACTAATTTGAAAAGAGCTAATTACGGAATATCAAATCATGTTTGTTTGAATAGACAGAGTGAGACTGACAAATTCAATGTCATTGCCGGGATTTGAACCACGGATCTCCCGGTCTCCGTCCTCTCACTCTTAACCATTGAGCTACCATGCCCAAAGGGCCGTCTTGACATTAAATTCTCCAACTCATCTACGTGCGTAGCTCATTGTATATGAGAGCCCCTGGTGGTTTGCCGGAAACATACGAGTCAGTTGGAGAATTTAATGTCATATCGGTAATTGGCCATGTTAGCTCAATGGCTAATAGAGACCGAAGATCCGTGGTTCGAATCTCGTCCATGGCATTGGATTTTTAAGTATGATTCTATTTATTCAAATGTTAGACTACATGCGGCTAATGTGGAAGAAAAACAAAATTACCTAATTGTGTTTGTGTTAGTGCTTTCATCCAAAAGTAACATATGAAGTTATCATAGCAGTTTTATTTCATATCATGCCATGACTTTTATTCAATTTTTGTCCTTTGTAATTGAAATGTTCTGTCTTTCCAGTAAAAAAAGCAATTTTTATTTAAAACAAATACTGTGCTCTTAGAAAATTTAAACCGTTTGATGTGTTTTGTATTAGCCTTAAACATGAGTGTTTTCAAAAAGCGTATCTAATGACTGTAGGCAGACTTGGCAGTTGCAAAGCTTACGAATGTATTAGGTGTCCCTTGTAAGGTTTCGGGGCCATTGTTATGCTGTTTGTTGCAGAATAAATTAGCACAGCTGGTATTTATCATGCTATTTGATACATTTTAGTTATATTGTTTTCACTGTATTACGTATTGAGGATAACCTAACAAATTATCAGTGAATTACCCCACTTAGTACGTAACATTATAAGTTTATGTAGCAGAATTAACCCAAGTATTACAAATCACCACCTGGTGCTGATAATTTAATGACAAGTAAAATCTCTCTAAACAAGTGTAAAAATGTGGATTCACGATGGGTACATAAACGTTTACATAGAAATTGTACATTTATTCAGTATTTCATAAGGTAAACCATATGAAAGAAAATATTTGGAAATGTTCATTTGTCGGTCAGCTTGTGATTTTTGTTTCCTTCTTTATTGTAGGAATAGCGCAAGATTTCCTCTAAGAGGCTAAATCTTATTAAATTTTATTTTCTTCAAATACGATTTATTTGTTAATTCTGCCATCTTTTTTCACATTAACGCAAGCAAATCATCTATAAATAGAGGATGGCATATGTAAGTAGCAAGAACGTTCTGCTTTATTTTATTCTCTTTTCAGCTAAGGGGAAAATTGCAAACGATATGTTATGAAATGAATAATTCTAGGATAAAAAGAATAAAAAGTGAGCATTATGGAAGTAAGTATTACGAATTGTTAACGTTTCAAGTGTTACACTGTTCACTTAAATGGTAAGTACACAGTTCATGGAAAAGAAGAATTGTCTTTGAAAAACTAACTCTCTAGTTTCACAATTACCAGTTTTGCTGATGAAGTCCTTAGTCGAGGGCACAAGGGCGTCTTCATACTAGAGTTCAGTTATTGTTGCATCTCACTAATCTATGGCCAACCAAAACAATTAAATGTGACATGATTTTTTTTCTGTGGCAAGTAACTGTTTCAGAGACAAAAAAAAGGGGGGAACTCAGGTATGCGTTGGGGGATTAAAGGACAGACGCAATAGAACAATATCTATACCCCTTCAGCGCTAGTCAATTTCTTATCACTGAGTTTGACTTTACTGTAATCTCATGTGCCCTACTCTTCACAGCGTGCTCCTCTCTGTGTGAATGGGAGCTGGCGAGCCTAATGCCCAAGAGCGTGATTTTGACTGACGGTACAAGGGACAGCCGTAACGGTCGTCACAGCATGTCATTAAGAGGGGAGAAGGCAGAGGGTGTAATTTCTAGTGTAATTTCTAGTGAAGAAATAGTATCACGATCTGAAACGGCTCGCCTAGAGTAAGTAAATAACACCTTCTTTTCATAGATCCCCTACCATTTTTGGATTATCCCTAAACTTACAATATTTAACATCAGCTGGATTCTTAAACCGGGATGGGATGAATTTAAATCACTCTCTGCAAAACGAAAATAAATATTTCAAACATGTAGTAGCTCTCAGCTTTTCAGAATATTTCATGTTCCTGTCTGCAGCAAATCTCTCCTCTTTTGCTTACTTCTACTTGCAACTGTCATCTTTATTCCCAGTTGTTTGCCAGCTATAATCCTCCATAAACCTTACCATTGCTTCCATGCCGTATTACATCTTGCAGTACGGGTCTTTGCTGCAGGTTTAGAATGTCGCGAACAAGTGCATACATAATCCTGCTTTCTCAGGAGAAAATGAAAACGCTCTGTGAATTCCAATTCCCTACCACGCATTCAACAATTTTTTAAAATGCGACGAATACTTGCTGTAACTTTTCTATTTCTCTGCCTTCTATTACTCAAGACTGTAATATCTGGAGGATGTAAAAGGTCTTGCTTTAATCTTAATGCGTGTCTGTGAGTTTCAGAGGATCAATGTATTTTTTAATAAAACAGTGTGTCACCTCATTACAAAGTATTTTATAGAAATCACTACAGTATTTGGACGGTAAGTTTGAGTAGGGCCACTTCCAGGTACTTGAACGACATGGTTTAGAAAGCAAACACGTTTCTTTCTGCACAATTACATTACATTTAGAGCAAATAAAATTCCTGTACTTTTTATTTTAGTGCTTAAGCCTCATTTTAGTACATACGGCAACACAGATGATGGACCTGATGACATAAGCAATGAAACGATGTCTGGGAAAGACGCTTTAGAAAGAAGAAAAGAAGAAGAAGAAGAAGAAGAAGAAGAAGAAGAAGAAGAAGAAGAAGAAGAAGAAGAAGAAGAAGAAGAAGAAGAAGAAGAAGAAGAAGAAGAAGAAGAAGAAGAAGAAGAAGAAGAAGAAGAAGAAGAAGAAGAAGAAGAAGAAGAAGAAGAAGAAGAAGAAGAAGAAGAAGAAGAAGAAGAAGAAGAAGAAGAAGAAGAAGAAGAAGAAGAAGAAGAAGAAGAAGAAGAAGAAGAAGAAGAAGAAGAAGAAGAAGAAGAAGAAGAAGAAGAAGAAGAAGAAGAAGAAGAAGAAGAAGAAGAAGAAGAAGAAGAAGAAGAAGAAGAAGAAGAAGAAGAAGAAGAAGAAGAAGAAGAAGAAGAAGAAGAAGCGTTCCAGGCCTATGTTTAGGCTACCTCCCAGGAATTTACAAGTTCTGAAAAATGAGGAACACCTGGAAAGGTCCTTAATTAGGGAGAACAGTCCTGTAGGGAGTTCAACTTCGGCCCTCCAAGATACTAGTCTCAGATATTACTGCGTACCATCTCGCTCAGTTATTAATAAGTTGCACATGCCTTGTGTAGAGAACAGTTAAACATAATTAGTTGTACCTCTTCTGTACCTAAGAATACAAGTTTATTTTTTCTTAAATAAGGCATTCCCTATTTGATTCAAAAAGACAGATATAGAGTGTGTACCTCACGATTCAAAGCAATAAATCGTCATGAACTGGCATACTAAAAGTAAAGGCAACTCAAATTTTAAGTTATAGTATTCTTTATCTAAATTTTAGTGCACTGAAAAAACAATGATGCTGCGTCTGATACAGTCTCATTGTGTGTGTGTCCGCATCTGGTGTCATCCCTAACCTCGGTCGTCGATGAATCTGCTACCAGCTACTCCAGTGGTAAACTGTATATTTCTTCTCAGGGTATGCGTGGGCTGGTGTAAGAATAAACAGCAGTAATTAAGTTGACTGAATAAATTCAATGGAGGCTAATAATGATATATTTGCATCCAGCTGTTTAAGAATGTAGAATTAACTGTTTCTGAACATCAGTACGAAAAACTATAACTGTACACGTATTAATTTTTCTGGCCTATCAAAATTTTACTGCTTTACAATAACTGTTTATCTATTAATAACGAGAAACACAAGTTACCGTGAGTAAAAAATACTACTGAATAGTAAATACTAATCGGAATGTGCCCTGACGGCGGTTGCTAAATTTGTATAACCCAAGTTCGATACTTAAGCGCACCAGATTGCCTTTAATAATAATCGATCACAGTAAATAATACTGCAAGTGAGCAGAACTCGTAGGAAAAGACACTAAAATTTAGAAACGCGTGTTTTGATCCATTTAAACCACGCCCACTTTAAACTACCCACCAACATTCCTACAAGAACTTCTAGGCTTCTGTTTCACATAAGCTTAAGACAAAAGTATGATACATAATCATAGATGCAAGCGATTAGAATATATGTAATCTCAAGAAAGCCTAGAAAATATGAATTGAAACAGCAATAAATGAGTGAGTGAGTGAGTGACTGAGTGAGTGAGTGAGTGAGTGAGTGAGTGAGTGAGTGAGTGAGTGAGTGAGTGAGTGAGTGAGTGAGTGAGTGAGTGAGTGAGTGAGTGAGTGAGTGAGTGAGTGAGTGAGTGAGTGAGTGAGTGAGTGAGTGAGTGAGTGAGTGAGTGAGTGAGTGAGTGAGTGAGTGAGTGAGTGAGTGAGTGAGTGAGTGAGTGAGTGAGTGAGTGAGTGAGTGAGTGACTGAGTGACTGAGTGAGTGAACGAATCAACGAATCAACGAATAAACAACTAAATAAATAAACAGGTAAACAAGTAAACAAATAAATAATAAAATAAATAAATAATAAAATAAATTCTAAAATAAATTCTAAAATAAATAAATCATATCTTTAGTAACAAAAGCTATTTCGTTCTGCAAATACATCGCTTTCCAAGAAAACTTAGGCATATCACCAACAGACATCGCAAAGTGCAGCGTCATTCCACCTAGGTATATACCTGCTGGTGAGACTTCTAGAATCAGGCAGATAGCAAATTATTCGGTTAGGTTAGCTTACAGGTATGCTATATTCCTAACAACCTCCGACATTTCATGAACAGCTGCTCATTGTGTATTTCCGCGTACTCTCAAAGCACGGGTTTTTAGAACTATGTGGGATCTTCGCATAATGGTAGGTTTCAGCAAAAAAACATTAACAGTGACTTCAGGAAGTATTCCTTAGCTGCTAAAATTCTATCAACCAAATCAACGCATGTAAATGCTAACTTTCTACGTGCAAAAATAACACTAATATTACAATGTGGATGACCTGACATACTTCTGATTTGAATGTTTTTGTGCAGTTTTTTTTCTTTCAAAAATGAAGAATTCTACAATATTTTCTTGTGTGGTGTTTGTACAGTTCTTACTCACCTAACAAAGTCATTTTGATACATGATTACTAAGAATGTAGTATGATTTAAACAGAAGGAAAACTAAATTTACGGCGTCGAAAAAGAAAACGAGAAAATTGAGTTAAAGGCTTCCCGATTTTGGCAGTTTATTTCCGTCAGATAAAACTATTTTCACCAAGTTTCAGATATTATACAAAAATTTTTGTTGTCTATGTGGATGTTTAATCATATATTTATTAATACAACATGTGTGCTTTAAAAAAACTTCCCAAATTCTGTAGTCAATAAGGTGAAAACTCCTGAAAAACGCCAGAGTACGTAAACTAAATATTGTTTTTCTCCATATCTTGATAACTGGAGTTGGTATGCCTTAATTTGCCTCTAAAATGTTTAGATAGTGGGTACTGCGTTTTCGATTATTTTAGAAAAAGATAGTTTTTTGAAAAATGTGAATACCAAATAACATTAATTATGGCAACTTCACCTTTCCGTGAGCTATATATAATATATATAAATAATACATATATAAATATATGTAATTTTACGTCCTCAAACGTTAAGTCATATCGGACGATGAATGGCATGCGTGAAATTTTAAATCTCATTGTTTCATAATCGTTTATTGTTGCATTTTCCACCTTCTAATATTTTTGTGATGCTAGTTTGGTTAAAGTTGTTTTACATTTTCATGATAGATTCATTGACATTTAATAAAAATATAGAGTCAATTTTACTTACATCATGCAAAGTTTTAAATTTAATGTAATAATATGATAATTTTTTAGAAAATTGAAGATGTTGTATAGTGTTTTCAGCAAATGCTTTAACGCGAAACAGACTCAGCATTTCATATAAACAGCTTTTTAAAAAAATTTGAACTTTCAAATTTTAAATTTCTCTCAAGTGAGGCACCTTACACATTACCAGATTCAAACACATTTTAAAAATATTATCTTTGAAAGTTAGGGCACAGTACGGGAAAAATTAGGTACCTATTGCAACTTTTTTGAAACCATGTATAACAGAAAGGTTTGACAAAGCTGTTCAAAACATACAGGGAATATAATTTCAGTAGTTAAAATGTCCTAAACCAGAGACCATATGCCAATATTGCCAAGAAAATTAAAACTTGTATTTGTTATAAATCTTGTTCTTTAAATTTATGTGTATTTTATAATTTTTGGCACAGTAGTTATATTTTAATTATATTTAGTCTTAATGTGTACCATATATGCACTTTGTATGCTGTGAAATCCGCACCACTTCACTGAAAAATAATGAAACTTCTATACGCTTTTAAATAAAGTAATGCATTTTATCCCGTCTTTAAGGATCGTTTCTTGTCAAAAAATGATAATATTTTTAAGTCTGGTTGCCAAAACCCGGTGGTTTCTTGCTTTGCAAATACCTGAATATGAGAATTTGTTTTCTCTATCTTTCATTCCAACAGTTCTTTCCACGAAGGAATTTTCTGGCATAAATTAAATACCAATGTTCTCATTACTGTTTAATATAGCTAAATTTTATGTTTGCTAGATAAATATAACTTCAAAGGGCTGTTTATTGTAACTTTTGTGTCAATAACATGGTTATATTTTAAAAGGCTGCTATAAAATTTTAAACAAGGTATGGTGTACCTAAAGAAATGGTCAAAACTTCCTTAATCAACGAACGTATTTTTAAGAGTAAATCAGTGAACTAAGAAGACCTGCAGTTGTAAAATCTTTGCTCTGTTATCTTAAAAAGCTTCATGAATTTGGCGGATATAACATAGGTGAGATTATGGATTTAATTTCCCCTTAGAGTAAAGAGGAATGTTTTCTGACATCACTGCATAAGGGTTGCACATTACTGTTTGAATATTATTACAGTTGTTTCATGACACTAATTCACTTTCTGACAGTAATATTTATTTTATAAATAAAGGTCTTTATATATTTTGTTGACACCAGCTTTCTGAAAGGAATGTACACGTTGAGGAGTTGCCCCTCCAGATAACACTACCCAACCCTCCTACTGCTTTGAATATCTAACTCTCCATCGGGAACTCTGTTGGTCTCTCCTTGCACCTTTATCTTCCCTACCAAGCCCTGCCATGCCACGCCTTACACCTTATCTCTTTATGTAAATTTTCGCACTTGAAAGGAACCACCGTCGGTGCGGGGCACAGGCAAGGGAAAGCAGCCGAAAAGGAGGCGGCAAGAAAGACGAAGAGAGAAAGAAAGACGCCGAGTATTGGATCACGAGGGCCCAAACCTTTCCGTGTGTGTAATCTTCTCTACTTTTCCCCCCTGCCGACAGCCAACGGCTTTTTGCGTATAATCGCTCTCAAACTAGAGCGAGCCTGTTGTAAACATATGGGAGGCGGAAAGAGAGAGGCCAACATAGTTTAACGGAGCACCCTCAGGCTAAAGTTTGGTGGAGGAAAATTGCGTTAAATTTCGTCCGTCTCTCCGTTTCTAGCATATATGTTTAAAACAGAATCGTTCCTCTGTGAGACAAATTACGCCTGAATAACGATGCCTAGCAGTTCAAATTTGGCAAATTGTTGCCACATAAAGTTAGATATTAAAATATATAATGTTTACATTTAATGCCAGTAATTTCATTAATTGTTCAAGAAAGTCAGATTACTAATATTTGTTAAAGGAGGAAATGATTAAGAAAGAGGGCCACTGACAGTAGTGCAACAACGTGACAGTTATTTTCTCATTTTCAAGCCTCGGAATAGCCAGGAGTAAAACCTCAGTCATGTAGAGCATTTCTGGCCAAATTTGAACTCAAGACCTAATGTTCATCAGCTTTGTATACCACCGCTACCGCCACAACTACCACCACCACTACCTACTAATGACGATTTTTTTTATTTCCATCCTCCAACGTTAAGTTATATTGGACGATGAATGAAATGGATGAAAGGATGCTTAAATGAGTTCGGGCTCCCTGTGGCTTAGAGATACCCGACATTCGTCTTTCAGGATAAGGGAAAAACCCGGTAAAAGCCTTAACCAGGTAACTCACCCTAACCGAGATTCGAACTCGGGACCTCTTGGACGTGAGGCAGACATGCCACTATCTACGCCACCGAAGCGGGCTAGTAATGATGATGATAGAAAACAGAATGCTTATTGAAAATAATCGTAATAATATATTTGTAGTAATTTAAATATTTGAATAAAATGTGTACTTAGAAGATCATACTGCACCTGTCCTTCATCCAATATATTTAGTTCATACTGCTCGTTAGTATCCCTATATTCGTGTTTATCAGGTCAGTAAGTTCAGCGATGTAAATCAGTTGTAATAACCGATGCTGATTAGATGGAAGTAAAGTCCCAAGAGGAAAATGCTTATTCGAGTCGTGTACCGACAGTCGCGGCAGACAGACGTGTTTTGTGCGCGCTGCTTCCGTGAGTGTTTACAGTGTAACTGTGTTTAACTGTGGAATACGATATCTTCTAGTGAATTGTATTTTCACAATCAGTGCAAACAGTGTTCTTTTACTAACGTGTACTAGTGCCCTTTGGGTACAGGTGTGTTTCTTTCTCTTTCTCTATTTTTTTTTCTTTTCTTTCCTCACCTATTATGTCTCTCACGCCGGAAACTACCGGCCATCTAGTACGCTCAGCTATCGATATGGTTTATAATACCACTAGTGAATTCCCACAGTTACCAGTGCCTCTACAGCAAGCTCAACCAGTGTCTACGCAGCCAACCCAGGTTTCTCGCACCAATACTTTTAATTCTAATTCACCAGTGCGTCAATCACCCTTACGCCCGTCACAATTACATCTTACCGCGTCAACTGCTGCTATAGTTACCGCTAAAACTACGAGTGACGTTATCATGCATGAGACTGCCCCATCTAACAGTTCACCTGCAACCAGCTCTAGTCGCGCTGCTACACACGCTGTTGCTGCCACAGCTGGCCCGAGTAAGCGTCGCTGTACAGCTCCCCCATCAGAACAAACAAGTGCCTCGCGCTATGCTTACTCTGTTTCCACGCACAACCGCTTCGCACTACTAGAAGACAACACAGCCATGGACGAGACAAGCAACTCCGAGACACCTAAGGAAAAAGTTCCACCAATTTGCTTGCACAACATTGGTAACTATCAACTTCTATTACAAGATCTAAAAAATAATGTTACCTCTGAATTTCACACAGAGCTTCGCGGGTCTATCCTTAAGGTTCATCCCTCTACTTCTGACGATTTCCGTAAACTTACTACATACTTCAGCTCCATACAACAGGAATACTACACTTACAGATATCCAACAGATAAGCTTTTCTCGGTAATTATCCGAGACATCCCTCCTTCGCTCACTGATAAGGAAATCTATGACGAACTGTGCTTACAGAACTACCCAGTGCGGAAGGTCACTCGACTTATGAATCGGTCGAAACAACCCATTCCTCTCTGTGCGGTGGAATTGTTAAATAGCGATGACGGTAAAGCTATACTCAACCTAACTCGCCTGTTCTACAGTGTTGTTAAGGTGGAACATCGCCGTCGTAACACTGACATACCGCAATGCACCCGCTGTCAGAATTACGGTCACACAAAGAACTATTGTCAGCTGACCCCGAGGTGTGTTCGCTGTCTAGAGAATCATCACTTCTCACAGTGCACTAAACCGAGAGACACTCCAGCTCAGTGTGTTCATTGTCATGAAAACCATCCAGCTAACTACCGAGGTTGTCGGCATTATTTAGAACTGAAATTCAGAACACAAAATAGCAACACAAGGCAACAGCCTGGGAATTCTCATCGCTCCCGTCCCCTACAACAATCAGACAATTCTGCACAGCAACCATTACAACCCCCAGCTGCATCACCAGTACCTCCAACTTCTTCACCAGCAACTTATGCCAGTGTAACTTCTGCTTCCTCGACGAGGCGTACTACTGCACAACAAGATCCCTCTGACTCTTCATCTCTCTCGGCTCTGCTAATTAGCCTGTTCACTCAACTTCTAAATTCTTTATCCACGTTCCTCACTCCTCTCTTACCGCAATTTACACAATGTTTCCAAAACGCTCTTCTAACTACTTTCCGAAATGGTGGCGTGTAATAGGCCATCTCTTTCATCACTCACTCTCCTGAACTGGAACGCTAATGGCATACGCACTAAACGTGCCTCCTTCGCTGCCTTTCTCAGCTTGCACAGTATAGATGCTGCCTGTATCACCGAGACTCATCTTCTCCCGAATGAACGTTTCTCTGTTCCAGGCTACAAGATTTATAGATTTGATCGGAATGCACCTTCCGCCTCTGGGGGAGTAGCTGTGCTAGTTAAACGTTCTCTGACTCATCATGAAATATTCCTACCTGTGATTCCCGGTTTTGAGGTAGTGGGCGTTAAACTCTCTCTTCGCGATAGCAACGATCTCGTTCTAATGAGTGCTTACAAGCCCCCAAATAGTAAGCTTAATACTCACTATTTCTCTTTCCTTTTCCCAGCAGAAAGCTGCACTCTCTTGCTAGGGGATTTGAACTCGAAGCACACTTCTTGGGGCTGTAGAGTCACAAACCCGAATGGACGGCGTCTGTTTGACACTATTAATGCCACTGGTCTTCATATACTGGCTCCGACAGAACCGACTTACTATTCTGGCAACCCACAGGTAGCTCCTGACATTTTGGACATTGGGGTACATCGCAATATACGATTACCTGCATCGATTTCTGCACTGCCAGCGCTCGATTCCGATCACTGTCCAGTGTTGGTCGCATTTAACCTCACTCCTGATATTTTGCCACAAATCCCGCGACTCATCGATGGTTTTGTCAACTGGGACATCTTTCGCACACACCTGGATGCTGCACTCCACACATCTTATCAACTGGGTACTGCGGATGCCATAGACACTGCCGTTCACCATTTTACCTCTGCGCTCTCTTCCAGTGTACGATCCTCTACTATCCGCAGTCCTCAACCTCGCCATTTCCCCTCCTTGCCTATCCATATTACTCAACTCATCCAAGAGAAACATCGCATCCGTCGATTGTGGCAACGTCAGCGTCTACCCTGGCTGCGCCAAAGATTAAATAGTCTCATTCGACAAGTACGGACCGCACTAGAGCAACACCGATTTCAGGAGTACCAGCGACAATTAGTCACTATCCGTCCCGGAGATCATACCTTATGGAACATCACTAAGAGGATTCTCCGAGAGCCGACAGTGATTCCACCTCTTCAGGTTGATGGGACCCTTTTGAGTGACTCTGCTGCCAAGTGTGACGCTCTAGCTACTCACTACGAGCGTACATTCACGCCTAACACCTGTCTTGACTCTAATATTCCCTCTTCCGTGGACAGGGAACTCCTTGAGTACCAACTTCGTCCTACAGCGCACAACAGAATTTCGTTCACTACTCCACGTGAATTGTCCCGCTTTATCCATCGTCTTCCCGTTAAAAAGTCTCCCGGTTATGACCTTATCCCTAACGTTGTGCTGAAGAATTTGACAAACAAAGCCCTAGCTTATTTATCATCAATCTTCAATGCTGCTCTGCGCATTGGTCATTTTCCATCTACATGGAAACATGCGGAAATTATAGTCTTCCACAAGCCCAACAAGCCAAAAGATCTTCCCTCAAGTTACAGACCAATCAGCTTATTACCTACACTTTCTAAGCTTTTTGAAAAGATTATTCATCAACGTATTTCTCATTTTTTGATCCATAATCAGATAATTCCGTCTTTTCAGTTTGGCTTTCGCCCGAAGCATGCTACCACTCACCAATTGCTCAGAATCACGCAGTCTATTATTCAAGGTTTCGAAAACAGGCAATACACCGTAGCAGCATTCCTAGATATCGCCCAGGCATTCGACAAGGTGTGGCACAGTGGTCTACTACTTAAAGCATATCGCATTGGTCTCCCTTATTATCTGATACAAATCATAGCAAGTTTTCTCACCAATAGAACCTTTGTGGTGCGCATTGCTGGTTTCACATCCAACCGAAGGCCTATTTTAGCAGGTGTACCTCAAGGTTCAGTACTTGCACCACTCCTCTTTAATATATTCACTTATGATCTTCCTGATATAGCTCCAGTTTGTACGGCCTTATACGCAGATGATACTGCTCTCTATTATTCTCACGCCAATATTCTTCATGCCATTCAGAAACTGCAAATTGCCCTAGATCAATTAGCTCATTGGTTCTCTCACTGGCGCATTTCCCTCAATACTAACAAGACAGAGGTTAAGATCTTCTCTTTACGACCTTATAGGGATCCTCCTTCACTACGGCTGCTGGGGGAACCGCTCTCATGGTTACCAAGCAATGTGCCAGTGAAATACCTTGGGGTGTTACTGGACACTCGACTTACTTGGAACGCCCACATCTGTCGGTCTGTTGCGCTTGCATTTGCCCGGCTATCAAAACTGTACCCTCTACTCAACAGGCGCACTTCACTTGGTTATGAATCCTCCCTGCTTTTTTACACATCTCTAGTCCGTCCCATTTTTACCTATGCAGCTCCAGTCTGGGGTGGCACCAGTAAGACTAATCTCCGCCGACTGCAGGTACTACAAAACAGGGTGCTTCGTACAGTTACAAACGCTCCATGGTTCATCCGAAACCAGCAGCTTCATCATGAGTTTGGTCTTCCACCCGTTCACCAATACATCCGACGCCTGGCACGTCCATTCTTTTACCATCTCCAGGAGGTCCCTGGAGCTGTTACCTACCATCTCGGCTGTCGCACTCGCCAGCCAACTCGCCTGAAGCGCAGACTGCCCCAAGATCTTCTCCTGAGTGACGTCTCCAGCACAGACGACTCAGACACGTGATTACTACCATCAGACTTTAAGTTCTCAATTTGTGTTACAGTTATCCTCCATATTTAATTAGAGGAGTCGTTCATGGCTACCTCCATTGTTATGTGTCCTGTTCCTATGTATCTTATAACAAACATCTGTAAAGCATAATTGCTGATCGATGGATAAAATAAAATTAAAAAAAAATGCTTATTCAAGTAATGCGGTAATTATTTTCTAGCAAATTTAGTTTTAAGGGCCTTGGAAAATAAATTCACTTTGTAGTGGTAAAGAGTAATGAAAATGTCATTATTATAAAATTACTGGACTACCCACGGCCACGAAACATAGTAGCCCAAAGCAGAAGGTAAACGATACTACTTTCCACAGCAACTGGCATAAATGAAATCTAATGTTGCTCTCCCTCTCTCAAACATTCACACACACACACACACACACACACACACACACACACACACACACACACACACACACTCACACACACACAAACACAGAGAGAGAGAGGTGGAGGGAGGAAGGGAGGTACTGTTAATAAAACTGTTTCTTTCAGGCAGTCAAATCATCTTTATTCCGTGAAATCTCGAAATCGAACCTTTGTGTAGAAGACATGTGGTTGAGAAAGTAAAAAGCCTGTCGTTATAATCAGCTTGGGGAGAATATTATTTCGGATACCTTTACTGCGTGCTTTCAAAACAGGTTGACAAAAATGTTAGAAAGCATAACAATAACGAAATAATATTTAGTTATATAATTGAGTCATAGGGTCAACTTTCAGTTAAAGTTTTGAAACCTATAAATTTGAGTGATCCCTCATCTTGAGTATTCGTTTTACAGTAAAATAAGAATGTCATAATATTGTTAATGGTAAAAGATGCTACATAAACTTTCTAAACCACTTTCTGTGCAATTAATTTAATCTTTTTAACCTATGTCTTACCTCAATAACCATTTCCTATTTTTCAACCATAGGTACAAAGAATATTTATTCAACTAAATTTCCAATAGTAAATCAAACTTAAGTATGAATTCTAATATTTCCCCTTTAAGAGCAATTCTTCCTAAATATGCTTCTGAAATACCTTAGAATGTACAGGATTTGCTTACAGGAATATGTATCTTCACCGTGTTTTGTTTAAATCTATTAATTTCCTATAGCACTTTAGCCTGCTAAAACAAAATTTCTCCAGATATTTTATTTGGATTAGGAAACTATTTACTCACATATTTCATAACAGCTTTCAAACAGGTATTTCCTTTACCTAATATGTTCGTTTCCATACTCCATATACCATTGTTATACATTATACCTTTACAATAAACATATTTACTTTGAATTTGATTTCTTATGCTTGTCAACAGCGTCTCTCATATCTCCTTGTCTCTTTAAATTTCTTATTAAATCTAAAGTGCTTTCATTAAACATTAAGCCACTAAAATAAACCTGAGCCTGATAGTTTTGAGAAACATATATTATTCTTTAGATGGACCGTTGCCTAAGAAAATGGGAACAAGTTGCAAAGCGGTTCAGGGAGTTAAAAGAAGCGTGTGGAAAGAGATTAAGAACCACCTGAGGGATATTAACAAGGAAGACACAGTTTCGCAAGGCAGGAAAAAGATTTCGTTGGAAGCACATTCGGGACTGACATCTGAGTGACTATGAAGCAATGAATCTAAACAGGGGCCAAACACATTAGCCTTGGCTCACGTAGCTTAGAATTGGTGCATGGCGGATGATAAAGAACGTGGACGAAAATAGATCGAGACATGTCCATTTTGTGGGCAGAATAGCTCGTGGATTTGGAATAATGAATTATTGTCTATCACTAACCACTAACATGCCGGGAGAAAAATATGGGCCTCCCGCATTATCGACAGGCAAACAAGAAGATAAAAGTATAGTTACATTTCTACATAAGGCAAGACACTTCAGGTGTGATGTGGCTAATAATTTTGTAGTGTAGAGAATGTAAATATAGCCAGTTCTTGTTCTATGCGTAATACAACTTTCTTTTTAATAATTCAGGCATTTCTTTTGTTTATATGCGTTTTTGTTTTAATGACATATAGATGATACAATGGGCCAAAACTACATACGAGAGTTGGCTGATAAGTCCCGGTTCTCAAAATAATAACAACAAAAACATTTTAAAAATTAGGCTTCTTTATTTCTCAACATAATCTACAGAAAGGCTAAAACATCTATCATATAGGTGTCCTAATTTAATTAAACTATCTCTGTAGTGAGATTTATCATGGTCCTCAAAACAGCTGTTTACTGCATCGATAACCTGCTCGTTGCTGTGAAGTCTTCGTCTTTCAAGAACATTTTTGAGGTTCGGGAACAGGCGGTAGTAACTCAGTGCTAGATCTAGCGATTAGGGTGGAACTTTAATTCGTACATTTTTCCCATTGCAATGACCGAACGATGGGCCGGAGCATTGTCGTGAAGAAACAAGAAGTTTTCTTTGGCAAATGAGGTCTTCTTCTTTCTGCCTCATCACTTAAGCGTTGCAGTAAACTTACGTAGCAGCCACCAGTGATATTTTTACCCTTTTCCAAGTAATCAATAAAGATAATTCCCTGTACTTCCCAGAAAACACTCTCTATAACATTGTTAGCTGAAAAAAGCTGATTTTACCTTTTTTGGAGTTAGTTCACCTGGCGCAATCCACAGTTTTGACTGTAATTTACTTTCTGGAGTGTATTGACGTATCCAGTTTCATCCATGGTAACAAGCCGTCTCAAAATTCACTGGGATTTTTTCGGTAGAGCACAAAATTCTTAACAGAAACAGATTTTCTTTGTAACTTTTGATCCGGTGGCAACAAACGCGGCACCCATCTTGCACAAACCTTATGAAAGCACAAAACATTACTTAAAATATTATCCGCACGTTCATTTGTAATGTTTACAGCCTCTGCTATTTCAAAGAGCTTTAATATGCTGTCTTCCAGCACTAAACGATTAATTTTTTCAATGATCTCTGGAGTTCTGAGTTCCACTGGCCATCCAGAGTTAGGCTCAACACTAGTGCTCGTACGTCACATTTTAAACTCTGCAACCCACCTTTTAATCGTTGTATACGAAGGGAAAGCGCCTTTCAATGTACTGTCCAATTTTTCCTTGATTTCTTTAGGCGTTAAGCCTTTCAAATGGAGGTACATATTTTAATCACTGCTCGCTTTTGCAAATCCTCCATTTCCGTGAAACCTCTACACTTTTCTTGTTTAAAATGCTCAAAAACTAAACAAGCCATTGAACGGTAACTATAGATACAAGCTAGTTTAGAGTTAGACTATATGATTCTATTCGTCAAACTGGCCCAGTGGTGCCATCTCTATGTGAGGCCCGGAACTTATCTGTCGACCCCCTATAATACGGTTCTCGTTACTTCACATTTGGTATTTGTCTTTGTTATGTATAATATTTTTCTATTGCTTTCTTTCTACTATTCATTACGCTGTTTATTTCGCTTTCTCAATAAAATATTAGTGGCAGGTCACATTAACTACAGCATTTCAATAAGATGACTCGTTAACAGGCTACTATAATGTTTCGTTACTACTATAATACAGATAAAGGATGATACGGGTTTACAAGGAGGATGGTTTCCACACCTCTTGCCGTAGTCATTTTATAGGTGCATAACCTCTGCATGAGACACATAAATGATAGAAGCCGTACGGGACCTTTAAAGCCATTCGCTGCGATATATATGACAGATTTCTAAGATTTTCGGAGTGCCCCATGTACTGGCCACATTAAATGAGAGGAAACACGTAAAAATTGAAACTGCAACATAGAATTTACCATGTATAAGACAAAATTAGTTAAAAGTTAATTGGCTAACACCGGGATTTGAGTTTCGCACTCAGGAAACTTCTGAATGCGTAACATGGGTTTGTTGCATGCGGCTCGATAGATCTCAAATACATAAATAAGTTATAACATGAAATAGCACACCTCCAATCACATTACGAGTGTTAGGAGCAAGTAGAGTTTGTATGACTAAAGTTTCAGTTGTTATTGACTTCCCAGAGAAAACGATTTATTATCGATCTAGAAAATATTACTTGCCAATTACATGGACTAAAAAGTGGGACAAGACAGGGAAAGAGCAAATAAAAGTATTAAGGACTGGAGTAGATAAACAAGAATCTCCGCATTAAAATAATAACTAGAGCAGAGCTATGTGCTCTGGTAGTTTTGTATAAATCTTGAATTAGTTTAATTTGCTGTAATAGTACAGTAAATATTAAAATTAAACGTAAATTAACCATGTTAGTTCAAATTACCCTATAGAGCTACAAGGAAAGAAAATGTATGGGACCGTCACATTTATATCTGTGTTTAAAACTATGGATTTAGGAATTTACTGTTTACTTCTAATACAGGAAGCAATTACTCCAAGTTGTTCCAAATGAGCGTGTTGTAGCAAGCACTGAAGTACTCACGCCTCGCACAAGCCTGCAGCATACAATACAGCTCGGCACTGGGATAAGCTGTCGTCACGGCTCAATGATATACCTATTGTAACTGAATATTAAAATTCTTCGTCAATTTCACTACGAGTGACGCCCTTTCCGGTAAAACGAAAGTGCTCTCCTTCATCTTACTTCCCGGCTTGACGTACTGACATTTGTTATGAGAAACGACACAGCCTAAGAATTGGCAGAAAGCACAAGAAATTCTGCTATCAGGTTCGCTCAGTGACGTACTGGCTATCACGTTCTCGCTACATCCGGGCTCCGAGCACTGTTGTCAAGTATTCGCAGGTATGCCAGCTCTGCTGAAAGTTTCTGTAGGCGCTGGGATAAGCTAAATCTGGGCACGTGTATAACAGAAGTGAACCTCCTTCATTACTGGCTTGTTTCAATTGACTGGGATTAGAAGTAATAAGTAAATACACAATGTCCTAATGACACATTTATTTTCAAAATGCCACTACCATGAGGAATGGCCCATTGATATTATCCCTTCTTTATTTCACAGCTACTGTAGTATGCACAGTACAAGTACACTACAAGTATCCTTAACAAGCATTTATATTGATTGTCTTCGCATATATCATCAAATGATCTAGTCATTTTGTAGGTTAGACGTTAATTAACCCAATAACCACATAATATCCATAATGTTATATTGAGCTTAATATAAAAATGCAACATTAAATTTGTAGCAGCTTTGATAATCAGGATAAATAATTATATTTTTTTTACTAGCAGTATATCAGAGGCATAGCAAATTTTAGTTGAATGTAGCATTGGCACATTAATCGAGGCCCATCATTCGTTAATCGAATTAAACACCCGCTTTGGAAAGATAAAAACCCTAAAATAAAAGTTGGCTCTCAGGTTTTTTACTCTTACAATTTACAGTAGAACATAAGCGTCATCTGCTTATTGTTTTCTGAAACTCGTACGTAGTAGGTAAAAGGAAGCTGCATTCCAGGCAAAAGGTTCCAAAGTCGTGTCAAAAATATATCTTTGAGCTCCATACCTTAAATAAAAATCTTTAGGAAAAGATACCGAATATGCCTTGTACGTGTATGTGTGTGTGTGTGTGTGTGTGTGTGTGTGTGTGTGTGTGTGTGTGCGTGTGTACATCATTCAATAACTTAACCTCTGAACATCCTTACCTTGTATTCAAGAACATTACTTTCCCAAAATGCGGTGAGATTTTAAGGAAATTTCCCAAACCCAAATTACACTTTATATGGTTCAATATTTAAGTTATTTACATAAAACGTAAAATTGTATTGTGAACTCTCGGGATGAAGCTGTGAAGTCCTATTAATATGGAAGGAATTTATACAATTTCGTATAACCGCTACATATAAAGAGAGACCAAAATTTAGTACCGACATAGCAAACTTAAGCAGTTATCTGCAAGTTAACTAAACTCAACTGTTTACACTTAAGAGAACACAAAATAAGGGAGGCAAGGCTTCAATGAAAGGTAGGTCAAAACTGGCCCAAGTCTCTTTGAAATCCCCAAAAGATTGCACCAAAAATGAATGCTGGTTTATTATCTCTATGCAATGTCTACGTCAGCATAGAGTGGTTCCTTTTTCTGACATCTGACAATTATTTTATTTTTTCTGGTTTCCAAGGTTGTGGGTTCAAATCCGATAGAGTGCGTTGGGTTTCCTGGTGATGCTCAGTTTCAATTTCAAATTGCCTTGCACTTACAATGAAATGCATATTGAAATTATTTCTTCGGAAGTTTATCTCGATTAAATTGAGGTAGATGAAAATTAAACCCGCAAGAATGCTTTGTAGAAGCGATCTACAGGTAAAAATAATTGATAAACAAAGGCATGTGAAGGTTATTGTTTTGTTTTGTAAACTAAATTTGCCCCATTACCTAAACGCAATGATAGAAAGACCAACCTTCTTTCCCTACCTGAAAGTGTGTCAAAGCTTGGTCAACCGACCGCACCCATTGGGACCTACTCAGCAGGCTTCACAAACGGAGATGATTAATAGCTGTTATCTATTTGGCATTTGAAACAAGTTATAAATATATGCGCTGTACATGAGAGGGTGAAAATCTCGTACAGAATTCGGTACCAATCCAGATAATCTCCAGCAATGTTGCATACATTCGACTGCATCCTTCATTGGCTGGAGTAGAGTTAGTTGTTATCCCACTTCCATGTACTAAGAGTCACCTCATATCTAACTTAGCCGATGAGGGACATTGTAACATGTTCCCTACGTAGAGTAAATTACACGATAGTTCCTGATCTTGCTTTACTGCTGTAATCACCTCTGCTGCTGTGTCAGCCTAATTAATTATAAAATGGACTATTGTTTGGGGTTCACCGCAGCGATTAATTAGGAAAACGTCCGTTGCCATTAAACCAATGAGTTTCCAAGGATGAAAGAGAAGTACCGATTTCTAGCACAGTTTGTCTGGATACAGATTACGGTAAACTCAGCAGCTACCGTTAATTCCATTATATAGGAAGTTATCGCCTTTGTCACTCTTTCCAAAACTAAAATTAGCGTTCCATTCATTGTTTTCCCTAGTTATAATCTCTAATGATATAACTGCGCTATTTAATGACGTGATTATGGTGTAATATAAATGCTATTTCTCAGACGTTCTTAAAATTGTGATCACATACGGAAAATGGTACATATGCAGAGGTAAATGTTAATTAATGCTAATACTGAGTATATTTCACATAGGAAAACAATCAATACACTAAAGTTGACGACCGATATGCGTTTTCTAACGTTATTGTTAGCCAGCGTGACAAACAGCACAGATATTTCCTTTTGAAATCACCAGTTTATTCGGGTGTACACAATAGAATCTAAAGATGTGACACTTAATTGTAGTGGCGGCCATTCCAAAGGCATTCTAAGCACTATTCAAAAATCAAGAGATATCTGTTAAAACATTGTCATATATAGGTGCAAATGCAAGTGAACCTCAACATTTTCTGTGATGTGTTGCTGATGCCATACTGTGAACATGACGTTTTAATACACAATTTATGCTTTCCGGATATTCTTAATTATTATCGTTCCATGGAAGCAGGTGTCGCAGCTTCTCAACTATTTAATGGGTACCACACTGTACGAGTTATTCTGAAATATGTTTTCATATGAATATTTTCTACCCTATGGGGATTACCATATTGCACAAGTTCACACGTCAATTTAGAACTTTAATTGAAACATTGCTGACTGTCTTTCTAAGAAAATAACAAACAACAGCTTCTTAACTGTTAGTGTCAATTCGTGCAGTCCCTGCATAACATGAGCTCCATGAGAATGACTTTTTGTTGTTGCAGAGCGACACCGAACTATTGGAGATTCCAATACCTTATTTAATTTCTCACAACTATGGGATGGGGGTTACTGCTTCTTCTGCAAGGACCGTTACGGAACTGTTACCATTGACAGATATTTTTGGACTCCTTGAATGTAATCTCTCTGTACAACAGAATAACTCTTCTGGAGGTGAATGTGGATTCCATCCAACGTACACATTCCTCACAGCGTTTCAGTTTGTTTATATGATCATGGAATTCATGTAATTGTTGCTCTTGAAGTATCAGTTGGTTTGCTGTTACACAATGTGCATTCCATTACCTGTAGAAACTGTATCTACTTTCGTTAATCTGCGATAAAGTGTCATCGTATTGTCGCGAACCAGATCGCGATAAGGCGGCTTGGCACACATAGCAACGGATAGGTTTTACGTAGATAACGAGCTTGCATAAACAGTTAACGATAGCGCCAATAAACAAAAGATTGATAGTTTATCACAGAGGTGAAAGACTTGCCGGCACCTATATAGTTACATTCTAGAACTTTCGTGTTTTGTCTGGTGACATTTTAGAGTAAAGTCGAGAACAATCTAGAATGATCGATTAGGTGCATAAAAAGAAGCCATGGCTAGTGATGAGTAAGTAGTTGTGAAGCAGTTAGTTGTGAAACATAGTAAGCGGAGAGACAGCTGGAAGTGTTATTGTAACGAGAGCTAATCTGCTGTCACTGTTGTTATTGTCATCGACCTTGGAAGACTGTGTATATGTGATGTTGTTGCAAAAGAATTGAATAGTGTATTTCGACGAAAATAAAGGAGATTTTTAATTTCTGCAACTCGGCCTTTTTATTCTACGAACCCACAAACTTACAGTATTAAAATGCGTAATCTTTCCCGACTACCCCTAAAGGACCGGACTTTTGGGCTGATTGACGACCAACAAGGTTGTTAGCATTCATCACTTTACATACCACCTAAGAAATGAAGAGAAGTAAAGCAATGACGAATATAGCTCCGTAAACTAGAATAAACATCTACATCTTCTCCTGGTTATAATCATGGATTTTCTTACAGCTACAGCCTAGTACCCATTCTCTGCTCGCCCATGTAGTTGACAGATTTGAATGTCGAGACTAACGGAGGTGCTTAAGCGGAACTCCATTCAGGTAGAATTTTAGTGTTGCTTCGAAAAGCTTACTTTTACTCTCCTCGCCTTACTAAAGCCTTCCCGGCGAGATTAAAAGATGACTTTTATAATACACAATTGAGAGAGTCAAATAAAACATTATACACTTATTTTATTACAGTTTGGCACAATGTTAATTTTCGGATGACAGTTCAAAGTTTTCATGAAAGCTTTAGCTGCTTTTATACTGGAGCTATGGTAGCTTTTGCCTGTGTGTAAAAGAAATGCGAAATTTTGTATAAACAAAGCAACGCTACGCCACAATTACGATTCTAAGTAATCTTTGCTGAATAGTATTTCCACCCTGAAACTAAAAATAAAACGCAAACTATATAACCTGGTATTAGACCCTTGATTATTTAGTTCTGATTGAGTCAATGTGGTAAGTAGATCAATAGCAAAGAGAAAATATGTCAGACTGTTAGGTATAAGTTACCACAGCATTATAGTTGATTATTTAATTTTGAGAAAGGTGATGGACTGTCAATTATTGCTTTTTTAAACGAAATTAATTGTTCTTTCACACTAGCCGTGCGTAGGACACTCTATGAATGGGTAGAGTTAATTTCCATTAATTGTACCTAATAGTGGTCCGAACTATAAAGCCCGGGGCCTTAAAGTACTTACATCTTAGTAAGTCGCCATTATGGTAGTTGTCTCATGTGTTTATGAGAACTCCCAGTGGTTTACCGGGAAAAAACACGAGTCACTTTGAGAATTTAATGACATGCTGGCACGTTGGCCATAGTAGCTCAGTGGTTAAGAGCGGCTGAATGGAGATCAGAAGATCCGTGGTTCAAATTCCGTCTATGGCATCGAATTTTTCAGTCTGTCTCCACCCTTTCATAGTATATTATGTTACTCCTTTTTATATAGTTTCATTTCATTAGAATTTCATACTTTTAAAGTAGAGGAAAAAGTGGGAAAAGGATATAGTTAAAAAAATCGGGTGTTTTGCAATTATTAGGTTTTCCTGTGACAGTCTTTTATTCTACTCCTTATTAATCCATATAAGTATACCTTAAATTCACAACCAAAAATTTCGTTGTAGAATGCAACAGACTAAGAATTTTTCTGATTCTTAATAAGTATGTCACTATTCGATTTTGTGAAATTCCATGTTGTGTGCACGTCCACGGATAACACGGCAAAACAATTTTTAAGTTGAATAAAGTATATGGAATTTGAAACTTCAAACAAATAATAAGGAATATCTTGGAAATTGTTAATACCACAAGGAAAAACGTTTTGACAACCCTGTATTTGGCGTGATTTAGATGGTTTGGGTAGCAAATTTTGTCTGTGTGTCTGTCTGTCTGTCTCTCTCTCTCTCATCAATTACCCAAAAGTTATTCGGAATTAATATATCCAGAAAGTTCAAGATTATGCATACCTACATTTCATTTTCCACGAAATGATTTCAAACATATGATATTCTAATCAAAACTGCTACTTATCTTTTTAAAATAGGAATGTCAAAACGTTTTCCAAGTACAGGGTAGTGGGATAGGAGAATATTCTTGAATATCTTCGTTTCATGTCTTTGGAAGGTATTAACATAATACCAACTTTTGTATTCCATTCACTTCTCGATTTTTGGATATGCTCTTCACGGGCACAAAAATACATTTGTCTGAATACGCTTTGGTGTAGATTAAGGGTATAAAGAAACACATAAATACTTGCGGTGAAATCTCGGTATCAAATTTAACGATTACTCTGAAACATCCTTTAGTTGTTAAAAAATTAATAGAGAAGGTAGTGTCACAAACTTAAATGTTTGTGGTGTTACATTTGCCTGAATATAAAGAATCCAATCTCCTGGGTGTATTGTGCGAGATTATCCCGCGACTGTGCTGTCATTCGTCAGACCACGTGTCGCTAAACAGTATTGCCTTTGATCTTGGTTAAAATTGCGTATTATAACGCTAGCGAAACGCCAACGTGTTAATTAGTATTGTTCGGAGAGGCAGGATATTAAAACTCACCGAAATATACCCTGTTCATATTTTGTGTAGCTCTTTATTTAAAGCTCTTTGATGGGTGGTTTTAGGAGCTCCCTTTCGAGCTCTCTTGATTTGGTGAAGGACGTTTTGAAAGTCTGAACCACCATGTATCTCAGGCAAGAAAATCCTTGTGTTCAACTATCTCATATGTAATAGTTATTAATAATTCATAAAGTATAATAAATAATAATAGTAATAATAATCGCAACGATGAACGGCCACGCCGTGGCTCAGTGGTTAGACCGCTTGGCTCTCACCAAGGCGGCCCGGGTTCGATCCCAGGCGACCGCAAAGTGAGATTTGTGGTGGACAACACGGCGTTGGGGCGGGTTTTCTCCGGGACCTCCGGTTTCCCCCGCCATCTCATTCCACCGGTGCTCCATCTTCATATCATGCATCATCAGTGTCACCGCCTGCGGTGCCGTATGTAGTAAAAGCGGGCGTTAAACACTACACATTCATTCGCAACGATGATGATGATCGTGGTGGTGATGGTGATGATGATGATTATGATTATGATGATGATTATGATGGTGATGGTGATGATGATGATGTTGATGATGATGATGATGATGATGATGGTGGTGGTGGTGGTGGTGGTGGTGGTGATAGTGGTGGTGGTGGTGGTGGTGGTGATGGTGGTGGTGGTGGTGATAGTGGTGGTGGTGGTGATGGTGGTGGTGGTGGTGGTGATGATGATGGTGGTGATAGTGGTGGTGGTGGTGGTGATGGTGGTGGTGGTGATAGTGGTGGTGGGGGGGTGGTGGTGGTGGTGGTGGTGGTGGTGACCTATGTCAAGGGTGACCTATGTCAATATGACAACAATGCATAGGCATTAGTAACCTCTGCACATCCTCACCATGAATATTAAATTATAGAAATTTATATTTATTAGTTCATTCGGTTATTATATTTCTACATTCTCTACGACGTACAGTAAATACAAGTGTTGCATTATACCTGAAAATTCGATATCAAGATTTCATGGGATACACATACTTTTGGTCTTCCCTGAATCACAAAAAGAGGTTTTTATAGGAAGACTTCCCCTTGTGCGCATGCGCTGGTGTATCATTGTGCATGTTTTTGAGTTATGCTGTTCATAAAGTCTATTAAATACGAAACCTGGTATTTAAATTCAGCATCTTTCAAGTATGCGACAAGATTTTCAAGAAAATTCCCCTATTCCGAACTATAATTTGCATGAAAGAATGTCCGAAAATTGTTATGTTCTCAAAAGAGTTGTGTTGATTTTCATTACAATACTTTTAAAATACGTTCTGATTAAAATAAGTTTATGGTTATTTTCATGAAAAACAAAATGAACAAAGGAATAACTTCCGAAGTCATCTTCCTTCACGTAAACCGCAAGAGATAAAGGAAACCTTATGAATCAAGCAATGCAGATGCCTCCCTCTTTAGTGTAGTGGTAGCGTGTCTGCCTCACTTTCTTGAAGTCCCGAGTTTGAATCTCAGTCAGGGTGAGTTATCTGGATACGATTTTACTGGGGACTTCAGTCATTGGGATTTCTCAGGTGACTCTAATCTATGTGGATCCTTGGCTCATTTCAGCATAATTTCATTTATCAATCGACAGGATTTACATTAGAGAATATTAATTAATATAAAAAGGCACTGAAGATCTCATTACAACACGCTATTTATGTCTAGTAACTTTTGAGGGGATAGCAAATTTCTGGATATTCCTTGCTCTTGGTTTTATTTTTAAATAATTGTTATTTTCTCAATTACGAATATCTTAAATGTGTTTTTATATCCTGGCCATGCAAAAGGAATATAGTATCAAAGCATCATCTAGCGGGCAGCTATTAAAATAATGCAATATCACCTAAGCGCACTGTATTTTAATTCCATTTTACTTACAAGCAAACGAATAATAACACCATTTCTACAAAGCTCTCTCTCGATTAACATAGAAGAGAAAGTTTGCAAGAATTTTTTGTACAAGCATGAGCACAGACTCCTACATGAGCTCCACATCACACCTTTCTGTATTTTAAATCGATATTTTGCCATTCACTTGTTCCTTGCCTCTTCTTCGTCACTTTCTTACGTTACAGTATATATATGAATATATATTGTTATATTATTTACATAACAATAAGTTTTAAACTGAGAAATAAGACATCTTTGTGCGTCCTTTCTTTGCTCATATTCTTGGAGAAGAGTCGCAATGCCTGTGGGAGCAGAAGTGGCTATTATCAGGGACGAGATTGTAATTACAGTTCTGAATTTATATCCCAAACTAGAGATGAGATAGGTAAGTTTTCCCTTTATGCGTTAACGAGTGTGTACATTCAATTTGTATTTTCCTTGTCAGTAAGACGCATTACAGTGAAGTGCTGTCCTTGCACTATAATATTGCACAACCTGAAATCACCAGAATTATTGTTACAGTTTTATAAGGCATGTTTCAGGAATAGTTTTCATAATTTGCTTTTAAGGTTTCTCAAACAGTAACATGGAACATATGTATGTTTAATACATTTATTAACTTATTTCTCGTTATTCTTACACCTACTTTTTCTAATTATTCCGCAGTTATATTCCTGTATAAGTTAATCCTTAGTTCACCTTTACATTACCTGTTGTAATTATGTCACTGTTTAGAACCTTAATGTAAACTCATAGAACAGTTTCCAACCTTTTAGCCAACAAAACCCCTGGGCCTACTAATAATAGAAGTAGGAGGAGTGGGATCGATCCCGGGCGCTTTCCGGGCACAGGGAACCAAAGTATGACGCCTTAGCCCACAACACCAAGGACACCAGGACTTTTCGCTATTTACGAAAACGAATGAACAAAATTTATAGGATGGTGGTCTGTGAAAACTTTTATCAATTTTCATTGTATGATAACTCCCAAGTCTTCCTGAAGTATATTATAGAAAAGTCATTAATGTACAATCATTCTTTCTTAGGCACTTGTTTTAGCCACCACTTTGAATATTTGTAAAAATCATGATTTGTTGGGAAAATGCAACAGCGGCCGAATAACTGACTAAGCACAGTTCTGATACGGTTCTGCTCACTATCGTGCGGCCGCGCTGTGGCTCAGTGGTTAGACCGCTTGGCTCTCGCCACGGCGGCCCGGGTTCGATCCCAGGCGACCGCAAAGTGAGAATTGTGGTGGACAACACAGCGCTGGGGCGGGTTTTCTCCGGGACCTCCGGTTTCCCCCGCCATCTCATTCCACCAGTGCTCCATCTTCATCTCATGTATCATCAGTGTCACCGCCTGTGGTGCCTTATGTATTAAAAGCGGGCGTTAAACACTACACATTTCACCATCGGGCACGTATGCCTTTGCTATAAAACTCGTTATCAGCCTAACATATTTAATTTCCTTTTATTAAATTTTAAAACATAACACTTGATTTACTGCACTTCGTTATATTGTCACATAAAAATATGCACGTTATAAATTATCTTCTCTCTGAATGCTTCTATAAGCAACACCGTCCTTCTGTGTTTCATAGTTTTGAACAATGTACATATTCGGCTGTAATTAACCTTTGTTTTAACATAAATGTACATTTTCAAGAGCAAACGTTTCATTAAACATACATATATAAAAGCACTGCATTCTTAATTAATAATGAAATAATATTTGTTATAGTGCAATGAAAACTTTGCAGCAATAAGAGAGGGAGAACCTGCTTTTACCCTGTAACTGACACGACCTTAACTGTTAAGTATGGATTTCCAAATCACATACAATTGAAAGTGCGGTTTTGCAAAACCTTTTTGCATTTTTATAAGTGTAGGGTTTTTTCTTCTTCAAATCTATGAAAAATAAATGTATTCATTTTCATATACGATTTACTTTCTAGATATGACTCTGTATTAATGATGGCATCTAAATTGCTTCCAACTGATATATTTAAAACGTAAGTACTTGGTCTTCTTGTTTAGATTTGGGAATTTTGCCAAATTTTTATTTTTCTTGGCTCTCTGTTGAAAGAGGAAAATTCTTTTTCTCATAAATGTCTTAAACTGTATATAAAAGCTGATTAAACATACTAAAATATGTATATAGTTCGACTTGATGCGATTATGTTGTAAATATCTCTCATTGCCATGAACCCACACATAAAAAGCGTATGAGTGGTTGGTTTATAAGACAAAATTCTCGATACTCATAATAGAATTCCTCTTCAAGTTGTGAAAACCATTTTACTTCACTTGTCAGAATCCTAATCTTCCTGGGAGATAAATTAATGAACTTATTTTGACACAACTGAAATTGTGGATAACAAGTACTAACCCTTTTGAAATGTTAACTTAAATTTAAGAAAAAAACGAATAAACGTTGCAAAAAATCTTTCACGTTGAATACGTTTCTATCTATTTTTATAATATACTCGTATATAAGTCTCAACATCCGTCTAGTCAAGAATAAAAGTTGTTCAAAGTGTTTGCAAGCTGCGATTGCTTTTGCATTGGAGGTTTTCATCATATATAACAAACAACGAATAGGTT
>CM060948.1:74567687-74597687 GCA_030765055.1 Mantis religiosa
CATTAAAACACGTATACATCATTACTTGTATAAAATTGTGCAGAATACATAATGGAAGATGGTTGCTTCCTCATACACTTAGGTGAGAACAATATCTTGAAATAACATAATTATATTCAAATACATTTTTTGTGTGTCCGTTAATATTTTTATAAACAACATTGTTGCTTAGAAAAGTCTTATCATGCTTTACCGGAAAGCGATATTTTTTCCCTTGCCATACCAGGAGTACACAAATACAAAACCAGGAAATTATGTAACAGCACATTTATATCAAAAGAAAATACACGATAGTCATCACAAATTGCATACATAGCTGCGTGAATATTTTATATTTTACTAATATTTAAAATTTAACTCAAAAAATTGAATTCATATTTTATTCTGTTTATCTTTAGAGCCTTACAGGACATGTAATGATATTTTGAACTTCTTCCGTATATTTTTGTAGATCCTATTTAGTTTGGAATTTATCAATATACTATGTAAGTGCTTTAAATCTTATGCAATTAATTTAGAACCAAATTTCGTATGAAATTTCCTCATATGCCTTACAGTTCCTATGTCAATCAGAAATACCAATGTTTATAAATAAAGAACAAGTTTGCTCACTTCGTTTGAAAATTAATTATAATAGCAATTTTAAATTTTATGCGCTTCTGTAGATAGACATAACAAATCACTAATTGATTTTTATAAAATTCAGTTTCTTTCCTTTTTCTCTCTCTTTACAACAAGCGTAGTGATAGGACTAAACCCCGATGTGGCCGAATTCCTTCGGGTTTTCACTGGCTGTTAAATAAAAGATTCAATTGAGTATGGTACACAAAATTGCCCTTTTCGCAATTTCTTATTTTAATTGCTTCTTTAACTTTCAGAAGGATAGGGTCCGTTGATAAGAACGATCAAATTCCGGAAATGTCTTTGGAACTGTTTCCACACTGGCTTTTGACACGTCTTGTGCGAAATTGCACCTCTATATAATGTGACATTAAACTGGACATTTTAGGGACCTCGATTATATTGTAGCCGCCAATAGATCTAGCCACCTTCTGTACTCTTACTTCATCCGTCTCAGTTGAAGGCGTTATCGGCGAAATAGCTAACTTTTGGCCAAAATGCTGAAATCCTACAGCATAGGACTGCAACTGTTTATCTCACTCTCATTTACATTTGTACCGTATTAAGGTTCAAGATTTAGTCGTGTATGAAATTAAATAATTACAAGGCAACAGCTAACTGCATTTACCTGCTGTATAATTTTGTGTTTATTGATTCATAGAGTTGACGAAAATAAGACCCACTGATAAAAATTTTACAAAACGTGTTGTTTATGGGCAGTTTCTGTGTGAGAGACCAAGAACGCCTCAACTGGGAGGTGCTGTGGATTAAATCACCTGATGGTGCTAAATTTCACAAAGGAGTACTTACTGAATGGCTTGAAGGTAAAACTGTGCGTACAAATTTAAAAAAATTGCATTTTTGTTTCTGTTTTTTGCGTAGCAAAATAGCTCACACTTTTATGTACATTTTGGTATAGAATATAGTCATGAGCTATAATTAAAGGTATGCTGAAACGAAGTTTAAGGATATACTGACAGCTGTCAATTTATCAGCTTACTGTGCATCTATTTACAAAATTATTTCATCTATGAGCCTGTGAAAGATCTTGTCTTTAGAGTAATTTTTGCTGCGTATATTGGCATGGATATCGTCTTCTTTAGTCTATTATCCTTAGAATTAATGATTCCCTAGTTTTTTATTCAGTGGCTGTGGCTCGAGTTTCGTTTGTAAACAACTGTCCCTTTAGTATTTGTCTAACTGAAAGTGTAGTTCTATAAGATGACAAAACCTAAGGCTTTTTCAGAAACGTAAGAACAAGGGCAATAGGTTCTACAGGACAGTAGAAGTTTACCCTTGTCTACAGAAGTCAATGAAAATGATGCCCAACCATGTGGCACTTGACCATGTGCAACTTCTCCAAGTGCTACGAAAAGGAAGTTACAAACAAATGTAAATATAAACTGTGCTGAAGACTGTACTCAATATAATATTGTGATGTAGGCATTTTAAGAGGAGTGCTAGAAGAAACTGTGTCATGCAGAATATGTAGTGCTGAGGTTAGGTTAGAAGAAGAATCGAGTGCAAGAACTGGTATAGGGAATAAATTGAAAATTGTACGCCTGAATTGTAGTTCTGAAACGTCAGTTTGGTGCTCACAACAGTGTGTTAATAGTGACCTCTATGAAACAATGTGAGACTTGTTTGTGGGCTAAGATGCATTTGCGAGCAGCTTGGAGCTCGTAAAACATTGTGGTTTTATGAACTTAACAAATTCTCCTACAGTGTGTTTCAAATATACAACACTGTTAGAAAATAACCTACAAAAAGTTGCAGAAAATTTCATAAGAGCTGGTTCCAAAGAAGCTATGCCACTAAATGAAAATAATAAAGGTGTTTTAAAAACCTTCAGAGTAAATTGTAAGCTAATGTTCCTATTGGAAACTTTAAGGCTGTTTTTCTCAAAATTAGGTTTTTTTTTTTTTTAACATTTGTTCCATTTTCTCAGAAGCTATTAGAGATATGTACATATAAACTTAACAGATTATAAAAGTAGCTTCTGAAATGCTGTGGATAATTAATAAGCTCCATGTTATGGTGTTTTAAATGCTAAAAAATCAAGAAAAAATAATTAAACAGAATATATATTGCCAGAAACCGTAAATACAAGCTCCATTGTAAATCAGTAGCTTCTCTAGGAATCACATAACATGTTACAAAATTTTCATGTATGTGCTATTAATAGTTTTAGAAGAAAGACGGGTCATCATGTTGTATATTTTAACATAGGCGAGATAGGGCGTACCGCCTCATCTGAAGTAGTACTTCTCATTGAAAAGTTATCAGTACTTCAATTTAGTGAAACGTAACCCACTTCAAGTTCTTGTGAATTGCCGTTAAACTGTTTCTCTTATTTCTTGTTTAAAACATTATTGCCAAATAAAATGCCAGTCATATAAAATATTTTAATACGTGCATTGCATATTTGTTCTTATTTTGGTTGATAAATTAGCTTTTAACCTGCTGGTATATATAATACAAGAAGATAATTATAAGTAATTCTGTTTTTACCCTTTTATTTTCTGATTTCCAAACAAATCACCTAGTAGCACATTTGCATTATGATCTCAAAAGAAGTAAAAGAAATATATATAAAGCTGACATACAATTGTAAAGGGTATAATGAAGCAGCACAGATTTTGTGGAAGCTGATCTTGCTTTAGAAAGCAAAAGCTTCACCGAATGAAACGTGAGATTAAAGCCACATTTTTCAGGTATCCACATTACATTCATTGATTCCCCTACCATTACTAATATCGTTACATCTGAAATCTCGTTAAAATCCCATTCATATCTGTAATAACGGAACACAAAAATACTCATCAAAATCGGTTGCAAAACATATCCCCCGTTTTAGATGTTTTGAATAGCCATTCATCCTATGAAAACTGGAAGGTAGATTTATGCTCATTTATATACTGAAAGAGTGGCTCAAATCTGAGTCGAAATGACAATGGTTTTGTTTTATTAAACATTCCTCATGTGCACATGAAATAAATACTAGGTACACAGTGGTACCAATTCCGATTGTATAATGTAGTATTATATTGTAACTAATGGTTTGCAGTCGGTCTGCAACACAAACCAAATAAGCTTTATTAAAGTAAACGTTACACATTAGCATAGACCAAGGCTCAATTCGGAAGGTTGAAAAGTTGATTTCCTTTTGGACTGCTACTCTAATTTCGGTTACCTTTTGCATTTTCCTCTGGTCGGTATGAATGATATTTATGGGCGCTCAACGGCACGGTCATCAGCGCCCTATCTCTGGTCGGTAGGGAATATGTTGTCCATTTTATAAAATTTCATCTTTTCATCATGTTTGAGGGCCGTAGGATAACGCAAGTGTGCGGCAGATTTAGCGTGTAACGATTGAGTTGGCTCTGAGGAACTGTCTGACCTAGGTTTGGTAGAGGTAGAGAGAGACTTTAACTGGGAGAGCTAGGTCTCTTTTGGAAGCCCTGCCGACAGTAGGTTGTTAGGGACGCGGCGCCTGCATGCCGCACCAGTTCTGCTCATGCTCTATTAATTCACTTCACTCTCTTCTCCCAGAGGTTTCAGAACACAATTTACCACAGTATTAGGAGTGCGATTACTACGGAGGGGATCCGGCACCGAAACCTGTGGTTTATTGTAACTATGCTCCAATTGGGGCATCCCCTTGAGGAAGGATGAGACGAAAGGAGCCAGAGGGCGACTGACCTAAGGAGTCACTACATCCCGAGACACCGCCAACACTTCTTCTTTGGAAGAGACCACCACATAAATGATTATGTGAAGTGATATTGGAAATGAAATGGAGGGACAGGAAATTCGGGGGAAGTAATTAACCTATCCAGCATTCGACAGGCGACCCGGGAAAACACCAAAAAAAAAAAACATGGTTCAGGTAGGTTGTCCGCGGGGATCGAATCCGGGCCTTCGAATGCGGGCGACAGATGACACCGCCTTAGCCATCCCGCTCGGTAACACATCTTAAGTGCTGGCGTTCTGAGGTCTTTTTTCTTTTCCTTGGTAAGTTTACATCCTCCAATGTTAAGTCATATCGGACGGTGAATGAAATTGGTGCAATGATGCTCAAATGTGTTCAGGGTCTATGGAGCTTAGAGCTACCCGACATTCGTCTTTAAGAATAAGGGAAACCCCGGAAAAAGCCTTATCCAGGTGACTCACCCTGATCGAGATTCGAACTCGCGACCTCTTGAACGCGAGGCAGACGCGCTACCATCTACGCTACCGAGGTGGGCACTGAGACTTTTGAGAACCGTGATCATGTGTTTGAAGCAATTTATAAATGCAATCATGATACAAAGATTGAAAATTTCTGTGCATATTTTATTTCTTCATGAACGCTGAGAATGTAACAATATCGAACTTCACAGTGGAATGTACATAGACTGCTAAGAGTACATTACAAAGTGAGTAAATACTCCATTATCACCTTTAATTTATCTCTAAGCACGTATGCATAATTTTTACGTTCTCTACAATAGGTGGTAAGCAGGGAAATCATTGTATTTCACATAAATATTGAATGTCGAAATTTCACTGGGAAAACATGATTGAAGACTCACTGAAACCAGGAACCATTTTAAGACGTGTGTGTGACCTTTTTTTTTTAATGTACGTCCTCCATCGTTAAGTCACATCGGGCAATGAATGGAATGGATGAAATGATGCTCAAATGAGCCCGGGTCCATTCAGCTTAGAGTTACCCGATATTCGTCTTTCAGGATAAGGGAGAAACCGGGAAAAACCTTATCCGGGTAACCCACCCTGACCGAGATTCGAACTGGGACCTCTTGAACGTGAGGCAGACACGCTCCTCTCTACGCTACCGAGTGTGTGTGTCCGTGAGCAGCGTAAACCAAAAGTAAAAAAGTCGTTTAAGCTATAAACCCAGCATTTGAGTTCCACATGTTCCTAGGATGCGAATCGAAGATTTTCAAGAAAATCCCGTATCTCCCACCCTTTCCAGACTATCCTTTTTCACATGGAACGTTTTTCATAACTTTAACCTTCTCTATGTTTGCAACGATTTCGATGAAAATACCATAATTTGAAGTTATGTTTGCGACAAATGAAATGCATATCTCGAATTTTCTGGGAATGTCCCCAAAAATATTCATCATTTTGGATGAATTCTATAACTGGTAAAAGGTGAGATGTACACAAAATTGTGTGCCAAAAAATGTTGATTTCGTTCAAACACACAAAGTTATGTGAAGTTGATTTACTTTGTGAAGTGAAACATTTTCAACGCATTCCTTGTTACATGTTTTAATTTCCCAGATATTACACTGTTCTCAAGTGGGATCTAATTATTCTCTTTGTAAAAAGGGTAGAATTTCAAAGTATCACATTGCGATACTTGTATCCCACTATTTCCATGCTTCCCTTGTAGTAAGAGAATTAGCAATAACATAATTTTGGAAAATGTTCATCTTGATTAACATGAAGTAAATGGAGGTATAAGCGTTCAAAAGAGCAGGTGTACAAGGGAAGAAAAAGTTTTGTGAGTGTAATTCATCGGATTATTGGTGTACACCGAGCTATAGGGATAACTCATAAAAAGAAAAATCCGTTTTTTTCACCACCATCAAATCCACACTAGATGGAATAGTGCCTGACAGTAGTGCCCTTCTATTTCTATGCTCCTCAAATACTTCATGTCCCTTGAGAGAGGCTTTAGCTACATATTCTGACGATACCTAGTATAAAATTCCGTTTATGGACGCTATCATTTCTCTGAAGGGCTGCGACTACTATGGCTTCAAAAGAGACTGAGAACCACATGCTTCCAAAGCTGATTCAGATATATTTTCTGCTGTGATAAAACATGTTTCATTAAACATGTTAAATAAAATATTTCATTAAACTTGACATTATAATTGTTAATCTTATGAAAAACATTTGCTAAAGTTTTGGATGGAATTTTAAAGATTTTGTCTGAACTAAAAGTACATTTTCCAAAACTTTTAGGATCATTTAACATAACTTTAAATATGGATTAAAATGAATCAGATACAGAATTACAACGAAAAATCTGAAAAATCTCAAGGTTAAATTTCTTCATAATAAAATAGCATTGATCTTAGGCCTTAGAAATATTATTCAATTTATTATTATTATTATTATTATTATTATTATTATTATTATTATTATTATTATTATTATTATTATTATTATTATTATTATTATTATTATTATTATTATTATTATTATTATTATTATTATTATTATTATTATTATTATTATTATTATTATTATTATTATTATTATTATTATTATTATTATTATTATTATTATTATTATTATTATTATTATTATTATTATTATTATTATTATTATTATTATTATTATTATTATTATTATTATTATTATTATTATTATTATTATTATTATTATTATTATTATTATTATTATTATTATTATTATTATTATTATTATTATTATTATTATTATTATTATTATTATTATTATTATTATTATTATTATTATTATTATTATTATTATTATTATTATTATTATTATTATTATTATTATTATTATTATTATTATTATTATTATTATTATTATTATTATTATTATTATTATTATTATTATTATTATTATTATTATTATTATTATTATTATTATTATTATTATTATTATTATTATTATTATTATTATTATTATTATTATTATTATTATTATTATTATTATTATTATTATTATTATTATTATTATTATTATTATTATTATTATTATTATTATTATTATTATTATTATTATTATTATTATTATTATTATTATTATTATTATTATTATTATTATTATTATTATTATTATTATTATTATTATTATTATTATTATTATTATTATTATTATTATTATTATTATTATTATTATTATTATTATTATTATTATTATTATTATTATTATTATTATTATTATTATTATTATTATTATTATTATTATTATTATTATTATTATTATTATTATTATTATTATTATTATTATTATTATTATTATTATTATTATTATTATTATTATTATTATTATTATTATTATTATTATTATTATTATTATTATTATTATTATTATTATTATTATTATTATTATTATTATTATTATTATTATTATTATTATTATTATTATTATTATTATTATTATTATTATTATTATTATTATTATTATTATTATTATTATTATTATTATTATTATTATTATTATTATTATTATTATTATTATTATTATTATTATTATTATTGTTGTTGTTGTTGTTGTATTTGTTGTTGTGGTTGTTGTTGTCACCGCGGCAAGGAATCCTTACCATAAAGGAATAAGGTGAAGCACCCATTGTATCGTTTCTGTTGTTTGCCGCGAAAAGTAGCAAAAAATGAAAGATTCAACATAGAAATATTTTCGTCCTGTTTGTATGTTGGAAGGACATTACCGAAATATTTGGCACCATAAGGATACGCCGGTATACAAATTAAGAGCCATTTTAAGTGCTTAAAGGTTCTTCAAAATGCTGAGACCGATGAGAGGTCAAATACTTCCAAATTTTGAATTTCATAAATAGGTTCTCAGAATCAAATGGACATGATACATGCAGAACTTCTTTATATATTTATTAAAATATAGCTTAATAAGTGGAATACATAAAATGAACTTTATCTTTGAAACATACCTACTAATTTGATATTGAGACAGATTTTAGATATTTTCGTAGAGTAGGACGGAAAAGATAATTAACATTTAACAAAAGATGTTATACAGTATACCGTTTTATAAATATTTAGATTGTGGACCACGAAAGTTTGATTAGAGTATTCTCGAAAATGAATCCATGGTGTAGTAGGTACCTCGAACATAAATCAAGCGCAGTGGCGTAGTTGGCTAGATTGTTGTGCTTTGGTTCAGTGCGTCCGGAATGTACCCGGAATCGATCCCATACTTCGGTGCGAATTTTAAGTCCCGTTTATAGGACCGATGGCAACTCATCATCGTGAGGAAATTGAGGAGCTACACTAGGTAGCAAACCCTGATCTAGAAAGCCAACTTTCCGGCTGGAGAAGCCGAGATGCTGGCCTTATCTCCTCCCGGTATTGGTTGGATGATCATCCACTTTGCATTGCGTGTGTGGATGTGAGGCCGTAATCTGGTTGGCAGGCTCAGGTCCAATTTAGGCTATTACGCCAGAGTTTATGTTATTTCAAGCATAATAATGTAGCAAATATTACGACTTAAATTGTGTAAAAGAAGAACAGCCTTATCTATATGATTTACAAATTTAATTCAGACAGAAGTTATCCTTGGATTTTCTGAATGTTAGATGTGCATTATCCAAAACGACACAAATTCATTATTTTAGGACGAAGTGTGGTCCTTAGACACGCGCATATCTGTGTACATGTGCCATTCATATTAAAGTTCGGCTTCTGCACTGATTCGAATCTAATACCATGCCTTTCACATTTCTATGGACTAATGTAGGTTCTGAGTGTAGGAAAGTAATAAGGTATATATCTGATCTCAAGCAGCTGTACTTATTTACACTGTAGGTAGTATAGGCAATTTGCTTTCATAGGAAATAATTTACGCTATTTGTACAATAATCCATTAATAATAATGCTAGTTAACCAATTAGAGAGATCACCAAGAAATGATGAATATTCGAGTGTGAGAATAAAAATGGGAAGCGGTATTTGAACCTACACAATCAGCTTTCTTAATGAAAACATAATTTTCACTTTAAATAGGTTCAGGAGAGCGTGTCTTGAAAACCGTCACAGACTGCGGGGCAGACACAGCAGGAGCTTTTGTTTGGGTATGAAAAAAATGGGATCTCACCCAAGGCATCTTATGTGGCGGGAAATGCCCCTCGTTGCCAGAATCTTGCTATTCGCGGATGAAAAATTGGGATAATGGGCTTAGCTGGATCAGTTCCAGTCGCCTTGCTCACAGTGCGTTCTTTATCCTCTTTGGCTGGCTTGTAGCCACAAGGAACACAATAGTCCCCCCCCCTCCCTTTATTGCGAATCTACCGCTTTGAAAATCGGGAAAAATGAGAAGATGACTTTAACCAGGTAGGCGAAGGATTTAGTACTGAGATACTGCGGCGGGGCACGTCCAAATATTACCCTTCCCTTTAAATTTTATCCATTGTGCCCATTTTAACGTATCGATGTGTTTGCAATGTAATTTAACGTTAACATGCAGCTTGCTCTTTCTTTTTTCCTCAGGAGTGTTTAAAGGTCACCATTTATAATATTTTGAAGCATATTTTTGTAATATGATTGTTACGAAAATAAAAGTATAAGCGGTCACTACAGCCAATGAAAGGTAAGAAATTGTTTCACTCTACGTGAAGCTAACAACACCTGAAAACCTTCCAATAATCAGAAAAAAAGCCGCATGTTAACCTTACAAGTAGCAGAACAATAATTAAACAGGGATCTAAAGGTTTAAATTGAGAGAACATATAATAATACCGAAATAATGCTAAGCTTTAATATCAAAATTACCTTTCTACTTAAAATGAAATGTGTAGTGTAGCGCCTGCTTTTACTATATACGGTACCGCAGGCTGTGTGATGCTGATGGTACGTGAGATGAAGATGGAACACCAGTGGAATGAGATGGCGGGGGAAACCGGAAATCCCGTAGAAACCCCTCCACAGCACCGAGCTGTCCACCACAAATCTCGCTTTGCGGTCGCCTGGGGGAGCTTGGTGGGAGCTGCGTGGTCACGTTTCTACTTCCTCGCCTATTTCAAAGTCAGTCAGAGCAAATTTTCCATTCTAGCAAAAAATTCCTTACCAAAGGTGTATCCCAGTGTATGCATATTTAGCTACTCTAAACTCACCATAAGAAAAACGTTCCATTCGTTGGAGATTGCGATTTCATTAGATTTATGTTGATGTGCTTTTACTCCTTTGGGCTAAACTAAAGTGACATTTAGGGCTATTTTCGATGTTTTCGAGCGTAAGTTTCACAATGAGAGTCCATATACACAGAGAGGATAGAGCTACAATTAGTGCGTCGAGCATAAAGCTGAATGCTCAATGATGGCGCTAAATATCCCCTTCGGGCAAAATAATTTCCGTTCGTCAAAAAATTGTGTATTAGCCTCAGAAAGAAATTACAGTTTCGGACGAATGCAGTGATCCTTACTAGAAATCCACACACAGGCGCACACGTCATATTTAAGGAAAAATAATGTACAAAACATGTTATAATAGACAGGCTGTACCAAATGAAGATAGCAGCAAGAGGTCGCAGAAGTTTCTTCGCTTTCTTATATGGGTCAATATTGAATTCTCATGTTAGTCTCAGATTTTGAAACCTCTTTGTAACGTGTTAGATGTAAGCAAAACTCACCCTTGTAGAGTATACCTTGTATAAAACATGTGATATTCCATGACTATGTACTATTTTTTAACCATATCTTGTTGCAAGTCAACTAAAAATTTTAATTCCTATGAGCAAGGAAGGAGAAATAATAAAACTGGGGGGGGGGGGCTAGAGACTATAAGCGCTGTCGTAACCTGAAGGCCGTCAGATATAAACGCACTGTATTTATCACACACTCGCAGCAGGGAGAATGTTGGGCCCCATTTCTTTTATTATTTAAGTGGGCTCGTTGAAGCTATATCTTTTCTTCAAGAGTGGAAAATATGACGACGTTTTATACAAGCCCCACTGACCACTATTTCTAGGTATGTCTGAAATTCAGTGCCACATTTGTGTTTTGAAGCCTGGTGTATGGAAGAGTACATAATAGTGAACGCTCGTCTCTTGCAGAACATAGAGTGCAGTAAATACATGTTAACGGTTAGTTCCTCATTGTGTACAGTGATCATTAGATGAGACAGTAAATGCACACTTGCCGTGTGAACTACATTTCATTTTGACTGGTAAATGAAGATGTTTCATGAAGTCAGACTTCACTTCTATTCATACAGCGCCATTGCTATTTGTAAGCCCGTGCGCAAAATCACAAAATGTTTAGCTGCCTGTTCAAAGCACAATTATCTACATTTTATATTTCAACTCACTGTGAAAACATTTTTAGTATGCTATTCTAGTTTTAGTCCTGCGTCGTTTTCAAGTGGGCTAGAGCGCCTGCTGTGGTTCCCTGCATCCGGAAATCGCCCGGGATCGATCCCATCCCTGGGGGTTGCGGATTTTAGGTCCCGGTTATAGGACCGGTGCCCACTCAGCATCGTGAGGAAATTGAGGAGCTGCTCTACTTAGAGAACCCTGGTGTAGCACTTTGCGGCTAGGGGTGCCGAATTGCTCACCACATTTCCTCCCTGTATCGGTTGGATGATCGCCCATCTCTGCCTTGCGTGTGTGGGCGTGAGGTCGGTAGTCGAGTTTTGAGGCTCAGGCCCACTTTGGGCAATTACGCCATGGGTTACCTTATGTTTTCTCTAGTTTTAGTTAAACTCCATTATATTCAGTGACGATTAAAACCTCGTTTCAGTTGTAAGCACTGAATCTGCCCCTCACCTAAATATTGATTTTAGATCTCATTAATGAAAATAAGATATTTGAACTACTTATCATTTCTGTAACACATTTTAATATCATAGTCAGAAACCGTTCTTTCCTCGACTGTTTTGTACCTACGTGTCCATATTTTACAGAATACTTACACAAAATCGCTTTTCTGATTAAAACTCATTGTAATTCCTCGTAAATCTGCGCGGAACAGGAAACTTAGTTAAATAATACAAATTAAGCATCCAGCAGTCTAAAATATCTATCAACTGTGAATAAAACAGTATTTATATTACTCGACAAGATCTCATTGGAAACAAATGGGTACACACTTAGCAATGCGAAGCTGAAGACTTTTATGTATTAGGACAAGACTGATGGCAATATTAGTACTGGTTCCTCGCAGGAACATGGCTGAAAGGCATGTGTTTCACATAGCGCGACCTGCACAATCTATTTCAATATTGCTATTGTAAGAGACCTAAGTGTTGTTTATGTGTATGTTGAAACTCTAGACGTAATCTTACCCGGAAAACGCTAGAGTTGTTGATGACAAACACACTCCTTATAGCCACATTCTCTTGAGACACACAGTAGTTAATGTAGATACGAGATGCCACGTGTACTTATGTGGGACACTTCCAAACGATTCTTTGAGGAATGGCGTTTTCGAGACAGTGGCGGAGAACTAATGAGATATTGTGAATAGACGAAACAGTCTTTTTGTGCGTGTATGTGTGTGTGTGTGACTGTGCTCGCATCGTACTCTTTCTTTTGTGATTAGTCATTCTGTTTACAAATGGCACAATGGAGAATGTAATACGAGGTAGACGAGCAGCAGAGGTATTGATTGTGTTACTTACCTATCTACCCATAGTAAAATGTAAATCACATACTCGGATGCTTGTGGATCATTAGGGAAAATTAAAAACTTAATTTGCGGTATCTTCATATATATGTGTGTGAGATGTTCAATAGAGAAGCTTACCTTCACGAATGATTCAGTAACATCCGAACGGGACAAATTAGTCCCAAATTTGATATTACCTCCGTCACATCACCCTACTTCTCCTGTGCACTAAATCTATCGAACATAATTATTACTTAATGACGCCCTTGTCTCCTAATATCATTATTAATATAAAAAAATCTTATGCATTTTTCTCACTTTATTTGTGACTGTTTATCATCGGTTCAGTTAAACGTTAAGTAAAAGCTTCTTTAATAATGAAAAATAATGTGAACTGTCATACATTTGCTTATCATTTGAACTAAATAATCAATGACTCATTATCTCAAGCTATTTAAGAAACCATACTGAAATATTGCAAGATGTAGATGCGTACCTTCTAAACTTTATGGTCTAATTTTACACAACACATTTACTTACTAACAAATGTAAGAGTATACCCTTAATTGTAGCATTTTAGTAAAATTTCTCACGAATTATTTTAAAAGTTAACCAACTACATTATTAATACCAAAATATATCCACTATGGCCAAAAGAGTTGGTTCTATCACCCTAAAGATTCATGTAACCATTTTCAACAAAATGGGAAAACGGGTCATTTCTGCCATAAAATATCATTCTTGAAAAGGATGCTTAAAACTGGTGAAAAAAGACATCGTACATATTCTAAATAAAGAAATCACTTTGCTTGAACAATATGTAAGAAAAACGCCAGTTTTAGAGAAAAACGTTCCTATAAGTTGGGTAAAGTCCATCATTTTATTCTAAAATGTGCAGGAGTTGTTTTTTGTTGAGTTAAATGGTGCAGAGTTCAAAGCAAAATGAAATTGCAGTTATACCTTTAAAACATATAGAGATGTCTACTATTTCAAATATATTTAAAGAGTAAATTCTAATTAATTGGGCTATACAACACTTGAAAACTTTTTTTTTTTCAATTTTCACCATTTAGTCTCAATTTAAAATTAAATAATTATTTAGAGGAAAATTTTAAGATTCTCTATTGAAAGTATTTCTTACAATCATAGATCTAGTGACCGTGATTTAAAATATAGTATTACGGTATTACCTCCAATAAAATGTTCTTCGTCTATGAGCAAATGAGAATGTAAGAAAGCACTGCAGAGGAGAAGGTAGATCAAAAGTTCAGGGCAAGGATACAAAATGCAAGAGCCCGTATAGTGCATGTTATTTGCACAGTTCCCAATTCAATATTATATTTATCTCTCTTGTGGTCAAGAATGAGAATGTTTCCCAAAACTAGATGAAGGAAATACTTCCCATTACCTCGGAGCTGATAAGGACTAGCATTGACACGACGGAAGAACAGATATATTTTTGTTTCAACTTTTCTAAGCTTTTTTTTTCTTTTAATCTTGTATTTCAAACCAATGTGAACATAGACATTTTGTTTTTGGACCACACGGAACATAAAATGTTTGGAGCATAAAGTAGATTTTTCGAAAGATAGTTCAGAGAAGAAATGTGCCACATATTCAATAAGCTAAATAAAATTGTAACTACTAAACGCCATCACAAGTTTTCCACCTCGGGTTTGTCGCTCCCCCTCTTCTTTTGCCTGATACATACATATGTCCATAGATTAATGTTTGGTATTAATCAAACCAGTACGATCGGACACATCTGGGAGCTGGTTTAGACTTTGAGAGGCATACCTTCCAGCCCCTCAGGTGAATAATTTCCTTATTCCTTCCATTTTGTCCCTCACCTAGAATATACTAAAATGCTTTTTAGGACTTGAAATGAAGCCAATACGAGATGGGCTCACTCAGGGCTGGTGTGGAACACAGATGTCAGTAAATTTCTGTCAACCAAAACTGTCGGCAAGTTTCCATTCACTCGACGTACTTCCTAACTAAACACGCACTGTATCGGGGAAATATGTTGACATCGATGCGATCGAGTTCGCTCATCTGTTTACCTCTAGCTCTTCCAGCATGTGTGGGTTGTTCACTGCACAAAGGAGCTGTGATTCCTGTAGATTACACCAAAACTAATCGTTATGTGTTCAAATACCATTAGTGCCATTAGTGAGAATCCCTAGCCTCTTCCGAAGAGCACAAACTGGCGGTAAATTAAAACGTCATGTGTCAATAAAAAAACGGACACGTGTACCTGAGTCTATTGTTGAAAATAAGTGCTCCTCTAAACCTCCACAGTTGAGTTCCAAACAATAGTTTTGGTTTGTGTAAACACAAGGCACTGCCGCATCGGATAATTCAGGGATCGATTTCATGAAACGTTTAACATCCTAATTCTGTTCATTTTAATTCTATGAGAACTACATATCTTAGGCGTAAGCCTTTTCTTTTGTACTGATACCACAAGTGACAAATTGTATTACGATAGGAACAAAAATTACAATACTTTGAATTGAATGATAAAAACCTGCAATTTATGCTTGATTCACAAGATTTTATAACTTTGTCTAGAACGGTCAGAGATAAGATTTTAACTCCACCTATCTACTTTTGAAACATGATGGACTCACTCGTCCTCCGTGGTTAACGTGTACCTTGGGCTAGGCCTGTTTTATGCCAAATAAAACGTTTATATTCAGCTTTCCTGCATTAAAAAAATGCAATTTGTTTTCCAAGTTTGAGATTTTTAAGCCTAAGACTGCAAAATAATAACAGACCACTAATGTTTCGGCGCTTTAAAACTTGCTTCTTTATTATTTTAAAATAATGCATTAAAAATAAAAACTTTCAAGTAGCTGTGCAGGTGATACTGGTTACTTTAGCGGTAAGCAGCCCTTTAGAAAAATTAGAGAGGGTTATTTGTCTAGATGGTATATTATAATTTTACTAAGACATTCATTAGAAATATATATAACACCATATACAATATAAGTAAGCAATTAAGCTGTTTACCTATGGTACTATAGGAGGTTTCGCTGGATTTCACATTCCGATCTGGTGAGAAACACTATTCACCCAAAGGCAAATCAATAGTACATAGAATAACGGCAGCGTGCGCAATACGATTATCCAACCACGAGGTTCAATATAACTGTATGCGCTATGTGACTATACGACCGCGAGGTACAAAGTAATTGTGTGCGCTATCCGACCGTTACATAGAATCATTGTGCGTAACGTGCCCTGCCCAGTAACATACTGGCCTTTGGTTCCCAAGGTTGCGAATTCAAACCCGGTGGAGGGCAATGCAGTTTTTACCATTCAAAGGAGACCAATAAAACTCTGTGGCATGCCTCCTTTACTTCTGAAACTAGATTTCAAGAATAACATGAAATAATTTATCAGGACTATAGTTTTTCCTTATTGTTCTATTCCCTTGCTGTAGTTTACGTTTGTTTAATATGCAAATATGATAAGCGTATATCTTAAAGAGTATTCAAGGTTTAGAATTTCATTAATTCCTGGATGTCTGCGGAACTAATATCAACACACCCTATAGGCCCACATACATATAGGTACCAAAAAAGTTCAAAAGAATCCTACGAAGAAGAAAATTTCCGATGCAATAAATAAAATTATTGCTCATCGTAAAGAAATTTTTAAGTCATTGGGTTAACTTTTGTGTTATAGGAGATTACAAATAATTAGATATTTTAAGAAATTAATAATAATAATAATAATAATAATAATAATAATAATAATAATAATAATAATAATAATAATAATAATAATAATAATAATAATAATAATAATAATAATAATAATAATAATAATAATAATAATAATAATAATAATAATAATAATAATAATAATAATAATAATAATAATAATAATAATAATAATAATAATAATAATAATAATAATAATAATAATAATAATAATAATAATAATAATAATAATAATAATAATAATAATAATAATAATAATAATAATAATAATAATAATAATAATAATAATAATAATAATAATAATAATAATAATAATAATAATAATAATAATAATAATAATAATAATAATAATAATAATAATAATAATAATAATAATAATAATAATAATAATAATAATAATAATAATAATAATAATAATAATAATAATAATAATAATAATAATAATAATAATAATAATAATAATAATAATAATAATAATAATAATAATAATAATAATAATAATAATAATAATAATAATAATAATAATAATAATAATAATAATAATAATAATAATAATAATAATAATAATAATAATAATAATAATAATAATAATAATAATAATAATAATAATCCCTAGTAGAGAAGTGGTAGCAGTGGCAGCTGGTGTAGGTGTAGCTCGAAACAGTCTAAAGACAGTATAATATTGGAATACCTCTCTACATCCACAGCATCTTCATCCTTTCCTTCATTCCCACCCTGCCTTGATTATTCTTCTCCTCTTTCCTTTTTCTCCTGCCTTCTCTCTTTTCTTTCGTTTTCTAGTAGTTAGGGATCATCTCAGACAGGTTGATGTATTCACCTTCATGGATTTTACATGAACCTCTATACCTTTTCTGCTTAATGTTAGTGAACATTCTGATATGTGATTTGGGATTTCTTACACTTATTTGCAGTCACAGGCTCAAAAATGCATAATTAATTTAGCGCTTCTCATTTTTGCTTCTTAACAAAAAAATAGTGAAAATAGACGGATAAATAACTTATCTCTATTGGTGTCCAATTGCCAACGCTGCTACGTAAACTTAATGAATGGATCACTGTCGTACTTGCATATTTCAAATACAAAAGAGGAGACAAAACAAGCAAAATAAAAACAAAAGAGAAGATTTTATTGATCAAGGTTTTATGAAACCTGCAATAATGAATATGAATGATATCTTAAATTTAAATACAAATATACCTATTTCTTAAAGTAATAATTATAAGAAATAAAATGGAGTACAAAAAGTTAGTTTTATCATTTCAGAATTTTTATAGCGAGATTGAATGACAGGGTAGGAAACGTCAAAATATCACTGTGTTTTATCACACATCTGCCAACTAATTTTGTGACAGCGTGCCACCTACATCCTCTCACCACTTGCGCAGTGATCTCTTGTGAAATGGAATCTGGAAGTTCCAAAATTGGCATTTAATTCTAAGAACCTACCTCCATTTAGCCAAGTATATATATTTTATATTTGCATTATTTTTTCATAGATGTTCAGTGTAACTTCAAATATACAGTTCAAGCCTGGGATTTAAATCACAGTGCAGAGAGATTAGCAAAACTAGACGTGCAGTTGAAGGTTTCGCTTATTTAAACCTCATTCCATAATCCTTTCAAATTGGACGCGCTTTGCAAAGTGCTGAGAAGTTTAATTATACATTTATATTTGCATTTCAATTACTGTCTGAAACCTCTGCAATGGGTGTTCTAGAAGTACCTAGTATCCAGGGTTATGTGCTAAAAGAGTTATTGGGATTATTGCTTTTCAGCTCTATTTGTTGGAATTGTAAAGCATAAGTATAAATAACGGTCTCGGTCCCCTATTTCTAGAGAAATTCCACGTTTTATGGCAGTTTTATCCAAAAGGTGGACGCAGGAAGCTTTAGATGAAATACACAGCAGTGCAGCCAATTGTTAATGGCATTTAGTGCTGGCAATAACTTACTGTCGGCATTCAGAAGAAAAATTAAATAAAACGCGTAAGCCATAAAAAAACGACATATAGTAATCATATTTTCAACTTTATTTGGAAAGTATCAAAGCTTTCGAGAGCCGTAAATGTTTCAAACACACACACAACCCTGAAGTATTGGATTTTATAAAGGAGGTGTGTATACCACAACCTGCATTGGCAGATTACTAGTTGGATATCGAAAGCAGTTAGCTGTTTTATGTATGGCATATTTTTTCTCTACCTCATGTGGCATCACAAAAAGCGCAATAGCAATAAAACTGCAGCCATTCTGTCCTGAAGAAAATATGTGTATTTTAATGTTCAAAGACATGCCCCTTCATTCGTGTTTTTTCTTTGTAATCCTGTTGCACCATACATTATTTAGTATTGCATTCAGAAGACAATTGATGCGTTGTCAGGTTCTCTCACTTGTAGTCAGTTCTTGATTTTCGTTTTCGAGGTCTGATTGTAGTGTTAGGTTATTTGGACATATGAAGATAAGTGGCTGCACAAGATGTTGAACCAGACATTCCATGTCTTGCGTGTGCAGGTGCGAGTGTGCCGTTAGTTACAGTCATACGGATGTTACATTCTGAGTTTCTCAAACTGGTGTTCTGTTTCGTGACTGAATTACGAGTTAGAACTCAGTGAAATAATTAATTTTTACTGTCTGAGATAAAATAAAACTGTACAGCTCAACTTTTGCAGTGAGGGAACATTTCTTCGGGGTCCTCAATTCAATACTTTTAAGTAACCTTAATCAACAAAAACTTCTTTGGATATCCTTAAAGAAGGATAACCTAAACTTCTCAGAAAAAACTGGTACAGAGTATAAGAAGTAATACTGATCTCAGCAAGGAGGTCCTCACCCAGAATAGGTTCTCATAGGAACCAAGGATTTTTTGAAGCACATGTAGCATTTTAACGTCGTAACAGGAAACAACAGGCTCAGTTACTGGTAGTATCAACAGTAAGACAACAAACCCAAGACCGTAAGATGAAAAATGCTTCCGTATAATTAGGTTTTAGCTGAATAATTGTGCATCCCAAGTTTAACCTAGAAAGTAAATTGTGTTACCTATTACAAGATCATCATCTCTTAGATATATCGGTAGCAGATATGATGAAATCATTGACGGTGCCTTGATTTTTATAAACCAAAATCCGTTATCGATGCAAGTAATGCTGGAAGCTTACATGCATTTTCCATTTTATTATGGAATTCTCATGAATATATTATGAAATGCATAGAGCCTACGTAAGTAAGAGAACACTTATAGGGATCATTTTGTTTAAATTAATCCAAAGTGACTTAATATAACAGCTTAATTTTACAATATTTCGTATGTACATGTAACAGGCACTAAGAAGCCCGAATAGATAATTTGTAAGTTGTAATCGCTATTTATATTTTATACATATATAGGGAAAACATATCTTTTAGACATATTTATACACACCTCCACATCTTCCAACATACAATATGAAGTATTTCAAAGTACCCTCTGCGTGTAAAGATTCTGTTAATATATTTTTTTAATTTTTATAAAAATAGGTACATTTCTTCTGGTTTATGTGTCAGGTATTTAAGATATTAACCTAGCAAACAAAATGTATCTCTAGAATTCTATGCTAATAGCTTGTAAAGTCCTCTTCTTGCTTAATGAATTTTGGGTACCCGAAAAACCATTTGAAATGTCGAAAAACTTACTGTACGAAAAATATAGACCACTTTAAAACATACGCTTTTGAGTAATATGGGCTTTGTAGCAATAGTCATATTTGAGAAGTGAGTTACTACTTGTATTTCTCGTACCTTACATACAGTTTAACTACTGGTTCCCCGTTCGTTTGTTTCTCGAAATGTATTTAAATATTACAGCATGTTAAACACTATTTTCTGTTCCCATTTACGAAAAATCTTGAGTAACTTCCCCCTCCCGTATCCCTCTACAGCTACGATTAAATACAAGTAGGTTGAAACAATTTCCTTAAACATTTATTTCAACATGAATTAGAGTAATAAGTTTCTGTATGTGTAGATAGAGAATATAAGTAAAAGTAAACAATGATGGGTACTCAGTCCTGTGGATATAACATGAGACATTTTAACACTTCATTTCGGTTTTACTTTTAATGATTTCCTCTAAATTAACTAAGAACAAGAAGAGCAGCAGCTATAAAACAGTACTCCGATTGTTTATCCTCTAGCAAGGATGGACACCTGTGTTTCTTTCTTTTCATTTTTTCAGACTCCAGCTTCGAATTTGATAAGTTATATTTCAAATACCAGATTAATAGTTCATATGTGATCATCTTATCAAACGCAACTTATCTCGTAATTATTTCAAACGTTCGGCTTGAAGGGTTTGATACTTCTCTTGTACGCCCGTTATGCGGCCTGAAATGACTCAGACTTATGAGAACGAGCAGAACTCCGTTGCTTGATAAGGTACCGAAGTTACCCATTGTTCCCTGTGGTGATTAAGACACAAATTTACATGTTTGCTATGATGTTCCCTCTTTCTTCAGTGTTAACCTTTCACACGGTTTGTAAACTGACGCTTGAAAACAAAACGTGTATAGGTGTGCGAATATATTCTCGCTACCGCAGAAACAGAAAATACAAAAGAGTTTTCTGCAGGGAAAAGACATAGCCGCGATTCCTTACATAACCTCTGCTCTCTGCAAGGGATTTAATGAGGAAACTACACCTCGTGGAGCCATTTCAGTTTGTAGCAGCATTTTGTAGCACCCAAGGGATCCACTAGCCGGGCGTGTCCTGTATCATTATGACACTTAACGTACGTTCCTCTAAGATGCTCCAAGTAAAGCGATGTTCACTTTGTAGAAGGAAGAATGGTTTTTTGATCAAGGACTTTGTTGTACATGTAACACTGAGAAAAGTTCTAATACATTGTTTTCCCTTGTTTTGTCTGCTTGAACTTTATGGTAACGATAGACATTGCTGTGGTGTAGAGACAGCTGTTTCGGAGCTGTAGCATCCAAAAGGAGAATGTGTAACATACAAGTGGAATTTGACACTAAATGATTTGAATGTCACATCAGTAAGACGGGTTCTGGGTTCTGTTTATTATATGTACTCTTCATAATGATGCAGCAGTTGGTAGTACTGAACGTCCGTTCTTGCAGGTAGCACTACAGAATATGGACGCGAGCCCACCTCCGTAGCGTAATTGTAGTTGATGTAGTCCGATCTATATTCATGAGATTCCGAATTCGAATCTTGGTCAGGGTCAGTTACTTGGATCCGACATTCCCGAGGTTTTCTTTATCATGAAAGGTCAATGTCGGGTATCTCTAAGCTCTATGGACTCCGGGCTCATTTGAGCATCATTTTACCTATTTCATTCATTGTCCGCTTCAGTTGGAGGACATTAATTGAAAAACAAAACAAAACCCAAAAAAACAAAAAAATCAGGAGATGAAGCTGTTTATTACTGAAGTGAAAGTATTTTGATAAAAATTAATTTAAGAAGGAAGCACTCCAGACCTAAATTTGAAGTAATTACGCCGGTTTTATCAATAAGGTAAAAAAACTCAATAAGGGAGTTACATTTGAGTTACGAAACTAACCTTCAGGATCCCGTGCATTTTTCGAGCTCGCTTGCGGATGAGCTGCAATTGGGTAGGAATGCTCTTCTTTCGTAAATATTCCTTCATTTCAGCAAATATTCTTGTAACATTACCCAAAGGAAAGGGTAAGCAACAGAGACCGCTGAACGTTTGCTGAACCCAGAAGAAAATATCTTACCATAAAAACCGATTGGTTGGATCAAATCAACATGATTCCCATCTAAAGGAACCTGATAAATAGGACATGATCGTGCTAAACTCCTCCATTTTGGTCACTTAATATGCATAGTTTTTATGAATGTCCTTCGTTCATTCCTTGAAATAAAATATTTGAAATATGGCCTATCAATGTGCCTCACCTACAAAAGCTGAAATTAATTCCACCTAATCAATGTAAGGTTATAACACATATTATTTCATTCGCATGGTTTTATTTACGCATTCCTCCACATAATGCTCCCAAAATCAATGACTTTCGTTCTTCTTCATGTTAGTCGAGACAAACATCTGCAGAAATGGTTTCACTATATATTTTGTCGTAGGTACAGGATCACTACAGGAGACTTTATTCCTTCTAGAAGATCTCGTACGTGCTTATTAGAATTTAATTTTCGCGATTTGATTACATTAAAAACAAAAGAATAGCAAGTAAGCAGTTCCAAAAGCACAGAAGAATTTTAAAATTCATATCAGTAACAAATATCTAGGAAATTATTAGTGATAAATGTGTTTATTTGACTTCAATTGTATATTTTGACAGTATCTGCATATTCTTCTGTAGTTTATCCGTCATGCCAAAATATGTTATAGTAATATGCTCTTTCAATTGTTATGACTCTCAGCATCGCGTTCCCATTCAGTGTGAAAGTGAAAAGGTAGCTTCATAGACCTCTCAATCGCGCTTGAGTTTATTTTGTGTGGGACAGCCGGCTTTACTTCCCTTCTGAAGGAAGCCATTATAAAAATTTTACCCCCGAAGAAAAATCATCGCTCTGAAAGGTTTCAAAATGTTTCCGCCGAAACCAAGCGTTTATTGCCCCTTGACCGGGAAGATCACTACTGGAGTATTTTCGAAATGTTTATTTGTTATTTTACACGTAGGCAATATTATTTGAAACCTTAAATAGCATGCAGAAAGAAATGTCGAATAGATGTTCAGGTTTCTGCATTCCTCCAAGAATTTGCAACAAATATGCCTATTGAAATAATTTGTCCTAAACAGGAAGATAATGGATAAAAGGTTTTATCTCAATAACTCGTATTAACAATTATGAAAGTAAATAAGAGCTTTTAGACAAAGTCCTATGATCGTTGGATATCAAACGTTTCTTCTCTACGAACCTCATTATGACTGCCCTTAAGAAGAAGACAGATCTCTAAATTTTCCAAAACCCAAGTATTCTACTGAGTGTTTCTAGCCTTTTACAGCTTATTACGTTTGTACAAAGAATCGGTTTTTGCAATATTTAATGTGTTAATGTCAAGTATCTCCTGCATTCTGTATTTTAATGTACAAATTTCAAATGTGTCACAAAAATACACTCACAATGCAGTTTTCATACCTTTAAACGTTTCAGATTAGTGTTCGTTTACAGAGCTACAAAATAAGTCTGCTAATACGTATATTTTTAATTTATTTCATTTTTCGAAAAACTATTTTAATTCCAACTATCTTTTTGCGATGCTAATCCTGAATGAGCCTTGGCGCCTTACGCATGCGGCTTATTAATAACTCAATAGTAAGTTTTAGTTGCTACGGAGCAAAATGAACCGGACCATTAACTAGTACACAGTGCCTTGAAATTAGCCCATGCATTTTTATTGATGTAGCTATTAGTACATTGAAACTAATTAACATATGGTAGTTCATTTAGTAAAACTACTTCTAGAACTTTTTTTATTTTAAAAATGTCACAAAAAGCTTCAAAATGCAACAGCATTCTTTTGTCATCATAGTCTTTTAAAATCATTAACTCCCAGTTTCACTAACTAAAATACTCCCACGACAATTTTCCTATTAAATTCGACATAATTGTAAATCAAAAAGCCTAAATTGTTTCTTTATCGGTGCTAACCAATTTTCACCGGTCGCTTCCTTTTATTTAATTATGTATTTTAATACATCCTCGTGTGTTATGGGAATATTAAATGACAATTTTAGTTAATTGAACGAAATATAACTAGAATTTGCTATGAACTATAGTTTTATGGTTTGCATCTGTAATTTATCCCAAATTCTGCAGCAATTCACAGAGAAATGTCAAGTCTTATACCATTTGGACAAGATACGAAACGGTACCACTGAGTAAAATGGAGACTTTTAATGTATCATAGTAATTAGGCTATTCATTTGCATATATGTGACAGTTTTAGAACACCATCTGCGTTAGACAGTTTTCTCTATAAATACCCTCTCAGAAGTGGTTGAAGCTAGTTATACCAAATATTGCCACTATAGCCATAATACTGTCGCGAATGCATTGTTGCGATGAGGCGGCGCGGTGAGGCATTCAAAGAGATGGGGAGTGCAGTGCGGAGATAAAAGCTCGCCAAAACGGTGGGGAAAGGAGACGGATTTCTCGACAGTTCGTCTTTCTTCTAGCACCGTCTTGATTGTTTGAGAACATTCCGGATAGTAAGTAATTTATAAAATGGGAGCCGCCGCCCACCAGAGTCAGTCAGTTGTTAATTGAACTCGCGTGCGTGAACAGCTGTGTGAGCTGTGTTAGTGGACGATGACCTTGCAAGTTGTGAATGTGACGTAATTCTAGTCTGTCAGATTGATTTCTACGGAAACAAAGAGCAATGTTTAGTGTTTGTAACCTGGACTTTTAATTTCTCGAACCCACAAAGTCACAATACCTTAATTGTGGTGAATCTAGTTTGGAATTAATAAGCTGATTATTTATGTTTTGAAGCATCAATTGTGCATACATATAAACAAAGATGTGTATAATTATGAAATAATCCTATCTACTTTAATGAATGCCATTATTCTATGAGGGCATTTCAGTGACTTTAAACTATACTGTACGGGCCCAAATAACCTCGCTGTCGACGGGCCCTAAAACACTACACACTGACTCACTCACTCACTCACTCACTCACTATACTGTAAAGTATTCAGCCTGATATGACAAACCGTTTCTGAGATGGTGGGGATGGAGATAAACAGAAAGAAGCATTTAATATTCCCTTGAATGTATATTTTTAACATTATAAAATGAAGTGGTTTTGTCTAATTATAAACCAATGACTAGTTTTAGGGAGATCTTAATGGTGTTTAACTACCGTTCTTTCTCCATACGGTACCACAGACATTGTTACTGTTTTTTTTTTTTTTAAATTTTAATTTTCGTCCACCCCAACGTTAAATTATATCGGAAGGTGAATGAATTGAGTGAAATGATGCTCAAATGAGTCCAGGGTCCATGGAGCTTAGAGTTACCCAGCATTCGTCTTGAAGGATAAGGGAAAACCCCGGAAAAACCTTATCTAGGTAACTCACCCTGACCGAGATTCGAACTCGGGACCTCTTGTACGTGAGGCAGACATGCTACCATCCACACTACCGAGGCGGGCGCGGTGTTACTCGTGATACGAAAAATTATAGTAAGAAGGGACTTTTGAAGAGGAGGCGACCCAGACGTGAGTTTTGGGTACTTTCTAGCCATTTACTAGTTATGAGTACTTAGGAGAACGTTTCTGATGTCTCAAGAACTTGGTTGTATTATTAATTCCACATGCTTCCCGTATGTCCTACATTTCTAAATCCCTACACACCTCGAACTATTTTCTATTGACCTGCGATAGCAGTACAGTCACACGATGAACTCCGTTTAGTGAGAGCATGGACAGCGTTGTGAGCTCACGTCATACTGACCCTGTGTGTGCTCCTCTGGCAAAACTTTCTGCCCCCTGTCGAAATTTACTATAGATATGTGAAAGCCATGACTGTGTTCTCTGCACTCGCTCTCCTGTCGCCTTTTCAGCCCTGGTGTGCACATTATCAGATATTTACCGCACCTGAATATTCGACACTTTTCGTTCGGCTATTATTGTAAGTTAATAAAATATCAGGAATTAACTAGATATTATTTACTGTTTCACTAGCTTTATTTACGTAATGCATTATGTGGTATAATAAGTCAGTTCTAGTGCCGAATTCTAAGCTTACAGGGGTTGTGAAGGGATATATTTATACATGTAAGTAAACAGAAATAATTTTGTTCGGGTAATACTGAATATTATTACCTACACGCTCCAGCAGGTGAATTGTTATATATTTCCAGAGTTTGCCGGGAATGAGTATTTTAAGTGATATATCTGCTTCTGGTGTGCAACCAAGACCACCTAGGTAAATTTACAGTGTGTTGGACTGCTGATAGTTTAGGATATTTTAACTATCTGGCGCACCATATATATAGACGTACATAGATAATTCAAAATAGGCAGAAAAATAGGAAGGCAGGATGTAACATGACAGAATTTTTAAAAATTTTACTTACCTAACTGGACCAATAAATACAGAAAACAGGCAGCGAATGGAAATACAACCACATCGCTCTCAGAGATATATAAATTCGGTTCTAAAGAATGCAAATATCGTTAAAATAATTCAAAGAAAAGGTATAATAGTTTACCTGAGATAGCGTCACATTCGCAATTCATCAGTTGCTGTTTATTCGAAAATGAAACGTAAATCAGCTGAGAACAATACATGCCACCGTTATATACCAGGAGCGGCTAAAAGTACGACGGAGCACAGCTTATACGTATGAAAAACCTCTGAATACCACTATGGTAAAGGAAAGTCATACTTTTGCTTTTTCAGAGCTCTTATAAGCAGATTTAATCCACTTTACTGTAGAAGCCAAATACAAAAGCCCCTAGAACATAGTCCAGAAGTTTCTGGGTAATGGACTTTCTGAGTACTGCTAATAAATAAATATCAATGCTCAAGCAGGAATTACCATATGTACAAATGAAATTCCAGTGCATTATATTAAAATAAAGATGGAGTATTATAATCACACAATTTTCCTTACGTACTATTTACTTCCGCAATAAAATGTCGTTTTCTACCGACTTTCTATAGAATTGATAAATGCTTGAAGGAATGATTACTTTACAGATTTTTCAGGTAAAAAGAAACATACTCTATGTTTTGAAGTTGCCTATTCTGCTGTGAAAAGCAGAGAAGCAAAAATGGCTCTTGAAACGGCATTACTGGAAATTACTAGGAAATTCAGGTGAACAACAGCCAATAATCAAAACTGGTAAGACTACGAAAACAAGTATTTGACATAAAGGTATATTTAAACAAGTTTTACATGTTTATTGAAGTTAATAAATAGTGTCTTATCTCTAATGTTATCTCCAACTGTATTAAACTAGAAGGATTCAAATAGGAATGAAGGCAGTCTCACAGATCCTTCACAGATAACGTAAGTAAAGAAAAATATTTATGGTGTTAGTATCTCAAAGAACTTTTATCCTCACCAACATTGTTATGGGAATTTTATAGAACAAAAAGCAGCCACACACTTCTATGTAAAGGATGGTTTTGAGAAGAGATTTCTCGATATTGAGGCGTTTTCCGGCTGAAGTTTGACATTTGTCATTCCTCCGTCTGTTAATCCGTCTGTGTTGAGTCACCACACACACACACACACACACACACACACACACACACACACACACACACACACACACACACACACACACACACACACACACACACACTCACACACATTTACACATAAATCCATAGGAACATGTTTCTGATTTTTTCAGAAGATATGAAAATCTGCATTTCACGTAAAATGGCAACGATTGGTTTTGGATAGATTATAACAGTTCTTGTAAATAGCAAACTGTGCAGGAGCGATTTGATACGTTGGAAAGTTCAGGAAGTTACCTTTTGTTAATGCATGTCAACACTAAACAATTGCTTACTCCTTTTATTTGTGACTAACACAACCTGCACCTAGTTTTGCGTTATCGAGTTATCTGCTGTGTATACCTTTTTGATTCGTGACAGATTTTTGTTTACAAATTTACAACATTCATTTTCTACCTAGCTAAATTATCAAGACTATAATTAATGTATGCACGAAGTAATTAAATCTCAAGAGGGAATCTGTGGAGATGTCAAGGGGCTTATATAAGGATGAAATGCTAATAGGTCTAGAGACATATGTGTGACATATTACATTTTGCAGTTGTCCATAACTCCTTGAGCTTCAATCGGAGTCATACGAGGCAAAAATGAAAACTGAAACCAACTATGTAAAAAATCTATTTGGAAGACATGTTTCTTAAGGTAAGTTTCGTTTAAACATGTTTGTTCTTCAGCGCTCTCAGTCACTTGGACTATTCATTAGGAAGTCAGAAACTGCTGTGAGTGATCTCTTTTTGGGTTCTTAGAGGGTTTAGGAGCAATCAGACCTTCTTAAATCAGATCAATGATTGGTGTTTAATAGACTAATACTACACCAACAATTAATATCCGATTGTTTATGCAAGAGCAGTAATTGGTGAAGGAGAAGTGACAACCCCTCACCACATTCGACCAAACAAAAGATCTGATCACATTATTTGTTTGGGAACTATTCGACCAGATTCCTCTCAAGGGCGCACAGCGGTTAGTCTATCCGTGCCATGGCACTTCCTTAAAAATAGAAGAAATATGCATTTTAAATTGATTGTATATTTTAATATTTCACAAAGACTGCAGCCATTTTGATTAGTTCTCAGAGCGCAATGAAATATTGTACCTAACAGAAAACCACAGAGGTTGAATGAAGTGATTACAAGTTGTAAGTTTGCAACACTATTACATTACTGTTCTGTGGATCTGTGTCACTTCAAATCAGGCAATATATTCCCAGCATTCTGAACGTTCAGTTTCTACTTCAGCAGGAAGTGCAGGAGCAAGAGAATAGCCTAAATTCATGGCAGCTAGTACTTGTCATGGTTTGTTATTCACAATATACGCTGATCAGGAATATCAAATAATACATACACGTAAGACAAGCTACGGTTATTGACAATTACAAAAAGCACTAATCGTTTCTTTACTATGTAAAACTTAGCGGAAAATCGAAATAGAGACTTCATTCATTTTCCATTGTGCATACTTAAAATTAAATTGTTTCTCGTTATATCACCAGCTTTGTCGATTAAAAGAGAAGTATGCTAGAAAAGGTAAAAGCTGTTGAGTGCATGAGAGTTCAAGCCCGCCATTATTTTGAAGTGTTGAACGTCCTCTTTTATTACATTCAGCTACGCAGGCCTCGACTCTGATGATACATGAAATGAAGATATAGCACCGTTGGGGTGAGATGGCGGGCAAACAGAAGTACATGGACAAAGCCTGCCATGACACTGTTTCATCCGCAACAAATCTCACATGCGGTCGACCCGGGTTGCTTCATGGAGAAACGAGTGGTCTAACCACTTGGCCACGGCACGGCCTGCGTACGATGTGATCCTTATTTAAGTAGCATGATTAAAGTAAGTGCTTTATTAAGTAGGACTTCTTCTATATGATCGTTGGAATATAAAATGAAATTGCAACACAGGGCAAGACCTGCGCCTCATCTGCACATAAGTATAGGGCAAAAAAGTGCAATGGTTAACCACTTAGGAATTAAATTGGGCACTTACACGAAGAAACAAGTAATTATGTGGATTTGACGTTCAAAATACTTCATTCTCCTTT